>JACEEZ010005700.1:0-12056 GCA_016584305.1 Chionoecetes opilio | reverse complement strand
CAAATAAATAATAATACAAACACAATTTTAATATAATACAATAAAAACTAACATTATAATACAAAATAATACTATTTTAACAATACCAATAATATACTATTATAATACAACACAAATACTAAATACTATTATAAACAATACACAATAATATACTACTATAAACAATACACAATACTATACTATTATAATACAATACACAATAATAATACTATTATAATACAATACACAATAATACTACTATTATAATACAATACACAATAATAATACTATTATAATACAATACACAATAATAATACTATTATAATACAATACACAATAATAATACTATTATAATACAATACACAATAATAATACTATTATAATACAATACACAAATAATACTATTATAATAATACAAATAACTTATTACTATATAATAACATATACACATTATATATACTATAAACTAATCATATAATACAAAATACATAATATATATATACAATACATCAATATATAATATCATTCATAATAATATAAAATATATTTATATATACAATACAAAATAATACTATTAGTAATACAATACCCCAAAATAATATATAGTCATACATACTATAATAATAATATATATATATTATAATACAATACACAATAATAATATCAATTATATATATACATCCAAACTATATATATACATATAATACTATATATCTATATACAATACAATAATACATATATACATAATCCACCTAATATACTATAATACAATAACTATATATATCAATCAATAATAATATACATCCAATATACTATATACATAACATAATAATATATACATATAAGAAATATAGTTATAGGCATAACGTAATATATAATAACTGTAATTACTATTATACAATAAATACCTATATATATTTCTTATAAAAAATTAATTAGACTAGTACCAAAATTCTATGAATACAATACATACTTAATATGGATGATACATGAACATTAATATTATTGATAATGACATTATAGTAATATAATATATTATATGCACATCAATTAATCAAATTCTCCATTCAAATCTTAAGTATCGACTAGTAATGAGATATATGTTATGAGATCATAGTATATTATCATATAATAGGTAGTTATATGTATTAATATAGTATATCATATATTATTATATCATAGTATATATAGTATGTTAAGAGATTTAAATATGTATATATAGTATATAATAAGTAATATATATAGATAGTATTAATAATATATATCATCATATATATATATCATATATAGTAATATCTTTATATAGTGTGTACCCCTTTAATAGAGTAGTTTTTTCATTGTGTGTACCCATTCAATAGTATTTACCCTTTTTGTGTATTTCCTTTTTTATAGTGTGTATCCATTATATAAGACCTTTTTGTAATATCCATTCTTAGTAGTAGTATCCTTTTTATATAGTTTACCTTTATATAGTATAGTTCCTTCATATATTTTAATATCCTTTTTATATATAGTAGACCATTCATATAGTAGTATATCCATCATATATATAGTATCCATTTTTATAGTAGATACCATTAATAGTGTAGTATCCTTTTATATAGTGTAGTACCTTTTATTAGTATAGTACCATTAAAGTAGTAGTACCCCATTTAATAGTAGTAGATCCTTCATATATAGTAGTATCCTTTCATATAGTAGTAGTATTTTTTAATAGTAGTGTATCCTTTTCATATAGTAGTAGTATCCTTCTATAGTATAAAATCCATTAATATAGTAGTTCCATTCAATATAGTAGATCCATTTATAAAAATTATAGTATTAATAGTAGTATATATTATTATAGTAGTAATTTTTTAATAGTATAGTAATTATATAGTAGTAGAAATATTAATAGTATTATACCTTTTAAAATTTAGTATATATCATTATAATATATATATTATATGTATTATATATTATATATATATATCATTCTTATTATATTTTAATATAAAATATATTAAAATAAAATTTTTATAAAATTTATTATTAATAATAAATTATATTATAATATATATATATATATATATATATTATTTACTATATATAATATAATATATATATATATATAAAATATATATATATAAAATTATTATTTTATAATATATAATATATATATAATATTATTATATATATTATTTATATATATATAAAATAGTTAGAGAACTAGTAATTAATTTTGACCTTTAAAAATTCCCTTTTTTCAAAATTTGATGATGGGGGGAGAAAAAAAGTTCATGAACTTTTTTTTAAAAAGAAATTAAATATATATTATTAAAATTATAACTGGGAATATATATAAATTATAATATATATATATATATATATATAATATATATTATATATATTATATATATATATATTATATAATATATATATATTATATATAATATATATATATATATATATATATAATATAAAATATATTATATATATATATATATATATAATATTATATATAATATATATATTATATTATATATATAATATATATATTAATATAAATATATATATATATATTATTTATATATATATATATATTATATATTTTCCCCCGTTAAGAAGAAACTGAGTAATATCTCCTAGAATTTTGACCTCAACAAGTTACTCTTCAAATTTCGGACTAAGGAGAGAAAAGTAATTCGATGACTTAAGGAAGAAAAGTTACATGAAACTTATTCTTTTTTTTCCCATTAAGAAGAAAACTCTGGTATATTCTCTACATGTTGACTCACAAAGCTGTCTCTTCAAAATTTCAACGACTAGGACTGACAACGTAAAAGAAACTATATATATATTTTTCCCATTAAGGAATATCTAGTAGTAGTAGTGGTAATAGTAAAGTAAAGTAATGGACCTTTTTCCCATTTAAAAAAAAACTTGGGAAAATTTTCCAATGTTTACCTCACCCTTATTCACATTCATGGCTCGAGGCGGCCCGGGCCTTACATTTTACCGGTTAATAAAACATCCAAAATGGCGGGGGAAAACGCGAATTATGAAGGGGTAAAAGGCATTTCTTTTTTCCCACGAATTGTTATTTTAATGTCAGTTTAATGTTAAAAGAATTTGATTAAGATAGGGGGGGTTATTGGGATATTTATTTTTGGATGAAGGTGGATTTTGGTATTGTATATTATAAGGATGAAAGGGGATGTAGGTATATGTATATGTATAAGGATGAAAAGGGGGATGTAGGTATATGTATATGGTGAAAGGGATGTAGTATATGGATATGGAAAGAAAAGGGTGGATGGTAGTATAAAGGGATGTATGGATGGGGGAAAGGTGGATGTAGGTATATGATAGGATAAAGGTGGATGTAGGTAATGTATTGATAGGATGAAAGGTGGGTGGGAGGTATATGTATATGGATGAAAGGTGGATGTAGGTAATGTTATGGATGGGATGAAAGGTGGGTGTAGGTATATGATTAATTGTATATGTATATGGATTTCAAGGTGGATGTAGGTAATATTATAAATTGGTAAATAAAGGATGAAAGGGGTTTTTAGGTATATGTATATTGTATAGGATGGAAGGTGGATGTAGGTATTTGGATGATAGGTGAAAGGTGGATTAGGTAATGTTATAGGATGAAAGGTGGAGGGAGGATATGTAATATGGGTGAAAGGTGGATGTAGGGTATATGTATATTTTAGGATGGAAGGGGGATGTAGTATTGTATTAGGATGCAAGGTGGATTAGTAATGTGATTTTATTATAGGAACTACCACGTGTATGCTTTCTTATGTTCTTATGTTAGCTTTTGGTTTTAAATATGTAATGTTGTCATCATTCTTGGGTTTAAAATTAAAGCGATTAATAAATTGGCCTAACCACACCTAATACACCTAATTAACCTTTTAATTAACCTAACCTACCAAACTCCTAAATTTCAAAACGGTAGAAATCTAATCTGTTTTAAATCTACCACTGGAAGGGCTTGTGCAAAGCCCAATAAAGATGAATACGTTTGGATATTATAAAAAAGTTCTTTATTAATAACTGGTGACAGGTCGAGAATGGCCCAATTTTAAAAAAAAATTAGGAAAATATTTAAATAAAAAAAAATGACAAAAACAATAAAAAAAATATGAAATTTTAAATTTTAACCCCTATAAAAAAATTGAATAACCCATAAACCACCATTTTTTTTATTTAAAATTTAATTTTTAACACTTTAAAAAAAAGCAAAATTCCCTAAAACCCCCCTAAAATAATTAACCTTTAAAAACCTAACCTAACCCCAAAACTCCTAAAAAATTTAAAACTTTAAAACAAAAAGTTTTTCCCCTCAAACCCTTTTAAATAAATTTAAACCCTTAAAAAAATGACAAAAAACCCTAAAAATAAGAAAATTTTTTTAAAAAACTTTAACAAAAAATTGCAAATAAACCCCAAAAACACATCTTAAAATAATTTTAAAATATAAACAAAAAAAGACAAATAAAAAGAGAAATTTTGGGGGGGAAAAGGGGATCGGGGGCAAGAATGACCTAAAGAAAGACTTAATGATAAAAGGAGGGGGGGGGAGGAGGGAGGATGAGGAGGGGGAGGCGGAGTATTTTGTTTTCCAAGACCATCAAATTTACACTAGTTTTTTTTTTCTCTCTTCTCTCTCTCTCTCTCCTTTTCCTCTTCCCCTCCCCCATTTTTTTCCTCTCTCTCTTTTCTTTTCCTCCCCCCTTCCCCTTTCTTTTTCCTCTCCTCCTCTCTCTCTCTCTCTCCCCTTCCTCCGTTTTTTTTATTTTTTATTTTTTTTTCCCTTTCCGGGAAAACCAATTGAAACATTAAATTTTAATTACGGGCTTTATTATGGATCGCAAAAACTTTTTAACAATCAAGGTTTAAAATATATCTGGGGACTTTACTGTCATCAAAAAGAACCTTAGGCTTTTTGATAGACACCCGTTTTTTCAAACCAATCAGAATCAAGGAGCAAAGTCAGAAAAAGTGAAATGAAACTTAAATTCGGAAACTTTGGAGACGTTTGGTTTTTGGCCTCGTAAAATTCCGGGGAGGGGGAGGCGTGGTGGGTTTGGGGGTGGGGGTCAGTGGGGGCGGGACAGAGGTCTGCCCTTAAACCCCAATTTTTTTGTTTTTTTAACGCTTTAGAGGTTTCGGGGTAGACAATATAGTGTTACCGTTTTGTGTTGTGGTGTTTTTTGGTGTGTTAAAAAACCCTGGCCGCCTGCAAGTTTGGGCAGGCCCCGGGTTAAAAGGGAAAGCAGGCCGGAAGGAGGGGGCAGGAGGCCCATGCCCGCTGCTCGTTGCCCTGATTTTCCCCGCCTCATTTTTTCCTGGAAAGTTTTTATATACTTCCCTTTCCTTTATCGTGTGTGTAAGGGCTGATTTAGGGGAAAATTTTTTTATTTGTTTTATGGCCTTTTGTACGGTATATGGAGACCCCTAAATTAAGGAAAGGCTGTGAGGGGAAAACCCGAGGGGAGTGGGGCTTTTTTTTTTTGCCACAACCCCCCCCTTTCCCCCCCCCCCCCTCCCCCCCCCCCCTCCCCCTCTTGTTTTTTTGGGCTAACACCCCCCCTCCTCCCCCCCCCCCTCTCCCCTTTCCTCCCCGATGACGGCGTCTCTTTTTTTAAATTTGGATTTTTTGGCGGGATAAAAAAAAAAAACCCTTATGAAAGTTCCCCAGTAATATTTTAAAAATTTAAGGGTTTAATGGATTTTCTTATCACTAAAGAAAGTTTTTTGGGTTTGGATGGGGGGGTATAACTGCAACCAAAACATTTTTTTGGGAGAGAGAGAGAGAGAGAAGAGAGAGAAGAGAGAGGGGAGAGGGAGAGAGAGAGAGAGAGAGAGAGAGAGAGAGGGGAAAAGAGAGAAAAAAGGGATCGGCCTTTATTTACCCATTTCAAGAAGGGTTGTATATTTAAATTAAAATCATTAAGTATTTCAATAGGTCAAAATATATAAGTATTGAGTAGGCTATTGTAAAGGGTTCATGTTTTTTCCCCTTTATCGTGTTTATTGGTTTTATCATCATCATCATCTCATCATTTCCCTCATCATCATCATTTTGGGGAAAAAGAACCATTATATTTACTTTATTTTTTTTTGTTATATATATTTGTTGGTTTATATTTTTTTGCTGTTTTTTTGGCAGTTAATTTTTTATTTTTTTTTTTTTCTCTTCTCTCTCTCCCTTTTCTTTTCTCTCTCTTCCCCCCCCCCTCTTTTTTTTTTTCTCTCTTTTTTTTTTTCTTTTTTTTTTTTTTTGGGGTTTTTTTTTTGGGACAAAAACCCCCGGGTAAATTTTACGAAGTTCAGTTTAAATTTTTTTTTAAAACCCCAAACCCCCAAAAAACCCAAACCCCCCCACCAACACAAAAACACACCACAACCCCACCCCACACACACACACACACACACAAACCACCAAAAAAAAAAAACAAAAAAAAACAAAAAAAAAAAAAACGGGCCCTTAAACCCAACAACCAAAAACAACTATAAAAATTTATTTTTTGGGGAAATTCCCAAAAAAGAAAAATTGCATGTGGTGTGGTTTTTTGGTTTTGGGTGTTGTTGTTTTTTTGTGGGGTTTTTTTGTGTTTTTTGTTGGTGTTTTTGGTTTTTTGTGTTTTTTTTGGGGGGTGTGGTTGGTTTTTTTTTTTGGTTTTTTGGTTGGTTGTGGTTTTAAAGCCCAGGAAAATTTTATAATTTTCATCCGGTTTAGTTCTCTTAAGTTTTTAAATAACTTTTTTCTTTCCTTTCACACAAAAACACCAAAACCCAACCAACCCCCAAAAAACCCAACAAAAAAAACCCCCACAACCATTTTCCCCCCAAACACGGCAACAAAAAGGGGAACCAAACCCCCCAAAAAACAAAAACCCAAAAACACCAAAAAAACCCACCCCCCAACCACACAAAACCCCCAAACACCCAACATTAAATTTTTTTTGGGCCCTGGGTAATTTAAAAAAAGGCCAAAAGATGGGAAAAAAAAAAAGGAAAAAGGAAGGGTTTTTTAAGAATTGGAAAAGGGGAAAGAAGGGAAAAACGAAGGGGGAAAAGGAAAAAGAAAAAAATAATTTTTGGGCCCAAAAGCTTGTTTTAAATTTGAAGGAAAAAAAGGAGGAAAAAGGGGGAGGGAAAGGAGGGAAAGGGTTAAAAAGGGGGGAAGGGAAAAAAGGGGGGGAAAAGGGGGAGGGAGGGGGGGGGAAGGGGGAAAAGGAAAAGGAAAGGAAAGAAGGGATAAATTTTTAAGGGGGAAAAAAAAATTGAAAAATTTTTATTATAAACCCAAAAAAAAAGGGGGGAAGGGGGGTGGGGGGGAGGGGGGAGGGGGAGGGGGAGGGGAAGGGGGAGGGAAAAAAGAAAAGGAAAAAGGAAAAATTAAAAAAGAGAGGGGAGAGAGGAGAGAGGGGAAAGAGAGAGAGAGAAGAGAGGAAAATATAAAAATCTAAGGGGGGAAGAAGAGGCTAAACTTTCCCCCTTTCCCGGTAAACACTGGACCCCAAAAATAAACAGAGGGGAAAAAATTTTCTTGTTTTCTATCCTAAAACTTTGTTTTGGGACGGAGGTTTTTTGGGTTTCTTTTCTATCTATCTTTCTATATTTTTTTTATCCATTATCTATCCTTCTTTTTTTCCCTTTTTCCCCTTTCATCCCCTATTTACCTTCTAAAAACTTAATAAAAATAACAAAAAACGAATCCTTTTTTTCTTTCAGGGTTTAAATTTCTTGCAATTTTTTCCACTACTAAAATTTTTTCCCCCTATACCTGTTACCCCCCCCCCCCCCCCTCACTCACAAACCCCCACCACACACTTTCCCGTTTTTCCCGTTCAATTTCCCGTTTTGTTTAAATTTTTTCCCCGTTTCCCCTTTCCGTTCTTTTCATTAATTTTAAATTCCTTTTTGTTTCATTTCCTTTTATTATTTTCATTATTTTATTTCATTTCAGTTTTTCATTATTTTGTTTTGGGGTTTAGTTTTAAATTTTGTTTGTTTCCATTAGTTTTTTACAAGTTTTTCAAAATGATTTCCTTTTGGATTACATTTTTAAAATTTTTTTTACATTTTCATTTTATTTTTATTTTCATTTATTATTTTTTTGTATTTTAAAATTTATTTTTGTTAAAATTGGTTTTTTTGTTATTTTATTGGTTTAAAACCCTTTTTTTTTGAAGAAAGTTGTGGATTGTTTTTAAATTTTTGTAAAATACTATTTTTCATTTATATAAATTTTTAATTCAATAAAATCTATAAACTACTACTATTTCTACTACTATTACTACCCACTACTTCTACTTTCTATTTTTTTTTTTCTACTAAATTACTACTATTTCTTCTACTTTCCAAATAAATTTCTACTACTATTTTTTTCTACTACAAATACACTACTACTATTACTAACCTTATTCTTTAAAAAAATTCTATATCCTACTACTACTGTACTACTACCTACTACTATTTCACTATTTTTTCTTCACTACTACTATTTCTAACTACTAATTTTTCTATATACTACTTAATAAAACCCCTACTTAAATACTACTATACTACCCAAAAAACCACTACTACTACTACTTAAATAAATACTTTTACTACTACTTTAAATACTACTACTAAATAAATACTACTACTACTACTACTACCTTTCACTAAAATAAATACTACTACCCATTTCTATATTACTACTTTAAATACTACTAACTACTATACTACTACTACCCCCAAATACTACTACTACTAATACTATACCACCCCTAATTGGGACATTTTTTGCAAAACTTTTTTTTCAAAAATTTCCCCGGGGAAAACAAGATAACTTTTAATTTAAAAAATTTCATCCCTTCCTTTCCTTTCCTCCTTCCCCTTCCCCCCCTTCCCTCCCTCCCTTTCCCCCCCTCCCTCCCTTTCTTCCCTCCCTTCCCCCCCCCCTCCCCCTCCCTCCCCCCCTTCCCTTTTCCAAACCCCTTTCCCCCCCTCCCTTTTCCCCCCATCCCCCCCTTTCCCCCCCTTTCCCTTTTCCCTTTCCCCCCAAACCCCCCCTCCCTTCCCCCTCCATCCTTTCCCCCCCCTTTTTCCCCCCCCCCCCTCCCTCCCTTTCCCCCCCCCTTCCCTTCCTCCCCTTTCCCCCCCCTCCCCCCCATGAATAATCCCCTTTTCCCCCCCTTTTCCCCCCTCCCTCCTTTTCCTCTTTTTCTTCCTTTTTAAAGCCCTTATTTTGGGTTTCCCCCAAAATTTTGGGTTTTTTTCATTTTTTTTGTTTTTTTTCAAACCTTTTTCTAAACCTTTCCTTCCCTTTTTTTTTTTTTTTCCCTTTAGTCTCCCCTTACCAATTTTTTCCCTTTAACCCTTTTTTTTCTTATTATTCTTTCCCCTCTTCCTATTTTCACCTTTCCCCCCTTTTTGTATGGGTAGGGGGTTTGTAGTAGAAGTTTGTAGTAGTATAGTAAAAATTTTGTAGTAAAATATAATCTTGTTAAGCACAACAATAACACAACACCACCAATGGGCAAAAAATTAAAGATAGAATGAAAGATGATGATGAAAAATAATACCTTTTGTTTTGCACCATTTTTCGAGACAACTTGGGAACCCCACACCAAAACACCCCACCACACCCCCCACACACACACACAACCACAAAAAAACCAACACACACACACACACACACACACACACCACACACACACACCCCCAACACAACACACACACACACCCCAACACACACAACACCAAAACACCAGAACCCCAAAACACACCCCCACACAACAAAACACACCCCACCACACACCCCACCCCCACCACACCACACACAACCCCACAAGACACCCACACGACCACCCCACGACACAACCACAACCACACACCACACAACACACACCACACACAAAACACACACACACACACAACCCCACACACCCAAACAAAACACAACACCAGACCAACCCCAACACCCCCCAGCCCCACACACAACCCACACCCACAAAACACACACACACAACACACACAGAAACCCAAAAACCACAAAACCACACAAAACACACACACACCACACACACCACCACACACACACACAAAACAACCCACAAAACACTTTAACACCCAAAAAGATTGAACCCCAAAAACACCCCGCCCCCCCCCCCCCCCCCAAAACTCCCTCCCCCCGCCCCCCCCCCCCCCCCCCCCCCCCCCCCCCCCCCACCCCCTCCTTTTCCTTCTTTTTGTTTTTCCCCCTTTCCTTTAAATTTCTCCTCTCTCTCTCTCTCTCCTCTCTCTCTCTCTCTTCTCTCCCCTCTCCCCTCTCCTCTCCTCTCTCTCTCTCCCCGTTCCTTCTCTCTCCCCCTTTTCCCCCCTTTTCTCTCTCTCTCTCTCTCATCTCTCTCTCTCTCTTTTTCTTTTCTCTCTCCTTTTCCCCCTCTCTCTCTCTCTCCCCTTTTCTCCCCCCTTTATCTCAAATTTAGTCATTAGTATTTAAATATTTTATTTTTGTTCATATCATTTGTAATTTTTTCATACCTTTAAATTTCCTGTCGCCTTGGGTTCCTATGTATTCATATTTTAAAATGATATTATTATAATTAAAGGTGATTTTTTAATTTTGTATGTAGTATGTAATGTATGTATATGGGCCCGGTTTTTATCATTATTTCATAGGTTTTTTTGTGAATAGATTTGTGAAACTAGGGAAATGGTGGGGAAAAGGGTTTTAAAATAAAATGAAGAATTTTTAAAAACGCCAGGGCCAGATGAATGTATCCCGGTAAATTTTTAAAAAAGCAAAGGGGGTTTTATGAGGGCGTTAGTGCAATTTTTAGGAAAAAACGGTTGGGAAAAGGCGATTTTCCCTTATTGTGGGGGGAAAGGAAATTTTTGTCCCCATATTTTAAAAAAGGGGAGACGAGGACTAAAGTCAAATTATCGGCCCCCTAAGTCTAACGCATTGGGAGGAAAATTTTTGGGAATTCCCATTATTGGGAAAAAAATTAAGCACTTAAAAAAAATGGGTTTTAAACAAAGATTCACAAAAATGGGGGTTTACCAAGGGGAAAGGGCCCGGGGCCACCAATTTTTTTGAGTTTTTTTAGGAAATTTTTTGGGGGAAGGCAGATAATGATAAGGGTTATGATAAAAATACTGGACTTTAGTAAGCATTCGACAAGTAAAAAAACACGAACGACTTAAAAAAGTTAAGGCTCCTGGGGAAAAGTTGGGGAAAGGGTTTTTCTTGGGTCAAGCTTTGGGTAATAATACAAAAAAAGGGTTACAAATTTAAAGGTTTTTAAATCAAGGGGAGGGGGCAAAATTTAGTTCCAAAGGGGGCCCTTTTTTTTGGGGCCCCTTACTATTTTTATTTACATCAAAGACTTTGGATTGTGGGGTTTTTCAGTGATATCAGAAGTTTGCTGATGATACTAAGGGAGGTAGGATTTTTGGATCACGTCTGATGTAAACTATTGCAGGGGACTTAGAAAAAACTTAATGGTTGGGGAGTCCCCTCATGGAAATTTTAAAAATTGATAAGGGGATCGTTTTTGAAAAGTTGTAAAAAAACCCTGGGAATAGATACACCATAAACCCAAAGTATCGCTGAAAAAATCAGAAGGTGAAAACGATCTTTTGGGGTGAGGGGGTTCCCAAAACCTCCGAACCCCCAAAAAAATGTATTGAAGGGTAGAAAAAGAGCCAAAAAAGTTTTTAATTTATTTCCAGAAGGGTTTTAAAATAGAAGTGCGGAATTTTTTCTAAAAGGGTCTAGTCGACCCTTCCCCGACAAACGGTTCATTTTTTGGGCTCCATATTACAGGTTGGGGTATAGCCTTTGAATCAGTGCGGAAGGGGAAAAAAGGGTGGGGGCCAAAAAAAATTAAATTTCCCCCCGGGAGCAAAAAAACTTTAAAATTTTTTTAAAGGGAAAAAAAGGGGGGTGGAAAATTTTATTAAAGGGTTAAAAAAAACTTTAACTGGGGGAGACGGGAAAAAAAAGGTTAAAAAGGGGGTTGGAAATTTTTGGGGGTTTTTAAATTTTTTAAAAGGGGGGAATTAAAGGGGGAATTTAA
>JACEEZ010005698.1:0-58848 GCA_016584305.1 Chionoecetes opilio | reverse complement strand
AAAGTTTCCCAACCTTCAAATATTTGCCCGGACGTGCAAATGTGGTAGCGGACGCGTTATCGCGAAACGTTCCAGTGGTGGGTGCGGTCACAGGGGAAAATTCCGTGCCGAATTTTTCACTCTATGAATTGGGCGTCGAACAACGTAAACATGAAATTTGGGGGAAGGTCATCTATGCCTTAGAGTCTGGCGATGAGACCTCCTTACCAGCATTATCAGTGAATTACTCACAATTTTTCCTGTCGATTGACAAGGTACTGTGCCGACATTGGCCACAGAAAAGAGACCCAGTGGAACAAATGTTATTCCTGACGTTTTCGTTCCGACGGTACTCAAAATTGTGCACGATGTGCCTATGGCTGGACATCCGGGACGTAATCGTACCCTAGCAGCCGCGAGGCGTGTGTATTTTTGGCCAACGATGCGTGTGGACATTGAAGAATATGTTGCCAGGTGTATATCTTGTGCCCAAAACAAAGGGACGACTCCAGGACCCGCTCCTATATTAGAATACCCACCACCTGAGCAACCATGGGACGTAGTTGCTATAGATCTTCTACAGTTACCCAAGAGTCATCACGGCTCACAATATCTTCTGGTGTGTGTCGATCACTTTTCAAGGTTTGTAGTGTGGTGCCAGGGTTTTTCCCCTAATTTTCTTTATTATACACTCTCTTGATTGAACCAATTATATGAATTTGAATTAATAATTGTTAATCTCCACTGACGGATATATCTTCTCGTTACAACTGATAACGATGAGTGATTTTATTTAGAAGAAAAAAAATGCTGCCACCAGTTCAAGCGGTTATTCCTATGGTCTAACTCTTGAACAAAAAAATTAAAGTATAAAGATTAAGGTAGTTATGGGGATAATATTAGTGTACCGAGTTCATTCTGAATCTCTTTTGGAAACGTGGGTAAGTATTTCCACAGCCTCGTATATGTCACCTGGGGTTGAACAAGAAAATTTCCTACTTTAGTCTCATTGGGTTTATTTAACACGAAAGATTACTCATCCTTAAACTTATATATTTATGGTTTATCGTGGGAGAAAGTCTCTGATGGACATAACCTGTTTTCCCTGACTATACTCGTAGGTCTACAGTCTAACCACACACAGGATATCCATCTAAGCTAATCATGGAAAAATAGAAGAGGGAAGTGTGGGAGTAATGAAACTGTTTGAGAAAAACCGACCATGTGGATGACGCGCTCCACTTTGATGATTCCACACGCTTGCCTTGCCAGAAGAGGAGAGAAGAATCCACTTAGTTAAACCTTTGGGGACGATCGCTTGTTAAGCTACCTATCCAATTAATGAACACTCAACACAATACATATATGGATATATTTCTATCTTATCACAAGGGGGAGGGGGGGAGATGAATGTCGACACACCTTACCTTGCCAGAAGAGTAGAGAAGAATGAGTCCTCGTGGCCTGTATGGGCGCGCTTAGAAAAATTATCGCGGGAAATAAGGTTGTTTGGATACTCATGAGAGACGTCTCCGAAGGGGATGTGAAACGTCAAACGACTCCTATTAGATGGGGAGGAAAAGATACGTACTAAAGTAGTAAATATAACAAAATCTCTTAATTTGATGAGGAAAAATTTAATTTACAAGACCAAGCTAACGTTGAGGCTTAAACCTAACCCACGACTACTGCCCGAACTCGTTTCCCACGGATCGAGCCCTTTGTGGAGTTGAAAGAAATGTTTGGAAGGCTTTTAATTTTAGCGAACTGCTCTACTGATCTGTTTGTCAATGTTTAAACCAGATCTCTATTTTTATTCTTTTAAGTATTCTAAGAATCTAAGGGTCCTGTTCGATCTATCAGAGGGGGTAAGGGGAAAATAGGGAGTTGGAGTTTAGAAACTATTGGCTCTCGCGAATTTAATGCCTCGCGGACTATACCTCGTGGCTCTCGTGTTTGGTGGGGGGAAAGGGAGGATGGAGGGGGGGGAGATAGGAAGGAAAGAGAAAAAAATAAGAAAACGAAAGGCAGGGAAGATAGAAATTAAAGAACTTGAAGGAAGTTATCCTTAAAAGTAACCTGTTCACTTATACACTGTATTTAGGCTACGCATAGTCTAGACTAAAGAACTATGGTTATTTAGGCCTTCCCATACCTCCTGTAAGATCATATAACTCGGAAGGCGTGTGTTGGTAATTCCGGCATTACAGTAGTCCTTGCACCGGTGAAGAATAAAACGGCTGCGACTGTAGCCCATGCATTAATAACTCATCTTTTCTGCCCTTATTCCACACCAAGAGTATTGCTCAGTGATAATGGCGCAGAGTTCCATAATGCATTGCTTACAGAGATTTGTACATTGTACAATATTAAGCAGACTTTCACGGTCGCATACCATCCAAGCTCGAATGGGCTAGCGGAGCGCGTTAACAGGAAGATCTTGACGCGTTGAGACCTGTTGTAAACAGTTTGCACGACAATTGGGAAGATGGTTACCTAAGTGTCGGCTTGCATTAATAGTTCAGTTTGCGAGTCCACGGGCAAGTCTCCTCACTACATACTTTATGGTGCGGATAAACGGATACCATATGACCTATTGGCCAAGCCCAATAAACCTGTGTATAACATAGATAGCTATCTGGATCAGCATTTGCATGTCTTTACTAATATACACAAAAAGGTCAAGGAAAGGCTACATGCTTCTCGTGACGAGATGATGGCACAACAACATAAGCGTGCGGTTCCTATTACAATAAGAAAAGGCGATACCGTAAAGGTATTCAGAGTCCAAGTAGGAATTCCAAGTTGGCGCCGAAATTCTTGGGCCCGCGCATTGTTGTTGGTGAGAAGCATGGCAATAAGTTTGAGGTATTGGATCCACTTCTTCAAACTGTCCAAATAATTCATAATGACAGGTTAAAGAAAACCAAAGCCCGGCGGGACCCGGCTTTTGCTGAATGTGCTTACCTACCTGTTATGATTATCGTAGCTCATCCATTTTTCTGTAGGTATGGTATTAGATCCCCCTATAAAGGGATCAAAGTCATATCAATACCTCAACTTTTATAGTTGATACTTTTGGATATCACATAGAAGCCATTTTGTAAACAAGTCATATACAGTACAGGCCTACTTCTTCCAACAAATAAAGAATTATAAGGCATTGTGGCTCTCCATCTCCCAACACTTCACCAAGGATCCGGTGAAGAGTATGGGATCTATATAACAACCATATTATGTACTGCAGACAGACGACTCAACGCTGGTAACTTGTTACAGGTATGTCACCAACAGAGCTGGGCAGTATTTAAATACATTTGTATTTAAATACATTTGTATTTAAATACGTATTTAAATACATTTGTGTATTTAGAAATGTATTTATAAATACATTGGTTGTCATGTATTTAAATATATTATTTAAATACTTTTTTGAGTATTTAAATACATTGTATTTAAATCATTATAATATAAAAATGTAAATACTTTTTTCACAGTTAATTTGGTCATAAACCCACCCCACTATCTGGCAACCCTGATGTTACAGTGAACCAGTATTTCCACTTGCAAGGAAATGTCCTGATTTCAAGGAAATTTTGACAGGAGAAGGAAATTTCTAAGGAAACCCAAAATCTAAGGAAATCCTAAGGAAATCCATTTTTTTCGGACAAGTTAAAATTTGTGTGTATTTAAAATGTATTTACAAATGTATTTAAATACAATTGATGTATTTAGTATTTAGTATTTAAATACATTCATAAAATGTATTTAGTATTTAGTATTTAAATACATTTCTCCCATGTATTTAGTATTTAGTATTTAAATACATTCAATGTATTTGTTGCCCAGCTCTGGGGCCAGATGCTGAGAGCGAGCTAGGGCGCCCTATCTACTAGGGCCGCCTGTGGTAAGGCGAAACGCCCTCCCACCGCCCATGCTCAGTCGAGATTGCTGTCTTAGTGGCACCGCTAAAGGCGCTGAAAACTAAGGCATGGTCAGACCCTGACTTAGTGAGCTGCTGTGGAGCCTTTGACAGACATTCATCTTCTGTTTATAAAGCAAATACAGCCTTGTTTCAGTTCCTACAACGTAACAATTGGTGTTTACGTATTAATAGTGTTGCAAGGTGTGTATGAATTGATCGTGCAAGACTAATGCGGCATTATAGGGTGTTATATGCTGGTGATAAGAAATGTTGTGTTGTGTGTTGGTTAGGGGCGGGTGGCGGGCAGCGGGCGGCAGGTGCTCTGCCCGCACTAAAATGCTGTACTATTATACGGTATTATCATACTACCAGATGATATTTAGGACAGCTGAACAATGAACATACCATCATCTTCACGAGACATTAGTGCATATCATGAATGTATAAAAATTGCAGTAAACTATACCTATTATAAGATAATGAGAGCAAAATGAAATCGTGTATAAACTTTTTTTTCACCTTTTTTATTCATCTTCTCCTTATTCCTGGAATGTTGCTTGCATTAAATTTTCACTCACTGTCCCCGGAATCGGCACACCTTAACGATTATCATGGTGTATGGCACGTCCCAATGCAAAAATATATAAGTGGTCAAAACCTGCGTTGAACGTCAAACTTGTGATGAAACAGCTTTTGGCGGGGGAGAGCGGTGTATCCTTGCCATAAGTGCTTGGTGAGGGAGGGAGGGACAACATTCCTTGCTTCAGCAGAGAAGTGTTCAAGCCTTGTGATTGGTCGAAGCTGCCTAAGCAGCGCTCAGATAGGCAACGTGATTGGCTAGTAGGATTCTCGGACCACGCCCACGCCATAGGCTTTGGAGGTGTAAGGCAGTGCAAAAGCGCCTGAACTTTCGACTGTACATAGGCTTTAGTCGATGCCTTAGCCGGGCCGTTACAAAAGCGCCTGAAGACGGGTAAGGCGCTCTTTTCGCCTTACCTCTATGGCACTTCTCAGCATCTCCCCCCAGCCCCGTACCATCCGAGTACGAATGGCGAGGCTGAACGCTTTGTACAAACGTTCAAACATAACATGAAATGTCGGGGTGCAAATTCTGCTAATGTTGTATCTTGTATTAGCAAGTTTTTGTTGTCTTATAGAACAACTGACCATGGTGTTACTGGAAGGACTCCCTCACACATGTTAATGGGTAGAAAAATCAGAACTAGATTTGATCTGTTGTTGCCTGATTTTTATACGCAACAGAATCATCGTGAGTGGAGACGTAAAGTAGAGAAACACCACAATGTAAATCATTACCCTCCTTCAACTCCTGTCATGGTCCGTTCATACAATACAGCAGATAAATTGGTACCAGGTATTGTAAACAAGGAAGTAGGTTGATTGCATTATACTGTAGTGTGAATGGAGGGGTATCACGACGCCACATTGACCAACTGCGACCAGAAGCGTGCCTTATTGCTTCATGTGGCGACCTTATGCTAGAGGGAATGAACAGGACTTGAAACCCCACCATGTTGATCTTCCTCCTGTCATTCCTCCTTCTCCCCAGGTTAATCACACTCCTCCAAATAATGTTCATGACACAGTTGTGGAAATTTATGTCACATACATATATTTAATTTGAGGTCTTACCTAATCAAAACCCATCGTCTATCTCATCCCGACACAATACCCCAACTAGTCAACTAACTAGGATACTTATCAGTGGATAGTGGGTTGAAATCGCTGTAGGCTTTTGATTAATACTGCATGACTTGTGATCCGATGTGGTCAACGTGATCGAGGCCGCCCGTGAAGGACAGAGGCGGAGGGCTGGAGGCGGTGTGCTTTGATATGGGCGTCAGGAGGTTTTCATAACCCAGTTATCTTGACGCGGCGGATAATCAGTGTGTCGTATTTAACACGTCCATTGATTTAACACTTATATGTACAAAATGAACGTATGTACAAATCTCTTCATTATAATCAGAGAAGAGATGTTAATCCCGTGAGGGCTGGAAGTGTACTTATATATACAAGAACGTATATTTATTAAGAGATGTTATTCTCTCGAGGGCTCGGAGTGTACTAAATCTCGTGGGCGGAGCGGGCAGCGGCCACCACAAATTACACGTGTCACCTTTAGGTAGGCGGCAGGTGGACCGCCACAATTGGTGCAAATTTAAAAGACGGCGGCCAATGACCGGTCGCTCTAAATTAAGGTGCATATGCTTAATAACCACTGGGAATGTTAATTTATATTATCCCAGTACTTATCATTTACTTAAATTACTTTAATAAATACCCATTACCATTATAATTATATATATATATATACATTCCTACGCACCCCTTTAATGAGCGGATAATACCTCCCTCACAAGAGGGGGGGGGGGGAAACAAACCACCACTCTGCCAATTATTGAGAGGGTGGTTGGTGGATAATTTCCACAACAGTTGAAGAACAGTCAATGGTAGGTAGGATCCTTCCCAACAGAAGTAGTCGAGGTGTTCCTCCAGCCCGACTAGATTTGTAGGTTAAGTAATAAAAAAATTTTATTCAGGGGAGAGGAAGAAAGTGTTATGTTTATGGAACAAGTGTTATGTCTATGTCAGTATATGCTATGAAGCCTATGCTCATTTTTGTATCACCAAAGAATAACCATTTTTCTTTACATAGGGGAAGGAAGTGTTATGATTATCGCAGCTCATCCATTTTCTGTAGTTATGGTATTAGATCCCCCTATAAAGGGATCAAAGTCATATCAATACCTCAACTTTTATAGTTTATACTTTTGGATATCACGTAGAAGCCATTTTGTAAACAAGTCATATACAGGCCTACTTCTTCCAACAAATAAAGAATTATAAGGCATTGTGGCTCTCCATCTCCCCCAACACTTCACCGAGGATCCGCCGAAGAGTATGGGATCTATATAACAACCATATTATGTACTGCAGACAGACGACTCAACGCTGGTAACTTGTTACAGGTATGTCACCAAGGACGTGAACATAACACTACCTCCACGCAATTCCACTAACCCAATCACCACTAACGCAAAGCACGGCTATAATCTACGACCTTGAGTCTAATTATTTTCTTTCACATCATGCTATGTGAAATGCATGTATTGCATGTTTTATCATTATAGATCTTCGGAAGGATCGACTGACCTTCATGAAGCTAACCTTGTTGCATGCCAACCATGTTATAGGTTCCATTCCTTTGCATGCCCAAACCAAGCGAGACCTTGTCAATGCTTTCGGTGGGGTGTCTCAGTTCATATTTTTGAGACAGCTATGGATGAACATGTCCGAGACTTGCAGGAGGACTATAAACGACTGGATACTATATTGGCGGCTAACTCAATGGTTTATTAGCATTAACAGTAAAAGGCTGGACATTCTTGACATTGATCTCCGACACCTTTTGAATATTTTTGCCTTTACCTATTAACAGGCCAATCGGCTTAATAGAGTGCTGAACAGTGCGACTGTGCGTTTAGATGCTCTCAAGTGATTTTTAATTATTTGACCATTCAAACCCATTTGACCTATAAGCTTTCCTAGTTTTTTAATCGTCATTCACTGTGGTCGTTTCCAATATTGCGGCGATTAGCCAAACATGGTAGATGCAGCTAGTGGGAGAGTAACCGCGAGTCTTTTTTACTGAGGAGGATTTCTTACATACACTGGATAATGGTCAAGATGAATTAAATTTGCAACCCTTGTTCAGACAGGATGCTATTCAGCACTACTATCCGGTCTTGTAAGTAACGCTTACCATGGATGTTATTGTAGTGCATGTCACCTTTAAGTCATCAGAGATATTTGAGACTTATCGGGTGGAACCTTTTCAATTTTTCTATTAATCAGACTTTTATAACACACGACTTACTATCATCTCTAGTTTTTAGTGGCTGACGATCTGTCTCTATGCTTCTGGCCGACTAAGGGATCTATTTACCGCTGCACTATTTGCCTTCCTTCATATTTAAGGTGTCATATGTGAATTTGACATTTTTAAAGGTAGTCCAGCTGAAACATTGAATCCGTTTCATGGGTATAAATAATTTTTATGAGCGAACATAATGTGACTGTCGTTTGCCCTTACGGAACTTCCTATCAAAGGGTTTCTGGTCACTATGTAAGTGTTGGTTTTTGTTTTGCTTCCAGGAAGTTTTTACAAGAAACGTCTCCACTGTTTCCGCTCAAATCTCTTCAGAGTTTAACATTCTCTAGAATATCTTTTGTTCCTAATACCTTCTCTGACGAGTCACAGTATACCGCGGCTCTGGAGAACGCCTCTCCTGATTATTTAAACCGCATTGTTTTCTATCTCAGTGTACTATAGCTACTTTGTTATTGTGTTAAGCGAACTATCACGTTAGGCAAGTATCTTTTATGTGGAAAAGTTCAATCTTCACAGGTCGGACGAGTATTACACATTTTGAACATGGTTAGGTACATTTTCTTATGCCGCGTGGGCGCGCCAGGTGCGTGACCGAGCGATGTTAAGGGTAGAAACGTATGTATGTGTGTATGTATGGGTGTGGCACTCAGTGTGGCCAACTTCACCTAGTTACTGCAACTCAGCAAGATAGAGGGCGGCAAGGTTATATAGAGATGTCACGTACCTTATAAGCATCTCTTATAATAAATGGTAACATAATAGATATTTATATAGAGTAGTTATATTATCAGTTTATTCTATGGTACAAACATTACTTGCTCATTACTAGATGTTTAATAGTGAAGCAGAGGTATATGTACATAAATAAACATAGTAATTCCAATGATCTGAAACTCGAGAAATGCCAGTGGTCGCTGGCAGTTTTAACTCAAAGGTTGGTCTACTGTGTTTTGGCTCCGCGACTAATATTTTTCATAAATTAATTTCGTGATAAACATTGATGCACCGCATCTGAATACCAAAAAATATAGTTCTTCTGTTGTTCTACTAATTATATGGATGACATGCATTACGATGGAACGTTCTATAATAGCAATTTAATGCAAATTACTCGCCTCGAGTAGCAAAGCTTAATATATTTTTTACATGTATATTGTGGCATGTAAAATTTGGGTGATGTTCACACTGTTTTCTAAGACAGTACTGCTGCGTCTGGCAAACGCTTGTCAAAATACAATAAGCAATGCCTTGGAAAAACGAAGAATAAAGAATGCCGAAATCGACTTGTTGCTGCGACAATGTAGGTTATAATTGTGGAGGCGACACGCCGCGGCGGGGAGTGGTGGCGGGGAGATTGTGGCGGGGAGATTGAATCAAAACATTGCCACTTCACGCGTCGACTCATTGCACTTCCAGCTTTCTATCTGATTGATACACAATAATAACAGGAAAATATGACTGCCTAGGTATAGATAACTTCTAAACATACGTTATTGACTATATAATATCATAGAGTAACATTTACCTCGCCTCCTCAACTATAATCTACTTGGTTATTTGGTTAAATACATGTTTTACAGACTCAGGCTTCTATACAATATACATATAGAAGAAAATCGTTCTTAAAATTATACTTTTGTGTTTTGAGTGCAGTGGAATAAGCCCATATTTTTCTTTCAAGTTGACCAACTTTTCACCAAATTGTGAGTTAAAACTGCCAGCGACCACTGGCATTTTGGAGTTGCAGTTCTCTCTAAATGTCAACTGCTTGGCAGGGGCACGGAGCGGCCCTCGCCGGGGACGAGCAGAAGGGCGACTGCCTGAGCTAGGGTATAGACGGAGCTTAACAGGGACTCCTTATATTACGTCCAAGTGTATATATGTAATTAACACAATATACTACCTCAATTACCCTGTCGTCTCCTCTACCTCCTCACGAAACCACTGATTAACCTTCCACGTTTAACAGATTAAAAGAAACAGTGAATTACTGGACCTTGACTCTCATATCCACATCCAATGTGAGTCTACTGTGTGAGTAATTTAATCGCGTAAAGGATATCCAGAATACTAGTATTAGGGGTACCAAGTGGATGTCCCTGACCAAACTGTATTGATTACAGATACATTGTATTAATATTGTATTCAAAAACATTTGACCTTTAGGGTCAAGGTCAATACAGTTCTATGTCGTACATACATGCACATTTTCTTTCGCATGCACTTCTAATACAGATATGATAAATGATGTCAAATTTAAAGTTTAAGACGTTTGGACACATATTTTTGTATATTTTTTTGGGATCTAAATGACATTGAAAGTGAACTTTTAGTATGCCTTGACCTTGATTCATTCAACATAAGAACTGAATGGGGATTCCCTATGCCCCAAAACCCACAAAAACTGTACTTACATATGAATTCTAACTCATTTTGGTTATAGACTTATGCACTTCTTATTTTTTGACAGCGCCATTTTGAATTGGCCACTACATGGCCAGCCACAGTGGGAGGCCAGCTTGGCTCCCAGTAAAAATGGTAATTAGTATGGTCATAGGTACCTGTGGTCCCCAAAATGCACTTTTTGAATGATTTGAACAATTATTTCATTAGCCCCCCTAACTAAATAGTGTCAACACAGACCTGCGTTCGTAAACCTGTGTCAGTAGTGGAAATTCAAACCTAATTGCCATGCAGACACGTATGCAGGAAGACGACATGCTGTCGGAGTTACTAGAAGCCATAAAAAAAAAAAAGTGCAGAGAGAAGAACAAAAGGAACTCCAGCAAGAATTGAAAGAACAGCTTCAGAAGCAGGAGGAAAACAAGAAAGACCACCACAAGAACAAAAAGAATAACATAAAGAACTATGGATGAAGCTACAGGAACAACTGCAGTGCGTTTTTCATCAAGAGAGTGAGTCCTGGCGCAGGAGTGCTACAGATGACCACGAACTGGAAGAGCGGCCAAATAAGAATGGAGGAGAACAGACACGGGTAAAGGAAGAACAACAGGGTAAAGGAAGAACAGACAAGGATAAGAGGAGGCACAGACGAGGATAAAAAGAGCAACACGAGGCTGGGACAACAGCGGAGACGTTTGCAGCAGCAGTAACGCTTCGAGATCAATGGAGAAATGCCATGACGAAGTACAGTGGCTGCGGCTCGTGATAAAATACATGGAGGGACTGCAAGCTTCACACAACATTAGGATACCCAAATTTTACGCTATCTTAGGTATGAAGTTTGGAAGTTGATGGTTCACACGTTTTCAGGGCATGGTAGTATGGTGGGTAGTAGAATTATAGTATTACTTGAAAAGAAAGTCGGTACCGCTTGATTTCAGTCTTTTCATTTAGTCAGTTGGGAAAAAAGTTGATTTTTGGCAAATACTCAACTGGATTTTCCATCGTCATAGGGTATTAAAAGAAGCACGATTTTAACCACACTGTCTACACGTAATATAAAACACGAAGAGGGACGATACTTAAGCTTCCATCGACTGCAGCTCATTGTGGTTCACAAGTACGCGGCGGCGGGGGGGGGGCGGGGCAGACATATCGTCAGTCACATATGAAAGTAAGGCAGCTTCACACTATCAACGTTTTTGCGTCGCGTTTTCTACGTTGGGCGTGGCAATTAGTGACGTCCACATGACGTAACCCCGTCACTCCCGCAGTACCCTGTATAAAGAATTGGGACTCCGAATAATGTGAGCTTTGAGACGCGCTCCTCCTCAGTGTCATTGAACGTCATCACTGCTCAGCAAAGGGGTGGTCGGCGAGCCTGGTTCACACTACACAGGCAGGATGACGTCACTGTGGACGTACTGTGAGTGACTGATGACAAGACGCCGTAGACTAACGTACCAACAGCAAAAAACGTGACTGTGAACAGGCCTTACTTACAATTTGGGTCTTGTTTTTATAATGAAAGTTCACTTAGTACGTATTGAAAATAATTAAAATAACATATAATGACTTATTATTTATGATGTATTGTTAATAGTGGTATTCAATTATGTTGTGTCTCTAAAGGCATCATACACCTGGCATTGAGTACGTCTGGGGGGTTGCTGGGCAAGCACTGGCAGCCTATGCCACGAGCCGCCACTGCAAGTAAGACGTTGCGAGTAGAAGTGTGAGTGACATAAATGACAGAAGAAGTCCATTGAAAATTAATTGGCAGCGGGTAAGCTCCATGCACTTAGGAGCCAGTTATGTGGCCGATGAGTGCTCTCAGCTGGGTTGAGGTAGTTTAAGGCCCGAGTGCCCTTGTGTGTCACGCCTGTAAAAGTGCACCTGTATGATGTGGGTCAAGCATAGGATGCCTCTAGGAAGAATCCTCCGAGGTTTGACGGTAAGGTTTTTGGGAAAGCTAACCGTCCCCAATTTGAGCTCATTAGCAGGTCAAAGCGTGGGCTGACAGCATAGTGCAGTCCACTTGCCACCAGTTTGAAAGCGCGTCCTTGGAAGCCTCACCCAGCTCGACAGTGTGGATAGGCACAGCTCCCTGAAGTTGGCGGAGGCCCTAGAAGAGGAGGTATGGGACAAAAGCACCAAAAAAGCGAGGTCTTCCGAGCCAGTTCAGTACCCGCACAGGAGGGAAGAGGGGAGTCTCACAGGAGCTGGCCCAGGACCTGGAGAATGTAGTGCACAGGCCTACCCTGGAGCCCTGCTGACCTTCTGACGGTGCTGCTAAACGGCGCCAGTTCTCGACGCACTGGACAACAACCCAGCTGAAGATTCAAGTCAAGCCGACAAGCCAGCAACACTGCAGGAAGCTCTTGCCCTCCGCTGGAGTTCGCGTCCTTGGTGCAGTCCAACCTGTCAAGTTTTAGGACCGACTCGACCTCTGGCTTCAAGGGCACGGAGGCCTCCGTCGGTGAGCGCAACAAGTTTTCAGGGGCACGTGTTGGAACTGTGAGAATGTGGGACACACAGGAAGGGGAGTGCTACAAGAGAAAGAGAGAACAGGAAGAAAACGTAAAAAGGAACACCAGGGATATCAAGTGCTGGACATGTGAGAGAAAGGACACCTGCAAAAGAGTGTCAAAGAGAGTCTAAGCAGGAAAAGGAAGAGACCCCTCGGGAGGGAAACTAAGGATGGCTGTGTTAAGGGGGAACAACCGCCTGCCCTGTACGTGCCCAAAGCCAACGTTTGTGTAAGAGGACTACTTGACCATCCTCCACGTGATAGGAAGGATTGCCGAAGTGGTGTGCCCAGTGGGTCGTCGACACGGGGTCAGAGCGGACCTTTTGGCGGCCTGACTGGTCGGTACATCGGCAGCTCCATGAGACATCTCAACGATTGTGTGGAGTTTATCCGTGTCCACTGTGCAGACCTCTGGGGCCCAGTGGATTGTCATTTCCAGCTTGGATGGAAGGAGGAATCCTTGCTGTGGTACGTGTGCATGACATGGAGATGCTTTGTACCCTGGGTCTCGACCTACCTGTTGTCACGCAGGTGTGGAACTGGACTTCCGCGCGATGCAGCTGACGGTTCGAGGGAAGGCGTGTGCCGATGAGGGCCGTAGACCCGAGTGAGAGTGATAAGAAGTGTCGCCGGCACTGCAGTGGAGGAACCGTTGGATGCAGCAGAGAGGAACTCAGAAGCTGCAAACCGCGATGACGGGACCAGCGGCTAATGGTGGAGTGGCTGATTCAGGACTTCCGAGAGGCCAGCAATGGGAACCATCTTTGGGGACAGCCTGCCGCTAAGCTTACTGGGATCAGTGGACACTCTGCGGCTAGAGGATGGGGTACTGCAGGCGATGCTGGAACGCGCCTATGGCCTCCCACCACTATTGGCTTACAGTCAATCCCTATGAAGATGCGGGCTTGCCTGGGGGGCTTGGAGGAAATGCCAACAACCTCACCCGGACACCTAGGGGTGAAGAATACCCTTAGTCCGCCTGCGCCAGAGGTTTCTACTGGGCTTGCATGCGGAAGGATGTGGAGGAATGTTGCCGCTCTATGTGTGTTGCTGTGCCAAGAAGGGACCCAAGAAACGTCACGCGCGCCCCTCTGCAACTGACCATGCTGGAGGCCCGCAAGGGAGAGTGTTGCAGTTGACATGGCAGGAGAACTCTGCCTCTCACCCTGGAAGGAATAAGGTACAGTCTGCATGGCGATGGATTCCTTCACCAAGTGCCGGAAGCATATACCCATCCCTGACGCAAGAAGCCACTACCATTGCTAAGGGTTGGTGAACAGTTCTTCTGTCGCTTCAGTGTGCCTAATGAGTTTCCACTCAGACCAGGGGAGCAACTTTGGGTCACGGTCCTGCTGAGTGCTGCAAGCTATGGGCATCAAAGACCCGAACTACCCCTTCTGCAACCCACTAGTCGGATGGATGGTTCTGAGAGGTTTAACTGGACTCGTGGGTCAGGGAATTGGCCAAAGACTGCACAATGGTGACATTCTGATGGAACAAGAAGCTGCTGCCTGCTAGGGCCTACAGGTCTGCCGCCATTCGCCGGCGAAGTTGGATGTTCGGGGCGTTAGCTACGCTACTGTGGACCTTGGTCCGACAGAAGACCTCTTGGGACAGAGCCCCCCCTGCCGAAGGACGTCTCTATCTTCGCTCGATGCCTGGGGAACGGCTGGAGAAGGACACCACCAGGTCGGTGGTGCCTTAAGGTTCTCCGGGATGTCATATGGATACGCAGCTATGATGTGATGGGCAAGCCAGTGGAATTCAAGGAAGAAGACCAGGTGTGGCTGTACAAGTACAACCCGCGGAGGAAGAGGTCCTAGTCACCGGGAATCTGCAGAGTCCCTGGGAAGGCCCGTTTGCTGTGGTGGAAACGCCTCTCTGACGTGACCTATTGAATTCGAGGGGAAGGATAACCAGGCTAAGATTGTGACGTCATCGGCTGTGGAGGTACAGTCACTCCAGCAAAATTCGTGAACACTTGGGGCGAGCAAGCCCATCAATTTCTCAAATCTTTCCTGTCTACAAATGTTTCGCCTCAGTCCTCCTCTTGCCACACCTGTTTCACACCTTCCCCGGCTTCATAGCTCCCTGAGTCCTCTCCCTCGATGCCCCCCCTCCCCCCCATGACTCCCTCTGCCCTAAGCGGCGTCACACTAGCACTTTTTCCGTCTAAGATTTTTTTACAGCCACTCTCTAATAACTAACATTTTCTGACTGCAAGCCGTCCACACACACAATCGTTCACCTGCACTACCAGTCAGCTGTTCCTTCGAACTGTAACAAACATGGCTCCGACGCCAGGGCAAGCTATTGCTGTATACACTTAATTATTTGTATTATTTATCAATATACCCTAATATCCGACCTAGATATAATAAGAACCTAGATAAGACCTAGAATATCAAGGCCTTCTTGGTGTACATTGTACTCAATCTGATCTGTGGTCCAGAGACAAGCTTGGGGGCCACGCGTAATGCATTCCAAAACGAGAATTCTTCTGATCTTACGTTCCACAGCATTTCGTTCTATATCTTAGTTTGAAGTCTTGAGAGTGAAAACAAATTTTGAGTATGTCTGAAAAAGAAACACAACCGAGCTTGACAGTACGACTACAAGCGATACTACAGGAAAAGGTCACCAGAAGAAAAAGAAGAGACAATCGAGTCATGCCGAGAGGAAAAACCCCTTGGGGGGTTGGCTTTAATATAGAAACCGTCTTTTAAATGTATCTACATGTAACAATAGTCACTTGAATATTTTTAATCTTTCAAATTATTGAAATTATTAATTTTTGCAAAAAAATTACTAATTTATATCGAATATCTTTAAGTACTCACTATGAATTTTGATTTGACTAAGGAGGGGGGGGTACTGGGGAGTTACGGAGATGCTTGGTGGTGTGGGTAATGTACTCTTATTTTGGTGAGAAACTGGCTATTCAGACGAGATTTAGGAAGGAAGTGGGGAGAAGGGTAGAGAGGAGAAACGGTCGAGAACTGCTAATAGTTGCCGTGTTAGTGGTGTGTCTATCTTATGTATCTGCTCTTCCACCTGTTTACCGATTTGTAGGCACTAATCGTCACCACTCATTAGTTGCATATTCTCAATTAGCATTTCCTTGACCTGTATTCATCTATACGACACCCTACGAATAGCTACATAGGCCCGTAGAGAATGCCTGACTGTTTCATATCGTTTTCTATGATGGGGCAAATGAACAGGCTATACAATAATTTTTTCAAGCAGGGGACACTATCAGACCTACCACACTCACAAGGCAATACTTCAGGCGGTAGTATTTATATTTACTGAGGTGCATGAATTTCATATTATATTAATAATTATTCTAATTATCTTAGTCAGGTGTATATTTCTATATAACACTGACTAACTTACGATGGTGTTAAGTGGTCTATTTTGGTGGCCACAAATAAGTTAGGCTATTCCATCCAATCTTACAGTCACGTATAGTTATGCGGGGTATCCACTAGCCTCTTTTGCACCGCACCTCCTAACAACCACTTGAAGGACATTCATACGTACGGAAATAAAAATACACATGGGTGATTTGGGGGTGGAGAAACCCCCAGAGAGGTTAGGTTACGTAATCAATGCCCCGGGTTAGCTTAGTTAACCAGCAATCAAAGGGGGGGTTGGGGGGTGCAGGGCGAACGCCCCGTCATGTCAGGATAGTAATTGGTCCAATAGAGGATATTAGTTGAAACTGGCATATATTATCACGTCTTTTCTACAAGCGATGAACTCTTCTCGAGACAGAACTTGGTGCTAGCCTTGATACTCAATTTGCTTGTGCAAGCAGTACAGAAAAAGCCAGGAGAAGAGGCAGTGCAGGGAAACTGACTTGACTTAGGAGGAGCAGATTAAAGTTTGGAAGTGTGAATGTTAAGGGCTGGGGTATTTGAAATTAGAGGATCTAGTGAAAACTACATCATGGAATTTGGCTGTTTGTAGGGGTTAGCGGAAACCCCACTAAGGTGTTGAGGAAGGTTGATTAGGAGGGCAGATCCAGTACAGGGTAATGGTAAGGGGAGAAGAAGTAAAACTTTAAAAAAGGCGTGTGGCAGTTGGCCTTCCTTGTCAAACGTTCCCTTCTATGTTACATATCCCTACCGTACGTTCTAGGTCTCTCGGCACTCTTATACTGGCAGCGTTGGAGGGGGGGGCCTTCAACTTAATTTTCTTATGTTCTTATGTTCTAACGAGGCTCAGGGATTCGAGGTTTGAAGAATTGGACCGTATATGGGTCAGAACTGATGCAAGTGAGGATATCATGGTGGTACGGTACGTGTAAATTCAGGAATACATCGGAAGAGGCCAAAAAATGTCTCTTGCTGATTGTGTGGGCTACTCCTGTCAGTGGAAGGGCGAACTCAACACAATGGAAAATGAATGAAATATGCGGTGGTTAGGAGGATGGTGTGGGAAAAACCCAGCAAGAACGGGTATTGTATGTAATGGGTGACATGAATGGTCCAGTTGGAGTCGCTTAGGGAAGAAGTAATATGATATGGTATCTGTTTAGTATAGTTGGCTCAAAAAAATATTAGGGCATTTTGAATGTATCCATGAAGAAGTGTAGTGGACTTGAGGCTAATAAGATACATGGATCTGCACTAGAATTTTATTTAAATCAATGAGAGGCAATGATACTAGTATAGTGTGATGAGATGGACAGATAGAATATACATTATATAAGTGACCAACAACATTTTGCCTTGGGTTATGGGTGTGAGAGGGAGAGGAAGACACTAGCCCCCAAGAATGTTTCTACCCAATTGAAAGTGGAGGAGTGGACTGTGGCAAAGTATAAAACGGACCTTGAGAACAATAATATGATATGGTTGGTGTGGTGGATGATTCGACAATGCTTGCTGTGAGAAAGCGTAATTTGAGTGGCGAAAGGTAGAAAAGGAAAATCAAAACACGGTAAGAGGATAAAGATATGTAAATATGGTGGATAAAGATATTGAGAACCAGGAAGAACGACGGAATACAACAGTGCTGCAAAAAGTTAAGGCTGAAGAGGGCATACACAGTCATGCGAAGGCTTTAGGTATGAGGCCTGTGAGACAACAGGAAAAAGCAAAGAGATGAAATGCCTAATCCGAAAGGCTAGATCTATGACGGAGAGCGATGGTGGAGGAGCCAGAGCAAAAGGGTAGGAAAGAGTAGGGACTGGTACTGTAGAACTTCTTGGGTTCGTAAAATCAAGGGAGGGGATATAATAATGGAACAAGTAAGCGGGAAACATTAGTGGTACATGGCACAACAATTAGATATAGGGATGAATATGACAGAAATCAATCAAAGATTCTTTTGAAAAAAATTGGGCATGTTCGAACCTGTCGAGATAAATTGGTAAATTTGGAAATTGTGTATTTGTTTGTTTTTTGATTTTGGTGGGTCATCCGATGACCAGACAAATTTGGGTTTGGTGGTCATGAACCAGCCAGGTGTTGTGAAAAAAAAAAACAAAAAAAAAAATATATCTATAATAATATAGTGAAGGTGTGTCGTCTGTGTGTCCGCGATAGGTGCCGCCCCCAGTGACGCAATCGCATCATATGGCACAGTTTTTGGAACCAGGTCGACCAGGGGAGCATTTTAATCCCGACTTTTTGGGATGATCCGATCACTTTTATTTTAATTTTTTTTTAGTAGCCTATTAGCGAGAATTGTGAAAAAAAAGTGGGTGGAGAATTGAAGAAACCTTGATGTAGGCCTGCTGGGTAATGGGTGAGTGAATGGGTGGGGTGATGTGTATGGGTGTGGGGTGATGGGTGAGTGGGAATGGGTGGGGGTGATGGTTTGGGTAGATGGGTGCTAGGGTTAGGGATACGGTGGGGGGTGATGGGGTAATGGGTGGAGTGCAATGGGTGTGTGGTGATGGTAATGGTGAGTGAATGGGTGGGTTGGGATGGTATGGTGAGTGAATGTCTGGGGGGTGATGGGTACTGGGTGAGTGAATGGGTTGGGGGTGATGTGACATGGTTGGCGTTAATACATACATTTCTACTTCATGTTTCAGGAATGTTAGAACTATGGGCTTTTGGAGAGTCTGTGTTTGGCGGCCGACGGCCCACCAATGCCACGCCGCAGGAGCTTAGCCAAAAATTCCCGCCGGACCGCTGAAAATGTTAAGAACCACTGTCTATATGAAATTGTTTAAGAAGATTTGGGTGGAGGAATGAGTCCCCCAAAATTGAACGAGACAGAGGTGAGACTGTTCACAAGAGGGGCATACAGTAAAAAGACCAAAAGAATTACCGCCCTATTTGCACTGGTTAACCCATACTCAAATATATTTTGTAAGGGTGTTGCATAGGAGGAGGACTGTGTGAATGTTTTTGAGAGATGCATTGTGTTAGGGGCAAGAACATAATGGATTTTTAGTAGATGTCGGAGTGGTAGGACAATAATTATGTATGTGGTAAATGAGGTAAGGAATGAAAAAATAAGGTGGAAAGGGTTATTTGCTTTTTCTATGACATTGAAAAAGCTATGACACTGTGACATAGGTATTTTGTGTAAGTGTTTGGAAAAGGCGGTGTCAGGAGAAAATTACTCAGGATAATCATTATCTGTTTGAAAAAAAATAAGCGGTGTATCGTTGGGAGCCTGGGTGACAGGATGGGTGGTGTAAACGGGTGTTTATGCAGGCTGTGTGTTGTGATCCTTATGTTTTAGGGATAATACAGGGAACTGAGCGTCATGTTAAGAATACAGCCTGAATGGTATGAATTGGAGATAAAAAGTTTTTATAGGTATGCTTGGATATATAGTAATGAATGAGGATGGGTGAGGGCTCCGGGAAATGTTAGATATTTGTGACACAGTATGGAAAGGATTTTTGGGTTGACATTCAGTAGTGAGAAAAGTCAATTGCTAATTTAGTGAACAGAGTGGTTAGAGATGGATGATTCGAACTTGTGAGGCTTGGATGGATGGACTTCAGCAGTACAAAGGTACAATATCTTGGTATGTTTGTGGCTAAGAAGGGGCCCAGAGAAATCAAAAACGGAAAAAATATCAAACGGCAATATTCAGTGGCTAGGAAGATAGGAAGTGTGGCGAGGATGAGAGCAATAAATCTAAATTGTCAGGGCTTCTGGAAGGAGTATGGCTGTGCAGTATAATCTACGGCTTAGCGAGCATGTACATTGACTGCAAAGGGCACAAATAAATTGAAGTGGTTCAGAATAAGTGGGCAGAGTGGCTTTAGTAGTAAACAAATAGGGTTGTCACTGAAGCAATAAGAGAATGTTGGTTGGAGTAGTTTTTGGAGAGAGGATCGATCGGCAATGTTGAGATTCAAGTGAGACTTGCCAAAGGATGGGATGATGACAATAACAGTGAGCAAGAAAATATAAGACTCCGGATAGTAGTGGACAATAGCAACTGTAAGAATTGGAGTAGAAAGTTGTGGGCTAGAGGGTTTTTACCCAGTTAGAGACTGTGGTAGTAGGACTAAGGTTAGTAGGCTGGATATAAAAGGGTTGACTCGTAGTGACTGATCACATAAAAGGATGGAAATGTGGAAAATGGGCACAGATCTCTGGCGAGAAGTTCCCGGAATGGTATAGGTGAAAATACTGGCCCAAAGAGGGAATACTTCTATGATGGGGGAGTCGTGGGAGTGAACTGCTGTTGAAATCCTTACCAGTTGTCTCTAGGGATGAAGTTCCCTGGCAATGGTATTGTGGAAAATCTGGCCCAGTATGGAATACTTCTATGATGGGAAGTCGTGGAGTGAACTGCTGTGAAAGCCATACCAGTTCCTTGAGGGGTGAATAACAGGTGTATAGATTGTGCCACAACGGGAGGAAGGTAATGTAAGATGTGTGATAGGGATGGGTGGGACAGACAATAGAACATTTGGATGCTAGAGCAGTGGTTCTTACCTTTTTTAGGCTCGTACCCTTTGAGACCTCATAAATTTGCTCGTACCCCCGGTCAGAAAAAAATTATAATTAGAGTAAAGGAGTAATGGTCCGTAATGGTACTAGACACTGTTTGGTACAATGGTACATACGCCGAATTCATATGAAACCTTTTTCCATCTGTGGACTGTGACCAATTCAGTCAATAGCTCAACCTACTGGCCGCCACGCGGGTCGGTGACTGGTCTGCGACGCGTACTTTGTACTTGACAATTCCTGTTTACGGTCCTAACCCTGAACCGTATAATGAACTATGCCCTTTTCCAGTGCGGGACCAAATAAAGCTGCTCCCATCAAGTATTATTTTTGTGAGTGGAAATGAAATAGGTGTTTTGTGGTTCTGTACAAATTTCGTCTTTTCATTACCAAATGTAAGTCCAATCCAATTCATGTGATTCATTACCATATGGATTTTTCTGACCAATTTTTACCCCTAATTTGGTAATGAAAAATTACCATGGCACACTGCATCCACAGACGCATGGACACGTACCAACGAGTATACAACTCTATGTACGCAAAGGTAAACAAGAACAAGACCTATGACGGTGAACATTATTCCGAGGTGTGTGGGATCGGGTCATAGTGTCTGCTATGGTGCTACCTACAAAACCATTTCTTTTAACTTGGTGAAATGCGGAAAAAGTTAAGAGCTGAACCGAAAAGAGTGCCGCCCTGCCAGACACAAACGCCTGATAGAGGCAAACCATGACTTCGATGTGACGACGTCGTGATGTAGGTTAAGAAATGTGTTCTGAATAGCATGAGCTTATGTATGTGTCCGCTCTTGCCTTTGACTGAGCCGGTTTCAAGTAATTGGGCATTCAACTTGGAAGTTTATCTTCTTCCTCCAAGACTATTGCAGACAGCTTACTGCGCCAGGACTGTAACTCCTCAGGATAACATATCAACTTATAGCTGCAAAACTGTTCTACCTTTACCTTAACCAAACTTGTTGTGCATGTTGGTAGATTACTCACAATACTGGTGTTGCGTGCATGACTTGCGTGTTTTCACATAGAGGATAAAAATGAGTGTGTAGCCGTACCTTGACATAATGGATATTTCACGTGGTACAGGAGGAATTCGTCTGCTTTTTCATTATTCATGTTTCTATAATTAATGGTAATTTTATAATATCTTTAACTTTTGCCACTTAGTAATTTTATTTTTATCACAATGTCATCGCGTGCTCTGTCGTGTTTCCTCACCATGTGTATTGTAACCCAAAGCATCATGACTGCTTTGCCTGCCTCTATTAATGTGTATAGAGCGCTTTTGTGTACATGCACTACTGTACAAGCGTTAACCTTGACTGATTCTTACAAAGTAACAAATCAAAACGTATCTTATCTGTCCTGGATCATTGGAGCGCAGGTTTTCTACATATTATCGAGGTCCGTACACTTAGGTCTGTTGTAGAAGTCTTACAATTAACTCATGACTTGAATGATGTATCAATATGCATTTTCAATATGCTTTACATCGGTTTCATGAACAGAATGCACTCAGTGTGGGGAAATTTCTTATTGCGCCTGAAAGGCAAACTGTAGCTGCGAATCTCAACACATATATTTCCTTACTTCCCTTTCTTCATAAATCCAGGTCATCAATTAGTCTACTTTATGCACAATGTACAAAGGGTGTCCCGTCTTCATTAACATTCAAGAGATAAATGAATGTTTTGACCATGCAAGTGCGGACTCTATACTCGCATCGCTCTCGTCTGCGGTCCCGCCATCGCATGCCTCGCAGCCTCAATCATGTGGCGCCACAAGAAGCACAACAACTAGCTACCTGACAAGCCTAGCCTTCCCCTCACTGATGACTGTCACGACCCCACATCCAATCACAAACCGCTATATCATTGGTGGATCGCATGACGTCATCATTCACACAACTAATCCAGTCCATAATTCCCTCCAGGAATCCCGCACTTCACGAGTCCCGTACCAGTGCTAGACAAGTATCAAGTGTTTCTTGGAAATGGATTGAGTCATAAAGCCATTAGCCAACCATTTGGCTGGAAGCTTCCCTGAATTGTTCGTCAACACACCTTGATGGCCAAACACAGCGATGGCACAGGCCCAGGCAAGCATTTGTCCATGGCGTGCTTCCGAAGCCAATGCCAGGTCGCGAAAATTGTCTGAATCGATTTTCTGGAAACTAAGAACTGAATCACGCTTGCCTACTTTCATTCAGGATTGTCAAAAGCCAATAGTATAACATAACCGGACGGGTACAATTATCGGCCTCCCCTCACGTTTCAGAAAACGGGGACAATCTGATGGGAAAAGGTTGCCCAATGGAATTATATAGCTTCAATAAAGGTAGCGTAGTGTTCCGCGCACAGGTTGAGGCCATGATATCCGCTCCTTGTGCAGGCTCCGACCCGCCACACATCATCACATGCCTTTCCTTCTTCCAGTGCATGGAGGAAAAATAGAAGTTTAATCACAAGTGTGCGTGTCACTGGCGGGTCGTGAGGAGCAGCGCCACCGGATATTGATTTGGTCCCACGGACCAGCCTTCCGCTGCCCAATCGTTGCCGCGATACCCACTAGGACTGGTTGCGTATCGACCTTGATGGCCATGAGTGCCGCCTACCGCCAGGTTACTTTCACACTGCAGCAGCTACCACCCACTGTACCCTGGATCAGGGCAGTAGGTAACTAACGAAGAAGATGTGGTAAGGTTGTTTCCACAGAGGCCATGCGCATCCACACCTTACTTAGGTACAAAGAAAGCAGCAACATCAGCGTCCAAAACACACATTCTCAATCCTTGTGTTTGTTGGCCGCGTGTCATGAGGGAGAGCAGCGAGGACACGTGGGTCATTGGAAGGGGAGGGGGGAGGTTGATGGTAAGGTTTTCATGAATGTAGCGCCAAACACGAGCTGTGAATGTACCGACAGGGTTACCTGTTGTCTTGCTGGTCAGGGCTAGGTAACGCGTGTGGCAAGAAGAGGAGGTGGTGGAGGTAGATGGTGGCGGGCTGAAGTAGGGAGGGAGGAGGGAAGGTAACTGGAGGCCTGGAATTAGTATACGTGAACTTATGAGACCTGTCCACCCATTTCGTGAACTTAGAACCGGGGTCATACTAACCATTGTTTAACCTTCTACGAGGGCTTGTGGCCGCTCCCCGAGCAAGAGGCCAGGCGTTTGCCACAGCGCTGAGGGGATCGACAGACCGGCATAAAAAGGGGGGAAATTGAGTCCGGACTCACTGCAATTTCCAGCCGCGTCATTTACCTTAAGGCTTATTGCCTTAGAGAACCCTGAACGTGGGCGTGGGCGGATCGTGGTGGTGTCCATGAGGACTGCGCGAGTGATTATAAAAATTATAACGAATATGTGATGGATGATAATGATGATGATGATGAGGATGATGATGATGAGGGGCGATTGATGACTGATGGCGTGATATTATAGCAGCAGCATCAACAACACAAAGATAAAAACAATGAAATTAAATAATATAAATAATATAATATAAATAATAATATAAACTCATATTAACATAATAATAACTAGTAATAATGAGATAGTCTTGTAATAACATAATATAACAATGATAATAAAAATAATGATGATAATAAAACTGATATGCAGAATTACTTATGTCATTAATCAATATTATCATCAGTCATTGTCATTTATTGCCATTACATAGCTGATTCTTATTATATCATTACAGTTGTTAATCATTAATCATTATATCATCATTATTATCATTATCCATGTTACCTTGACTTATATAATTATTAGCATTCGCGTCGTTATTCATTATCTCTTTTATCATCATAATAATTAAATAATCAGTTATTACTTTTACTATTATTACTATCATTATAAAAGTCCATAACAAGAAATACTGATAATAACCAGTATAACAGTAATGATAATTATGGTAATGGAAGAGAATAATGATAATCATAATGGTTTATGATGCAGTATTCATGACTAACAAATTTTTTTAAAAATAATGATACTACTCTCAATATAAATAATATGATATCATAATACTAACAGTCAGTGAATAATTTAAATTATAATTAGTAAATGATATATGATTAATACCAATAATAAGCAAGTAAAATGATACTATCCTAATAATCCTAATATTAGTATACGTAATAAGTAATAATAGTACTAATAGTAAATTAATTATAAAATCTAAAATAGCAAAAATTAGTGATAATGTTACTAACACAATATCATACTAACACTATAATGAAAGATAAAACAAAAATATCTATTTAGTTACAATTGGGTTGTGGTGGTGGTGGTGTTGTGCTGTGCTCCTGCTGCTGCTGATGCATGATAATAGGATGATGTCGGTCGACGATTGATGATATTAGTTTCACATTTTTACATAGACATATTACCTCTATGTCTTATTTCTACCGTAGGTTGTTTTTCTCATCTCTCTCTCTCTCTCTCTCTCTCCTCTCATCTCTCTCTCTGTCTCTCACTCTCTCTCTCTCTCCTCTCTCGTCGTCTCTCTCCTCTCTCTTCGCTCTCCTCCTCTCTCTCTCATCTCTCTCTCTCTCACTCCTCTCCCCTCTCTCCCTCTCTCTCTCTCTCTCTATCTATATATATTATATTATATATATAAATATATATATAATATATCTATATATTATACTCTATATATATATTATTTATTATATATATATATATCTATAATAATATATATATTATTATTATATAGATATAGCTATATATATTATCGAATTTATATATTATATATATACTTATATATATATATAATATATATATATATATATGATATATTATATAGATATATATACTATAATATATATATATATATATATATTATCATATATGATATATATATATATAATATAGTATCTTAGTATATATATAATATATAGTATATATATATATATATATATATATATATATATATATATATATATAATTATATATATAGATATATATATATAATTATATAATATATCTATATATATAATTTATAATATATATGTATATTATATAATATATAATATATAATAATTATATATATATATATATATATTATAATATATATATATATATATATATATATATATATATATTATATATATAATGATATATTATATATATAATATTATATATATTATATATATACTTATATATATATATATATATATATATCTCCACCTATATATATATATATATAATTATATATATATATATATATAATTATAATTATATATATATATCTATATATATTATATATAATTATATATTATATATATATAATGAATATATTAATTATATTATATATATATATATAGATATTATATGATATATATATATATATATATTATATATATATATATAATTAGTATATATATAGAATATATATATATATTAATATATATATATATTTAATTTATCTATAATATATATATATAATATATATATATATATAATAGATAATTATATATATATATATATATATATAGGATATTATATATAATCTTACACACACACCCCACACACCGCCACACGCACACATAACACATATATGATACAGAGAGAGAGAGAGTAGAGAGAGGAGATGAGAGAGAGAGAGAGAGAGGAAGAGATAAGTGGTGGCAGCGACCCCTCCAAATTCCCCAAAGGTTGGCTGGCCGGGGTGGGCGGGGGCGGCGCGGGGGCTGGGCGACACCGGGCAGGTGAAAAGGCAGGTCGGTGTCTCAGTGTCCTGTTGCCAAAGGTGTGACTGGCAGTGGGCGGGCCTTGATACAAGTGGCCGATCCATAAGACGGGGTGATGCCATTACCTAATCAACTATAACCACTTCAACCGCCCTACTAGCGTCTAGCACCAACATGAAGCGCAGGGTGAAGAAGGACAGGGTGGCTACGTATGCCTGCCTCGGGGCAGGTAGGGATTCCATTTTTTTGTTTTTTTTTGAGGGAAAGACTGATTAGGGCAAATGACGCACTGAATATGGGCTGGAGAGAGGATGTCCGTATAAGGAGCACCCGCTACACACCCACACACACACACACACACACCTCACAGACAACATACACACACACACTTCACAGACCACCGCCACATATCCACATACTGTGTATGGGTTGTGTGTGTGTATAGCACACACACACACTACTTGTATGCTTTGAATGCTTATTTCTTGCTAGGATTTAGTCAGTTGATTTTTTTTTTTCTCTCCCTCTCAAAATCAAAATAAAAATAATAATAAATAGATAAATATAAGACAAAAATACCAACACCCTAACGTTATTTAAAAAAAACAGATCGGCAACACTATTCTAATGACTCACATAAACAAACCACGCCTCACACCATCACAGGCTTTACCACAACCTTCCTTGCATGCGTCACACCCTCCAACGACCTCTGAACACCAACACTTTACACACTTTAACCCCCTAATATATTGTTCCACGCTACCTTTCGTATCATCTCATACACTTCCGATACATCCCTCTCTACCACCAGTAGCTGCCTTTCCCCTCTTGTTTGGGATGTTAGATATATTATTATTGAGGTAAGGCCGATATCCGCGGACCACCACGCCTCTTGTGGTATTGCGGTCAAACCTACTTCCTGCTATGAGGAAACCCGATGATCGTGTGAGCCCAGGGAAAGCGGAGGAAATTGCAAGGAAATATGATCAATATCCCTCCCTGGGAGTTGCTAAGTAGAGGGACAAGGGAAATCAAGTTGTAGTTTCCCCTTGAGTTCAGGCGAGAGAGAGAAGAAGGGGGAAAGCAGAGGGCGTATGTATATAGATGGAAATGGAGAGAATCAAGGACTCCTCCTAGAAAACTGTGGAGAGTGCTGTATAGAGGGACTAACTTAAATGTTATGAGGATGTCATGTAACTTGTTTATAAGTTATAAATTCAGAGCTGGGCAGTATTTAATACATTTTGTGTCTTTAGAAATGTAATTTATAATACATTGGTTGTCATGTATGTAATACAGTATTTAAATCTTTTCATGAGTATTTACTTTAAATACATTGTATTTAACTACTTTATATCTACAAAATGTAAATACTTTTTTGTAATCATTACTTTGGAATAAACTTGCCCAAACTTCTGCCAACCCTCATGTTACCAGTGAGCCAGTGTTTCCACTTTCAAGAATGTGCCTGATTTCAGAGGAAATTTTGACAGGAGACGGAAATTTTGTAAGGATCGGCATAAAGCTAAGGAAATCCATTTTTTTTCGGACAATGTTAAAATTTATGTGTATTTAAAATATATTTAAATACCATTGATGTCATTTAGTATTTTTATTTAAATACTTCGTAAAATGTATTTAGTATTGTAGTATTTAAATACATTTCTCCCAGTTTTAGTATTTACTATTTAATTACATTCAATGTCATTAGTGCCCAGCTCTGGTTATAACTACCCCAAAAAAGTTTGTGTCGCGGATGTTACTATGTTTTGCTGCAAGATACTAAAAGTGGTTGTCCTATACGCATGATTATGGCTGGAATAGAAGACGAACCAACATACTGATGTGGTAAGGTTTGATTTTGTCGGTCCAACAGTTGACCAAAAGGTGGTTTGGCGTAATGGAACAATTATATGGGAGAGACACGAAGGGAGCCACATGCATTAGCACAATCTACTGAAGTATTGATATCTTGAAAGTAAGACTAAGAACATAAGAAAAATAAGGAAACCTCCAAGAGGCCGTGAGACCTACACGTGTAGTTCCCTTTTACTTAACCCTACCTACATCCACCTTTCATCCCCATAAACCCATTAATTTATCCGTCTCCTTTTAAGGCTCCCTATAACTCCGCACTGACCACCTGACGACTGAGTCCATTCTAATCATCTACCACCCAATATTGTGAACCAGTTTTTTTCCCTATTTGTCCTTTTTTAAATCTACGCTTTTTCCGATTGGAATCCCGCTAACTTCTTGCTCTACCCTGCTTGCTAGCCGTAAGAACTTTTCCTACAATCTCCTTATTGTATCCCTTTAACCATTAAAAACTTCTATCAGATTCGTGCCCCTCTCTACGCCTCTCGAGTGAGTGTATTTAAATAACTTCATCTCATTCTCATTAACTTAAGTTCGCATGCACCTGTATCATTTTTGGTCCTCCTTCTCTGCACTGATTATAACAAGGCTATTCCATCCTGTAATACGGAGATCAAAACTGTACCCCGCAATAGTCTATGTGAGGTCTGACTAGGCTGAAGTAGGTACAAGTAAGTTATCTTTTTACTTGTGGCTTAAGCCGTGGCGAGGATAATCACTGTAGGTACACCCTCGCACTTATGCTGTACTCACCTCTAACCCCACACCATACAGAGTACAATTATTAATTAAATATATATTTAAACCATGTCTTCAACTTCTGCATTACAGTCCCGTGCTGTATGGACTCTGATCCAATCATCCGAGTCCAAGTATCGGGTGGACCTCGTATGGAACATAATTTACTGAGATTCTTTCATCTACAGAGCACCCCACGACCCACCCATCCTCTGCGAGGTAGGTCAATCTTGTGGCCTTGAGGAAGGATAGATGGGGTGCCCGTTCTTGTTAGTAGGGATTGCGAGGGAAGCAAAGATTGAACAATCTCATCAACATGTCACAACAATTGGTTACGGAATCAGTTACGATTATTTCACTATCTAGTTTGAGTAAAACGCGTTCGATTGTTTACTATGACAACTGACATCCTCCAGACTAATACCTGTTTTCACCACTGCAATATGATAGTCACAGAGTGTTAAGTTTTAGGAAGCCCATAACGAATTGTTGATCTTAGTGGGGTACTTGTGCTTCTTAAGTGATGTACTAAATTGTCCTCAGATCAGGTTAGTGCGGCCACCTTTTTTGTTTGAACACGTATAGGAAAGAAAGCTTTTTATGTATGAAACTAAATAAGAAGAATAGACCCTCAAAAACATTATAGAAAAATAAACAGCACGTAAAAGCATAAAATGCAGTGTGTCCCTCACTTTTCAATCCACCCACAGATACTAGACGCAACCAACGTTAGTAGATAACCTACATCGGCGATTGTGCACAACCCGAAAGAATGATGAGTATCGACTCCCCTAGACATAGACACTGCCTGTGCCCGCCAACCATAGGCGACAGTATAAAAGAGCCCTTTATAGCGCCATGCCGCTCACCGTCATACAGTCCCATATCTCTTTAGTCACTTACGAATTGCCCAACCCTTCCTGTTGTGCAGTATACGAGAACCCTTCAGCTGTTTTGGATCACATACAAAATGTTGAAGGTAATCTCTCCCTATCCTGACAAGACAAAACGTATCTGGAAGAGGATAGTGGATGTCGAGGCATGGAAGAGTGTCGCGTCTCCTCGCGGAAGATAGGGCAAAACATGTAATTTAACGAACACCTTATTTATTTTTATCTATAAAGCATACGTGTATTCGCGTATGATGTATATTAGTGCACATCAATAGCTATTTGATTCTTCCTCCAAGGGTGTGATGATAGAGGTTTGTATCGTAAAGACTGGCTGAGTATGTGTGTGTCAGTCCCCAACGTCTTGTCCTACGCGAGTTGGACTCGCGATCAGCCAAACTTTACCCTCCCGTAAGAGATTAAAGCTCATAATAATGACCGATCTTTGGGTAATGCTAGTGCTCACACACCACCTCTCTTTGACTCAAGGGAAAGTAACAATCTGTATTGGTCAGCGAATTCCGTTCCAACCTGAGGCGCGGCTTGATCTTTTGACCCACAATTTAATATAAACCGAAGTTAGAGATCGTATCCGATATTTTTTGTTCTTGGTGTATGTGTGTATTGAGTCCTCGGGTGAAAGTTATATGTGATCAGTATTAGTAAGCTTCCTTTCATACTAGGAAATTTTATGGTAGCTACAGTCGGATTCTATAGTCTTATAACCTAAATTAGTTACCCTTTTGGTCGCCCAACAGAAGGACACTTTAATCGTTTCCAAACACTATCATGGATTCGGGACGAGTGTCAAGCCAAGGCTTCCTTGTAGTCCATGTCTTCCGGCAATTACTATTACTTCCTGCTTCAGAGCAGCAATGCTTGAGCTTGCACTTGTTTGATTACAATGCACGGATATTGATTATATGGCAACAACAACAGAAACATAATGAATAGTATTAGTACAGTAGTAGTTGTAGAAGCAGTAGTATAGAGTAGTATAGTAGTAGTCAGTAGTAGGAGTATAGTAGTCGTAGTAGTTATAGTAGTAGTAGTACAGCATATATACAGTACTGTAGTAGTAGCAGTAGTGGGTAGTAGTAGGAGTAGTGGCAGAAGCAACAACAGCGTAGTGGTTAGAATAGTAGTATTACTAATCTACTAGTAATTACTTGAAAGTGTTCAATACCTAATACTGTATTATTATTCAGTTTTGGTGTAGTACTAGCAGTAGCATTAGTTTATCCTTTATAACATCCATCACGGTCACAAACCAAATTTGCCAACCGAACATTTCCATCACTTCTGCGCCACACCCCTTCCCCACCCTCCGGCCTCCACCACTCCCATCCTTGCAACCACATTCAGCCTCTTCTCCCGCACTATTTTACCCGCTCAAAACATCCTCCATCCCTTAATCTGCATCACTATCTACCACACCCTCTTCCATCACATGCACCGACAATCCTTCCTACAAAAACCACAACCCTTCCCACACCCCAAACACTCTCCCATTCCTCACAACCCTTGGACACGCGCCATAGCGGAACTACGAGGTGTTCTCAGTGCCCCCCCCACCGTATATACGCCACAGGCATCAGCGTGTCCCGTGCGTAAAGCGGGTTGTGTATGAGCAGCACCCTGGTTATGCTGCGCCGCTGGTGGCCCTGGGGTTTAGCGCATTGTCGGATATCCGTGGCACGAGGAACGTCCTCGACGGCTGGACAGATGTGTGCGACAACATAACTTGCGCCTCGTAACACCACCTACTAATCATTGTCTGATGGGTTATGTTATTGGTGGGGGCCAGGTGTAGTGCTGTGAGTTTTGTGTAGAGAAAGACTGCTTGCTATGTCCGGGGCAAATCTTCCGGGCGAGGCGAAACGAGAAATGAAATTCCAGCAAATGGTCGTGAGTGGATCAGCCTGCACCGCCTCACCTCATGCTGTATATGGATTCTTCAGGGACCACCCTGGTGGATCGCCGCCAAGGCTAATCTGTGACGACATAGCGGGGCATCGGGATTGCTGCCTTCAACCACAATGGCTGATCATCATGAGTGCACCGACAATAACACGCAACGTGTGACGCCTGCGGCAACGCATTCCCTCCACGCGCGTGAGTGTGGGTGGGTGAGCGATGACCTGTGACTGATGAGTGCCTGCCTCGCCTCCTCTGTAAGATGAGGAAGATAAGGGGAAACAAGTGGCAGCGAGGGACTAGGCCCGGCAGAAGATAGGCGTCCTGTAGTTCATATTTTTGTTTGCTACCATGCTACTACCATGTACTACAACCTAAAGTATGGTAAAAAAGTTGTTCCCATAAATTATTTATTACCAACGCTTTAACGATCGCAGTATTAGCCAGCTAACTTGCTGTACTCTGTCTAATTTCCACTAAAAGTAGAATGGATATCGGGAATCTGTATAAAGTATGATTTGGCGCGTAAAGGTAACTTTAAAGAATATTGTTGGAAGATTCATTTAGAACTTATTTTGTTGTAAGTTTAGCAGTTGTTATTCCATGACACAAAAGTGAGATACCTAATCGATGTTGGCGGTGTGTGTGCCAAACTCATTCCAGCATCAACAAATTAGGGTCTCGCCGTATTTCCAGATACAAAGTTAAATATAGATTATTTCGAATTTGTCAGGTGTTTTCTCTTATGTAAAATTGAATTTAAGGTGTTTGCCGCTTCAAAACTTTTTGGTTTGAGCACTTCTGCTATGCAAAAATGGACTTTTTTATAGTGTTTATATGCACATCATAGCTTCACGTGCGATTTGCATATAGATTGTTCAAATGCAAAAAGGCAGGAGCTAAATCGTCTTAGAATTCCTTTTACATAGTAAATTGGATGGCAAAGTTGTGAAAAATGAATTTTTGTTATACGGCGGTACCTTAACAGGGTACCAAATAGTTGGATTTGGTTTAGCGATGGAGAAGGACAAGACCAGGGGCGAGGGTGCCTGACAGCTATGGGAAAACTGCACCGCCAAGGGTGATCAGGGAGGCATAATGTGTCAGTGACAGAGGAGCCATCTGGAAAGGTACCTTTGGCACTTTGTACCAGAGGAACCCGGCCACCTGAGAAGCCCTGTGTTCAAGGTGCTTCCAGGCTCGCATGAATCTGCTAGTGAGCATACGACTCCACCGACTCACTGATTCGTAACTGCAAGGTGACTCAAACTAGGCCAAAACACGGGGTGGAAGGGTGGTACTCACGCCCATTTGAGAGAAATGCTGGGACGCAAAGCTCTTCTGAGTATATGCGTGTTGCACACCAAACGAGTGCCCCTGCGCCACCTTATCACCAGCTCGACGGGCTACCTCATCTGACACTGGCTTCACGGGTCCAGTGTGCAGTCTGCTGTCCCAGCGTGAATGAGATGCAGTACAACAGCAGAGTTCAGAGGAGTGCCTAGGCGGTGACGGATCTCATGGAGATTACCGGAGTATATCCTGTCAACATGTCCCACATACCAGCGAGTGTCTCCACCAGCTGGCCAGGCTTGGAAGCGGGGCGTTCTCGCCGTCCGAGTTGCAGGAGATCAAGTGTGGAAGGTGTACCACCTCCAATGGCGTCACCACAGCCCAGTCGTGTTCGTGTACATGTGGACCAAGAAAGCATGGGCTGACTGACAAGACTTGAACACCCTGGAAATCCTAAGTCAAGTACTGCCTGCAGGTGTACTTCAAACTCTACTACGACATCAAGGTTCACCATAGACTAGAGGGACGGCCCCAAGCACATCTCACGTGGCATACTCAGAGTGATGTAGGTCGCAAGCCCAAGAAAGGTCAACAGCTGTGACCTTCTAACGTGCGACAGGAGCATGGTTCGCACACTCATAATGTGTCGCCCTCTCGCTGATGGCAGTCATAGGAGGACAACCGCAGTTCCCGTGACCAGATTTTGAAGCTAAGCTGGCGAGGAGTATGGTGACCACCCGTGTAAGAACCATCGCATCAGAACACCCAAGCTGAGCTTGTTCAGCCACCACCTTGCAGACACTGATCTCTGGCACCTGGCCAGGTGCACGAGCCAGCATTCACCTTTCACTGTCCGGGGGAATCAGAATCCAGGGATCCTGGTCAGCCGTACGATGTTCCGGAGTTCTCTATCCACTCGAGCACGAAAGAGTCGTGAAGCAGGTGCAAGGCTGCGGCCAGCAGTGTGGCAGCCTGTGCCAGAGACGGTTCATCCGGGCTCGGGCCCAGACCACCGGGGTAGACCAGCCCTACTTTCAGTCTAAGAAGGACATGATGGACCGTTCTAGGCCAACGTAGAGGCTGTGCACTGTGATGTAGTTGCCTGATGAACCAACCGATCGAAAGAGCTTACCACGCTAGTCATTTGGAACTCAATATTGGTTCATGATGCATACACAGGACCAACCCGGACACTGCGTACTCATTTAAGCATTTCGATAAGGGTGCATATAAAGTGCGATTTTGCATAGTAAGAATTGCTCAAATCAAATGGAAAGAGATAAAATCGTCTTAGAAATTCCATTTTACACTACGAAATTGAGCATGCCCAAGTTTGAGAAAAAGAATTTTTTGTTTATATGACGGCGTACCTAATCAACATGCCATATGACTCACCGTCCCCAATTCCATGAAAGTATGTGGTTTCCAAGTGAAGATCTTGGTTGTACGTTCCGAAACTACCATAGGATATTTCTCGAAAATACCTCATTGTGATTCCCCACAAATTTACCCGTGGTTGGTTAGTACTTAGCTTACCTTAAGCCATAACCTAATGCCCGTGTCTCACAGCCGATTTGGTAACCTCGCATCACCTCGACCTGCCCAAATTGGCCGACCAAGCTCGACCAAATGATAAAAAATGAAGGGGGAGAAGGGCGTCGGGGTCTACACGACGGAGGGGGCGTGTTCCTGACCTGTACTCGAGCATACTCGATCAACTCACGACGCTTTCCCGACTAACTTCCAAACCAATTGCCGACCCACATCCAATTGTACTCGTTTTTACTCGACTTTCCTCTCACCCCGCCCTATGTATACCCGATCAACACAAGCAGCGCCGACTTTTCATCGACCTTCCTCGACCATCTACCGGACCTCACCCGACCCAAACTCCGACCCGACACAGCCCTGTACTTTCGTGCACGATCACACCATCCCCTTCCCTTCTTCCCCTTACCCAACTTCCACTCTTCCCTTTCCCCCTTCTCTGATGTTTCGTGCCACTTCTGAGGGCACCTCTGTGGCCGCTTCTGGGACGGGGTCCGGCGTCGGGGACCTCAGGGGCTGTTGTCCTCGGCAAAGATCATCATCGATGATGGCGGGCGAGCAGTATCTAATCTTCTTTTGTCTTGGCAATGTGAGAGATGTTTTCGTTCGACGGAATCTTGGGAAACACATGAAAAAATGCCGCGCACGCCGCGTTTATATCGGCGATCGGTGTGTCTGTGTGATCGGGTAATGATCGGGCGAAGTCGGGCGCAAGTCGTGGTATGTTCGAGGTGGAGATCGGGTGCGGTCGAAAATGATCGAGTTGAATCGATTACTTCACCCGATAGGTGTCCGGGCAAGATCGAGTATTGAGGTCGTGGAGAGGTTCGTGTAGAGGTCGTTAGTAGAGGTCGTGTAGAGGTCGTGTAGAGTCGTGTAGAGGTCGAGTTGATCGAGTCAGATCGTAAAAGTTTGTCACCCGAGTGACCTAGTGCTCGTATTCGTAGTCACATACCATCATTGTACGTGGTCATTGTTCCTTTTTTGTCTATGTCCTAATTAAATCATATGTCCTTCAGCTCTGTTGTGATTGCAATAGGAGTACTGTATGCTTGCTCTAGTACTTTCCATGGCAGCTACAATATCAGTGAATAATTTTGACTGATTAGAATTGGAACAAAATCATAGCATTACCACAGCAATCATGGTATGTGACTACGAATACAGCATAGTTCTCTTACCGTCAACTCGACCTTTTAACACTATTTACACGACTTTAGCAGAGCACCACACGTGTACTGCGATCACTTCAAGATCGCTTCACGACCTCGTGCCTTCTCGATCCTTCTCGATGCTATACACGGATTTTTTGACATGTCAAAAAAATCCGTGTGAAACCCACGCCCCCTACCTGACCAAGTGTCCGGCACAAAACCGCACACAACGGAGGCAGGAACTCCCTGCGACCAGGGCAAGATCATTACCCGATCGCTGATTCGAGTTTGATCGATGTACCGCAGATCGGCTCTGAGAACGGGGCCTTAATGTAACCTAACCTGACGTGTTCAAGATAAACGCTGCATACTGTTTCAGAAAACGAGAATTATGCGGCACTGGTGTAGCGATCTCACAGTTACCGTTTTGCCCGAGTACTACACTTCACAAATACCGCACTGAAACAACTGCTCCTGGGTGAATTGTGTTTGACAATATCTACTTATTTTCCCCAGATCAGATAATTTGTATACGTGCACTCATAGACCACTGTATACCTGGACTGCGCACGAATATCGCCGCTCGCAAAGGCTTCTGTAGTCGATGCCGCTCGATTCATATATATATATATATGGTATATACGGATCATATAGACGTTTTTAGCGTAAATACCTTGATATAGCTGTAATCTATCGTAATGTTTGTTCTAGTAATATTTCAAATAAAAACATAAAACCCGATAAAGAAAATGGCCATTACGAGACTCCTGAAGAATATGCATGAACTTAATATTCACTTTCAACTCTTCCCCATTAAAACCTTTGCGAGTCACTTTCATCATGAAGTGTGTCAATGAAGCGCAATTTTAGTAGCTTTCCCATTGCTATAATTTCGTTGATCGATAAATTATTAGAATTATGCATCAATTAAGCAGTTTAACTAACTAAATAAAATCAGCAATCGGGTAAAGCTTTTTCCGATTGATGAGTTATTTATTTAGTGCACTCTATTTTATACATTGTGCTAATAATTGCAGTTATCAGAAAACGAATTAATATAAGTACGATAAATAACCTCATCAATCTGAAAATTACAGATTGACTGATTTTATACTATTTGTTAACGCTAATTTAATGCATGGTTTAATTAATTAGCAGATACGAAATATAGCAATGGAAGCTAATAAAATTGCGCTCTATTGATACCCTTCTGATAAAAGTTGACCTCGCAAAGTTGTTAAATGGCGAAGAGTTAGTGAATATTAAGTTCATGGCATATTTTCTTCTAGTCTCGTAATTGCATTTTCTTTAGCGTGTTTTACATGTTTTTGATATTTGATCTATTATAGAACCAACTTTACGAAGATTCAGTATTTCATATAAACTGATAACCAGCTATCTGATATCCATAACCACTATCTCCTATTGTCTGGGCGCCCCGCAGGCCTATACTTCCGCCACAATTCAAAACATTGTCGCGAGTGAACAGTCCAGTTATACAAGTGGTCTATGGTGCCCTATATTGTTCAAACAACTATTCACACCAGGGAGCAGTGTTTCAGTATACAGGTAGGGTAGGTGTTCTAGGCAAAGGCACTTCATTTGAAATGTTCTATTGCTCTGCTTTAATTACTACTCTACATTCAATGTTACCACCATGTTTTACTCAAATCAATTGTATACTTGTCAAGCAACTATTACCCAGGGACAGTGTTTTGTGCGTGAATTTGGTACAGTTTAGCTACTCGGTAGGTAGCTGGTGAGAGCGATACACGGGCCCCCGGTGGCTACCATCATTGATGTCCCGCCTCGTCCAATCTCCGCCGGAACCACACCACAACTTAACGGTTCACGTGCAGACTGCCTGCCATTGTACCCCTTGACCCTCACTGCCATTGGTGCAGGACCCCTCCCAGCGAACGCATTGAACACCCTGATGCTGCACGTATAAGCCCAACTATATTTGACAATGTTTAGATGTACCATATGGCAAAAGTGAGCCCCCAGCACTTCAAAGGCGGGATTGATGCAGGCTTGTTCAATCCACACACACAGCGCACCCACATGTTGCACGACTATCAGTCACATTCGCTTCGTTTCTCCGAGCAGCGGCGGCGTCGTCGAACGGGAGTTATCAACAAACCGACCCTACTACTGCTTCGTATATACCTTTATAAATATTCTTTATAATATTTACAATGTTTTTTTTCACATTGAATAACACTTTTAAATTATTTATTGTGTTTTAATTTATGCCATTTATTATGAATGAATATTGCAATGTCTAATTGTATTTTTGCACCCTACTGTGCTACAAGGCAAGGAAGATTCCGGTCCTTCATCACGCTACCGTAAAATCATCAGTCCCTAAACTCCGTACACAGAGGCCCACCCAGGGCTGCTGTTGTTCCCCTCCATAGCTAGCGTGTGTGCTGTGAGCAAATGATTCTAATATCGAGACTTTTCAGTCACATTACTCTCCTCTACTCCGAGACTTGTGTGATTTCCACTCTGAAAAAATATCCGTGATTGTTTTTTTTTTGTTTTTGTTTTTTTTTTTGGAACGGAACAAAGCAGAGCTGGGGTGGGCCTGTGTAGGAAGTTTAGACTTGGAGTATTTCGGTATCGTATGAAGGCCGTACCTGCCTGCCTTGAGTTATCTATATATTATAACGAGTGGTGTTTGTGTGTGTGTGTGTGTCTGGTGTGGTGTGTGTGATGTGTGTGTCCGCTCTAAGTTCCGCCCCCCGTGGCATAATCCCTCATATGGGCAGCAGTTTTTGGAACCAGCTGACCAGGGCACATTTTTAAGCCACTTATGAGATGATCCGATCATCGTTTTTTTTTCTTTTTTTTAGTATCCTATTAGCGAGATTTGAAACAATGTGGGTTCGAGAATTAGAGAGAACTGCAACTCCGAATGCCAGTGGTCCTGGCATTTTAACTCACAATTTGGTGGAAAAGTTGGTCGCTTGAAGAAAAATATGAGCTTATTCCACTGCACACTTAAAAAACACCCAGTATAATCTTTAAGAACGATTTTCTTCTATATGTATAATTGTATAGAAGCCTGATTTCTGTAAACATTGTAATATAGCCAAATAACCAAGGAGGTTATAGTTTAGGTAGGCGAGGTAAATGACGACTCTATGATTTATATAGTCAAGTAACGATGTTTAGAAGTTATCTATACCCCCCTAGGCAGTCATATTTTCCTGTTATTATTTTTGGGTGTAATCAAGCAGATAGAAAGCCTAGAATTGCAATGAGTCTGACGCGTGAAGTGGAATGTTTTGATTCAATCTCCCCGCCACACAATCTCCCCCCCCCCTCCAACCACTCCACCGCCTTCGGCGTGTCCCTCCACATTATAACCTTACATTGTCGCAGCAACAAGCCGATTCGGCATTCTTATTCTTCCGTTTTTCCAAGGCATTTGATTATTGTATTTTGACAAGCGTTTGGCCAGTACGGCAGCCGTAACTGTCTTAGAAAACAGTGTGAACATCGCCGCCAATTTTAGCCATGCCACAATATACATGTAAAAAATATATTACAGCTTTGCTACTCCGAGGTGAGGTAATTTGCATTAATTGCTATTGTAGAACGTTCCATCGTAATGCATGTCATCCATAAATTGTAGAAAAACAGAAGAACTATATTTTTTTTTGTTTCAGGCGGTGCAATCAATATTTTTATCCTGTTATCGCGAATTAATTTATTAAAAAATATTAAGTCGCGAGCCAAAACACATAAAGAACCAGCTTTGAGGTAAAACTGCCGCGACCACGTGCATTTCTCGAGTTCAGATCATTGGAATTGAGGACACCTTTGATGTAGGGTGATGGTAATGGGTGCATGCATGGGTGGTGTGATGGTAATGGGTGAGTGAATGGGTGGGGTGATGGTTATGGTGTGGGGTGATGGGTGAGTGAAATGGGTGGGGGGGGGGTGATGGGTGATGGGTGAGGGCATAGGTGGGGGGTTATGGGTACTGGGTGAGTGCATGGATGTGTGGTGATTGGTAATGGGGTGAGTGGAAATGGGTGGTGGGTGATTGGTAATGGTGAGTGAATGGGTTGGGGGTTGATGGTAATGGGTTGAGTGAAGGGGTTGGGGGTGATGTAATGGGTTGGCGTTAATACATGCATTTCTACATCTATTATTTTCAGGAAAGTTAGAAGGGGCTATCTGAGAGTCCCCTGTTTTTGGTGGGCCTTTGGGCCACCAAAAGAACACAGAGTGGTGGGCCGAAGCCCACAATAGCCCTCCGCGGAGATAGCCAAAAGTCCGCCCGGACTGGAGGCCTTGCGGATAAGTATATCTATATATATATACGAAGACGGAGGGGTTGGTTTTGTTGAAAACCAGAACGCCCGCCTCCCATCATGATACTGGCGGGCCGCAGCCCGTCCCAGAAATGACGTTTTGATAATCGGACCTTAGCTGGGACGGCGAGTTTAAGGCCCGTCCGTGAGAGTCCAGGCGGTCTAGCGACGAGACGATGACGGCAGAACCTTTCGCTTTACCATAAGGGGCTTTGTTATTTTGGAAGGAAGAGCTACGAGGAGGGTGGCGGTCAAGGTTGGAAGAAACGGGTTATCCCCGTGTCCTTCGCGCAACCTCCTATTGAATTTGTATTAACATTCCTAATCTGAGGGATAATGATTTGTTCATGAATATATTTTGCAATATGTATTTAAGTATAAGTATAAGATAATAGGTATTACCTATGCGGCAATAAGTGAAGTTTTAGTGACAATACATGCAGGGGGTTTCAGGGTAGCGGGGTGGGTATTGCTTGAGCCGCCGCCATCATCAAGCCTCGATGGCCAACCGCGCCAGCACGTTTCTCTTACCGCAGCATGTTTTTCATGTTCGGTAAGTGAAACTTACTGTATACACGCCGGCTACCTGTTTAATTAACTTCATCAACTATATATTTCCCAACTTCATTGCGATCGCAACGTTTCTGTTGATGTTTTTTATGAGTATACGGGCAAATCCTTCATTAATTCTATTTATGAGTCGTACAAAGGACCACGCAGTTTGAAGGAACACTTTTACCATACACGCTGCGTGCCGACCGTCAACCAACCCTGCCTACTGTCCACGTCTCGGTACTATTTGAAGGTGTCTGCCGCGACCTACCTCGTCGTACGTCGTCGTTTCATCGCTCTACACCCTGAACTCGCATTACAAAGCCCAAGTCATGCCATCGAGGTGCCGATTCTTGACGTGACCCGCGGAGGCGAGTCTGGCGGCGAGGACGTCCTACTCCAAACGATATTGGACAGGTAGAATGTAACCATGAAATTGAGCCCATTAGCATTTCACGCGGAACTGGAGGCAGCTTGTTCAATCCACCCACACAACACACACACCACACACATGTGCACGAGGGAACACATTCGCTTCGTTTCTCCGAGGCAGCGGCGGCTGTCCCCCGTCGACGGAGGTGATTAACAAACCGACACTACTATCTTCATGCTTCGTATATTCTTTAATATAATATTCCTTTATAATGAGGTTTTCATGTTTTTCTACGAATTAACAACATATTAATGTATTATATACTTTGTAGTTAATTATGCAATTAATGGATTCGATGATGATATTGCAATTTAATTTGTTTTTTTGCACCCACTGTACTAACAAGGCAGGCAGGTCCGGCCTTCTAACGCTACCGTAAACTCACTCACATCCTAACTCCTACACAGCCTAAACCATGGCTGCTGTTGTTCCCTTTCCGATGAGCGAGCCGTGTGTGGCTGTGAGAGAAACTGACTCTAATATCAGACTTTTTTTGCAGTCACAATTTAAACCCCGCCCTCTTCTCCGAGACAATTGTTGTGATTTCACCCTGCAAAAATATCGGCGAGACTTTTCCGTCACTTTACCACCCTCTCTCCGAGCCATTGTGTGATTTCCACCCTGCAAAATATCGAGACTTTTCAGTCACATTTACCTCTCCTCTCTCCGAGACATTGTGTGATTTCCACTCTGAAAAAATATCGAGACTTTTCAGTCACATTTACCACACCTCTGTCCGAGACATTGTGTGATTTCCGTTCTGAAAAAATATCGAGACTTTTCAGTCACATTTACCTCACCTCTCTACGAGACATTGTGTGATTTCCACTCTGAAAATATATCGAGACTTTTAGTTTTTTTTGTTTTTTTTTTTGGAGCGGAACAACAGCAGTGCTGAGTGGGCTGTGTAGGGACACGTGGTAGTTCCTGTCACCTAACACTACCTACATCCACCTTGCATCCCCATCCATGAACCTATGCAGCCTCTCTTTAAAGCTTCTTAATGACTCCGCACTAACTACCTGTCTATTGAGACCATTCCACTCAATCACCACCCTATTTGTGAACCAGTTTTTCCTTATTTCCTTTCTAAATATACGCTTTTCCAGCTTGAATCCGTTCTTCTTGTTCTACCTGGTTAAAAGCCGTAAGACTTTTCCTAGCTCTCCTTTATTAAATCCCTTTATCCACTTAAAACTTCTATTAGATCGCCCCTTACTCTGCGTCTCTCGAGTGAGTGTAATTTTAATAACTTCATCTCTTCTCATAACTAAAATTTCCGCATCCCTTGTATCATTTTGGTCATCCTTCTCTGCACTGTTTCTAACAAGGAATATATACATCCTGTAATATGGAGACCAAAACTGAACCGCATAGTCTAGGTGAGGCCTGACTAGAGCCAGATAAACTTTTAAGATTAGACTTCCGCACTTCTATTTTTAATACTTATGGTAATGAATCCTAATACTCTATTAGCTCTATTTCTGACCTCAATACATTGTTTTTTAGGTCGGAGGTCTGGACTCACCCTCACTCCAAGATCTTTTTCACCTTCTGATCTTATCAGCGATACATTGCTTATGGTGTATCTATTACCAGGGTTTTTTCTACCAACATTCATAACGCTGCACTTTATCAATATTAAATTCCATCTGCCATCTGACTGCCCACTCGTTAAGTTTATCTAAGTCTCCCTACAATATGTTTACATCAGACTGTGATCCAATAATCCTACCTACCTTAGTATCATCAGCAAACTTGCTGATATCACTGCTAATCCCACTTTCCAAGTCGTTGATGTAAATCAAAAATAGCAATGGACCCAAAACAGACCCTTGTGGAACTCCACTTGTCACCAGTCCCATTCAGATTTAGAACCATTAATTGTAACCCTTTGTTTTTCATATTACTTAGCCAAGCTCTAATCCAATAAAAAACCCTTTCCCCCTCTATTCCAGGCCCTAACCTTATTTAGAGTCGCTCGTGTGGTACTTTGTCAATGCCTTACTAATGTCCAGATATATTATATCAAATCCCTATCATTATCTGCTGTCTCATAAACTTTCCTATAAAACTAAATAAATTGGTGAGACATACCTACCCTTGGTGAATCCATGTTGTGAATCATTGATCAAACTATGTTTATCTAAGTGCTCGCTAATGTTTTTTTGCAATAATAGATTCCATAATTTACCCACCACTGACGTTAGATTTTACGGTCCGATAATTTGACTTTAGCCCCTCTGTCCCCCTTTCTTAAATATGGGAACAACATTTCCTTTCCTCCACAATAATGGCACATCGCCTATCTCAACCGATTTCCTAAAAATGTGCACTAACGACTCACTAACAACCTTCTTGCATTCCTTTAATACCCTGGGATACACCTCATCTGGTCCTGGCGATTTAAAATTCTTCATTTTATCTATACCCTCTTCCACCATTTCCCTAGTTATCACAATATCTTTGAGTTTCTCCTCATTGCTTCCTTTGAACTTTCACTATCAGGTATCGTTCACTATCAGGTATCGTCTGATAGTGAAAAGATGTTCAAAGGACCTGAAGGCAGGACCTGCCTGCCTTGAAGTATATATATATATATATATTTACAACGAAGGAGGGTCGGTTAGTTGATAACCAGAACGCCCGCCCTCCTATCATGACGCTGCCCTACGAAAATGACGTTTTGATGATCGACCTTAGCTGGGACGGCGAGTCCAAGTCATCCAACGAGGTGCCGATGCTTGACGTGAGCGGCGGAGGCGAGTCTGGCGGCGAGGATGTCTACCCCAACGATATTGACATGGTAAAATGTAACCATGGAAAGTGAGCCCCCCAGCACTTCAAGGGGAGAATTGATGAAGCTTGTTCAATCCACACACACAAAACACACAATGTTCACGAGGGAACACATTCGCTTCGTTTCTCCGAGGCAGCGGCGGCGTCGTCGACGGGAGGTGACTAACAAACCGAGCCTACTACTACTTCTTCGTATATATCTTTAATATAAATATTCCTTTATAATATGTTTACATGTTTTTCTATGAATAAACACATTTAAATGTATTTATATGTGTATTAATTATGCCATTTTATGATGATATATTGCAATTTAACATTTTATTTTGCACCCACTGTACTACAAGGCAGGCAGGTCCGGCCTTCATACGCTACCGTAACTCACCCCAGTCTAAACTCCTACACAGCCTAACCAGGGCTGCTGTTGTTTCCCTTCCATGAGCGAGCGTGTGTGCTGTGAGTGAAACTGACTCTAATATCGAGACTTTTCAGTCACATTTACCTCACCTCTCTCCGAGACATTATGTGATTTTTCCCCCTGCAAAAATATCGGACTTTTCAGTCACATATACGTCCCTCTCCTCCGAGACATTATGTGATTTCCACCATGCAAAAATATCGAGACTTCAGTCACATTTACCACAAAACCCCTGTCCGAGACATTGTGTGATTTCCACTCTGAAAAAATATCGAGACTTTTCATTCACATTTACCTCTTCTCTCTCCGAACATTGTGTGATTTCCCTTCTGAAAAATATCGGGGACTTTTCAGTCACATTTACCTCACCTCTCTCCCAGACATTGTGTGATTTTTTACTCTGAAAAAAAATCGAGACTTTTCAGTCACATTTACCACACCTCTGTCCGAGACATTGTGTGATTTCCGTTCTGAAAAAATATCGAGACTTTTCAGTCACATTTACCTCACCTTCTACGAACATTTTTGTGATTTCCACTCTGAAAATATATCGAACTTTTAGTTTTTTATGTTTTTTTTTTTTTTTGGGGGCGAACAACAGCAGTGGGTGGAGTGGGCTGTGTAGGGGACACGTGGTAGTTCCTGTCACCTAACACTACCTACATCCACCTTGCATCCCCATCCATGAACCTATGCAGCCTCTCTTTAAAGCTTCTTAATGACTCCGCACTAACTACCTGTCTATTGAGACCATTCCCCTCAATCACACCCTATTTGTGAACCAGTTTTTTCCTTATTTCCTTTCTAAATATACGCTTTTCCAGCTTGATCCATTTCTTCTTGTTCTACCCTGGTTAAAAAGCCGTAAGAACTTTTCCTATCTCTCCTTTATTAAATCCCTTATCCACTTAAAAACTTCTATTAGACCGCCCCTTACTCTGGCGTCTCCTCGAGTGAGTGTAATTTTAATAACTTCACTGCTCTTCTCATAACTAAAATTCCGCACCTTGTATCCAATTTGGTCATGTCCTTCTCAATCACTGTTTCTTAACAAGGAATCTAATACAGCCTGTATATGGAGACCAAAACTAACCGCATAGTCTAGGTGCGGCCTGACTAGAGCCAGATAACTAACTTTAGATTGAGCTTTAGAATAACTTCCGCACTTCTATTTTTAATACTTATGGGTAATGAATCCTAATACTCTATTAGCTCTATTTCTGAACCTCAATACATTGTTTTTTAGGTCGGAAGGTTCTGGACTATCACCCTCACGTCCAGATCTTTTTCACCTTCTGATCTTATCGCGATACATTGCTAATGGTGTAATCGTATTACAAGGGTTTTTTCTACCAACTTCATAACGCTGCATTTATCAATATTAAAATTCCATCGGGCCATCTGACTGCCCACATCTCGTTAAGTTTTATCTAAGTCTCCCTGCAATATTGTTTACATCAGACTGTGATTCCATAATCCTACCTACCTTAGTATCATCAGCAAACTTGCTGATAATCACTGCTAATCCCACTTTCCAAGTCGGTGATGTAAAGTCAAAAATAGCACATGGACCCAAAACAGACCCTTGGTGGAACTCCACTTGTCACCAGTCCCATTCAGATTTAGAACCATTAATTGTAACCCTTTGTTTGTTCTATCTACTTAGCCAAGCTCTAATCCAATGAAAAACCTTCCCTCTCAATTCCATGAGCCCTACCTTATTTAAGAGTCGCTCGTGTGGTACTTGTAAATGCCTTACTAATGTTCCAGATATATTATATCCAAATCCCTATCATTATCTGCTGTCTCATAAACTCCTATAAAAACCGCATAATTGGGTTGCGACCTGACCTACCCTTGGTGAATCCATTTGTGAATCATTGATACAAACTATGTTTATCTAAGTGCCGCTAATGTTTTTTGCAATATGGATTCCAATAATTTACCCACCACTGACGTTAGACTTACGGGTCGATAATTTGACTTTAGTCCTCTGTCTCCCTTCTTAAATATGGGAACAAGCAATTTACTTTCTCACAATCAATGCACATCGCCTATTCAACCGATTTCCTAAAAATGTGCACTAAAGACTCACTAACAACCTTCTTACTGCATGTCCTTTAATACACTGGTATACACCTCATCTGGTCCTGGCGTTTAAAATTTTCTTCATTTTTATCTATACCCTCTTCCACAATTTCCCTGTTTATCACATATCTTTTGAGTTTCTCCTCATGGCTTCCTTTGAACTTTCACCTATCAGTATCGTTCACTATCAGGTATCCTCTGATAGTGAAAAGATTTCAAAGGACCTGAAGGCAAGGACCTGCCTGCCTTGAAGTATATATATTATATATTTACAACGAAGGAGGGTTCGGTAGTTGATAACCAGAACGCCCGCCCTCCTATCATGACCTGCCTACGAAAATGCCGTTTTTGAATGATCGCCCTTAGCTGGACGGCGAGTCCAAGTCATCCAAACGAGGTGCCGATGCTTGACGTGAGCGCTGAGGCGAGTCTTGGCGGCGGAGGATGTCTTACCCCAACGATCTTGACATGGTAGATGTAACCATGGAATGACCCCCCAGCACTTCAAGGCGAGAATTGGATGAAGCTTGTTCAATCCACACACACACCACACACACAGTGTGCACGAGGGAACACTTCGCTTCGTTCTCCGAGGCAGCGGCGGCGTCCGTCGACGGGAGGTGAGTAACAAACGAGCCTACTACTACTTCTTTCGTATAATCTTTAATATAAATATTCCTTTATAATATGTTTACATGATTTTTCTATGAATAAACCCCATTGAAATGTATTTATATGTGTATTAATTATGCTTCATTTTAGGATATATTTGCAATTTTAACCTTTTTTTTTGGCACCCACTGTAACTACAAGGCAGGCAGGTCCGGCCTTCATACGCTACCGTAACTCTGCACTCAGTCCAAACCTCCTACACAGCCTAACCAGGGCTGCTGTTGTTCCCTTCCATGAGCGAGCGTGTGTGCTGTGCAGAAACTGACTCTAATATCGAGCTTTTTCAGTCACATTTATACCTCACCTCTCTCCGAGACTTTGCGGTGATTTCCACTCTTGCAAAAATTTCGAGACTTTTCAGTTCACATTTTTACCTCTCCTCTTCCAAGACATTGTGTGATTTCCACTCTGCAAAAATATTGAGATTTTTCAGTCACATTTATCTCGCTCTCTCCGAGATATTATGTGATTTCCACTCTGCAAATATATCGAGACTTTTCAGTCACATTTACCTCATCTCTCTCCGAGACATTGTGTGATTTCCACTCTGCAAAAATATCGAGACTTTTCAGTCATATTTACCTCATCTCTCTCCCAGACATTGTGTGATTTCCACTCTGCAAAAATATTGAGACTTCTCAGTCACATTTACCTCATCTCTCTCCGAGACATTGTGTGATTTCCACTCTGCAAAAATATTGAGACTTCTCAGTCACATTTACCTCATCTCTCTCCGAGACATTGTGTGAATTTCCACCTCTGCAAAAATATTGAGATTTTTCAGATCACATTTACTCGCCTCTCGCTCCGGATATTATGTGATTTCCACTCTGCAAATATACGGACTTTTCAGTCACATTTACCTCATCCTCTCTCCGAGACATTGTGTGATTTTCCACTCTAACAAAATATCGAGAACTTTTCAGTCACATTTACCTCATCTCTCTCCCAGACATGTGTGATTTCCCTCTGCAAAAATATCGAGACTTTTCAGTCACATTTACAACCTCTCTCCGAGACATTGTGTGATTTCCACTCTGCAAAAATATCGAGACTTTTCAGTCACATTTACCTCATCTCTCTCCCAGACATTGTGTGATTTCCACTCTGCAAAAATATTGAGACTTCTCAGTCACATTTACCTCATCTCTCTCCGAGACATTGCGTGATTTCCCCCTCTGAAAAATATCGAAACTTTTCAGTCACATTCACCTCTCCTCTCTCCGAGACATTGTTTTGATTTCCGTTCTGAAAAAATATCGAAACTTTTCAGTCACTTTTTACCTCTCCTCTCTCCGAGATAAGATACGATTTTCACCCTATCTAGACACTTTCAAGTCCCAACTAAAAGGGTTTATTGACTATACAAAGCGCCGCCACGTCCAGCACAAAACTAGGCAGACTCAAAACCGCTGACCGAATGCACAGGGACGCTGCACATTGCGGGCTTACGTCTCTACCAACCTTGCCACCCTGACGGGCCCTCTCCCCGAGACATTGTGGTGATTTCCACTCTGAAAAAAAAATTCGAGACTTTTCAGTCACATTTACCACACCTCTCTCCGAGACATTGTGTGATTTCCGTTCTGAAAAAATATCGAGACTTTTCAGCCCACATTTACCTCTCCTCTCTCCGAACATTGTGTGAATTCCACTCTGAAAATATATCGAGAATTTTTTTTCTTTTTTTTTTTCTTTTTTTGAACGGAACAACGGGAGCGCAAGAGTGGGCTGTGTAGGATTTAGACTGAGTGAGTTACGATAGCGTATGAAGGCCGGACCTGCTTGCCTTGAAGTATATATAAAATATATATATATATATATATATATTATTTTATATATATATATTATATTTTTATATATATATATATATATATATATATTATATAATATATAATAATATACGAAGAAGGAGGGTCGGTTTGTTGAAACCAGAACGCCCGCCCTCCCATCATGATGATGCCCCAGGAAAATGACGTTCTGATGATCGACCTTAGCTGGGACGGCGAGCCCAAAGTCATCCAACGAGGTGCCGATTCTTGACGTGAGCGGCGGAGGCGAGTCTGGCGGCGAGGGCGTCTACCCCAAACGATACTGACATGGTAGATGTAACCATGGAGAGTGAGCCCATTAGCACTTCAAGGCGGGAATTGATGCAGCTTGGTCAATCCACACACACACACCACACACACACACACACACACACACATATGCAGGAGGAACACATTGGCTTCGTTTCTCCGAGGCAGCGGCGGCGTCAGATAGAAAGTCCTATGACTGATATTTTTAAATCACTAGCAATCAAAGATAATTATGATACAGCATTAACATTTCTTCTCATAGCACAAAATTTCTACTATTTTGGAGATGTTAGAGTTTCCAAGGGGTTTTTAATAAAAAGCCTTATAATTTCAAACCTCCAAATATGGGCATAAAACAGATATTTTTTTTCTTTAAAGTTTTTGCATTCATATATATACATATATATATATATTTTTTTTTGGGGGGGCACTCAAATGGGAAGCAGCATTAGATTCTATACAATGTGGAGTAAATTGCATGCCTGAATGAAAACCCCCCTTATGAAACGGGAAGACTTTGAAAATCTTCAAAAAAGAGATTTTAAGCTCAATTTTGAACAATTATAGAGAGTATTTTTTCATTGAATTCCTCAAACGTTTTAATTAGGGGGTAGATACAATTACTTTCTAAAAGCATACAGTAACTCAAGTCTGTATCATTATTGGTGCGTGAATGGGACGAAAATAAAAATGCAAAAAAAATAATATATATATTTTCATTTTTCAAATTAAGGCCCACTAGAGCTCGTTCTTTGCACATATATAGTGGATAATGTCAATGATATGCCCAGTAAAAATGAACACTCTCCGTCAATAATTAATTGAGATAGAGGGTAACAAAGTGTAAAATAGATACAAATTGTAAGAGTTACCGCTCTCATACTTTTTGATATACCCAAACCGGGCACTAACTGAATAAAGTCCACACAAATGCCGTCTAAATGCAACCATTTGCAATCCCCAATGAAGTTTAGTGTTTGAAATAGTATTCAAAAATTTTTATCAACCGATTTTCTTAAATTTTCAGCAGTCTGACCTGAAACCCCCAATTAAGATATGGAAAAGCTTATTCTATCATTTACAAGTTTTGAAAAATTATAAGGAAAAAAAAAAAAAAAAAATCATGCCCCCAAAAAAGTATATATAAAACGTTATAGGCCTATATTAATTATTTATAGACATTAAAAAATATATTTCATTATTTCCAATAAGTAAACTATTCGGTGTCTGGGGTATGAATTGTCCGGGGTATGAATTATCCGGGATATGAATTGTCCCGGGTATGAATTGTCCGGGGTATGAATCAGCAGGGTATGAATTGTCCGGTATGAGTTGTCCGCGGTATGAGTTGTCCTGTCACCGATATAAACTACTGTGTATAATCTTCAGATACACCGACTTGCCTGCCTTGAGGTATATATATATATGTATATATATATATATACGAAGAAGGAGGATCGGTTAGTTGATAGCCAGAACGCCCGCCCTCCCATCATGACGCTGCCCTACGAAAATGACGTTTTGATGATCGACCTTAGCTGGGACGACGAGTCCAAGTCATCCAACGAGGTGCCGATGCTTGACGTGAGCGGCGGAGGCGAGTCTGGCGGCGAGGATGTCTACCCCAACGATATTGACATGGTAAATGTAACCATGGAAAGTGAGCCCACCAGCACTTCAAGGCGAGAATTGATGAAGCTTGTTCAATCCACACACACACACACACACATGTGCACGAGGGAACACATTCGCTTCGTTTCTCGGAGGCAGCGGCGGCGTCGTCGACGGGAGGTGATCAACAAACCGACCCTACTACTTCTTCGTATATATCTTTAATATAAATATTCCTTTATGATATGTTTAAATGTTTTTCTATGAATAAACACATTTAAATGTATTTATATGTGTTTTAATTATGCCATTTTATGATGAAATTTTGCAATGTATGATTTTTTTGCGCCCACTGTACTTCAAGGCAGGCAGGTCCGGCCTTCATACGCTACCGTAACTCACTCAGTCTAAACTCCTACATAGCCGCCCACCCAGGGCTGCTGTTGTTCCGTTCCATGAGCTGTGAGAGAAACTGACTCTAATATCGAGACTTTTCAGTCACATATACGTCTCCTTTCTCCGAGACATTATGTGATTTCCACCCTGCAAAAATATCTAGACTTTTCAGTCACATTTACCCTTCCTCTCTCCGAGACATTATGCGATTTCCACCCTGCAAAAATATCGAGACTTTTCAGTCACATTCACCTCTCCTCTCTCCGAGACATTGTGTGATTTCCACTCTGCAAAAATATCGAGACTTTTCAGTCACATTTACCTCTTCTCTCTCCGAGACATTGTGTGATTTCCACTCTGCAAAAATATCGAGACTTTTCAGTCACATTTACCTCTTCTCTCTCCGAGACATTGTGTGATTTCCACTCTGCAAAAATATCGAGACTTTTCAGTCACATTTACCTCTTCTCTCTCCGAGACATTGTGTGATTTCCACTCTGCAAAAATATCGAGACTTTTCAGTCACATTTACCACACCTCTCTACGAGACATTGTGTGATTTCCACTCCTAAAAAATATCGAGATAAGACTTTTCAGTAACATTTACCTCTCCTCACTCCGAGACATTGTGTGATTTCCACTTTGCAAAAATATTGAGACTTCTCAGTCACATTTACCTCATCTCTCTCCGAGACATTGTGTGATTTCCGCTCTGAAAAAATATCGAAACTTTTCAGTCACATTCACCTCTCCTCTCTCCGAGACATTGTGTGATTTCCGTTCTGAAAAAATATCGAAACTTTTCAGTCACATTTACCTCTCCTCTCTCCGAGATAAGATACGATTTTCATCCTATCTAGACACTTTGCAAGTACCAACTACAAGGTTATTGACTATACAAAGCGCCGCCACGTCAGCACGAACTAGGCAGACTCGAACCGCTGACCGAATGCACAGGGACGCTGCACATTGCGGGCTTACGTCTCTACCAACCTTGCCACCCTGACGGGCCCTCTCACCGAGACATTGTGTGATTTCCACTCTGAAAAATATATCGAGACTTTTCAGTCACATTTACCACACCTCTCTCCGAGACATTGTGTGATTTCCGTTCTGAAAAAATATCGAGACTTTTCAGTCACATTTACCTCTCCTCTCTCCGAGACATTGTGTGAATTCCACTCTGAAAATATATCGAGAATTTTTTTTCTCTTTTTTTTTCTTTTTTTGAACGGAACAACAGGAGCGCAAGAGTGGGCTGTGTAGGAGTTTAGACTGAGTGAGTTACGATAGCGTATGAAGGCCGGACCTGCTTGCCTTGAAGTATATATATATATATATATATATATATATATATATATATATATATATATATATATATATATATATTATATATATTAATATATTAATATATATATATATATATATATAAATATATATATATATATATATATATATATATATATATATATACGAAGAAGGAGGGTCGGTTTGTTGATAACCAGAACGCCCGCCCTCCCATCATGATGATGCCCCAGGAAAATGACGTTCTGATGATCGACCTTAGCTGGGACGGCGAGTCCAAGTCATCCAACGAGGTGCCGATGCTTGACGTGAGCGGCGGAGGCGAGTCTGGCGGCGAGGGCGTCTACTCCAACGATACTGACATGGTAGATGTAACCATGGAGAGTGAGCCCATTAGCACTTCAAGGCGGGAATTGATGCAGCTTGTTCAATCCACACACACACACACACACACACACACACACACACACATATGCAGGAGGGAACACATTGGCTTCGTTTCTCCGAGGCAGCGGCGGCGTCAGATAGAAAGTCCTATGACTGATATTTAAGTCACTAGCAATCAAAGATAAATTATGATACAGCATTAACATTTCTTCTCATAGCACAATATACTACTATTTAGGAGATGTTAGAGTTTCAAGGGTTTATAATAAAAAGCCTTATAATTGCAATCCTCCAAATATGGGCATATAAACAGATATTTTTTTCTTTAAAGTTTTTGCATTCATATATATACATATATATATATATATTTTTTTGGGGGGACACTCAAATGGCAAGCAGCATTAGATTCTATACAATGTAGAGTAAATTGCATGCCTGAATGAACCTCCCTTATGAAACGGGAAGACTTTGAAAATCTTCAAAAAAGAGATTTTAAGCTCATATTTGAACAATTATAGAGAGTATTTTTTTCATTGAATTCCTCAAACGTTTTAATTAGGGGGTAGATACAATTACTTTCTAAAAGCATACAGTAACTCAAGTCTGTATCATTATTGGTGCGTGAATGGGACGAAAATAAAAATGCAAAAAAATATATATTATATTTTCATTTTTCAAATTAAGGCCCACTAGAGCTCGTTCTTTGCACATATATAGTGGATAATGTCAATGATATGCCCAGTAAAAATGAACACTCTCCGTCAATAATTAATTGAGATAGAGGGTAACAAAGTGTAAAATAGATACAAATTGTAAGAGTTACCGCTCTCATACTTTTTGATATACCCATACCGGGCACTAACTGAATAAAGTCCACACAAATGCCGTCTAAATGCAACCATTTGCAATCCCCAATGAAGTTTAGTGTTTGAATAATAGTAATTCAAAAATTTTATCAAACCGATTTTCTTAAATTTTCAGCAGTCTGACCTGAACCCCAATTAAGATATGAAAAGCTTATTCTATCATTTACAAGTTTTTGAAAATTATAAGAAAAAAAAAAAAAAAATCATGCCCCCAAAAAAGTATATATAAAACGTTTATAGGCCTATATTAATTATTTATAGACATTAAAAAATTTTTTTATTTCCAATAATAAATATTGGGTGTTGGGGTTAAATTGTCCGGGTAAAATTATCCGGGATATGAATTGCCCCGGGTATGAATTGTCCGGGGTATGAATCAGCAGGTAAAATTTGTCCGGTTGAGTTGTCCGCGGTATGAGTTGTCCTGTCACTTTAAAACTACTGTGTAAAATCTCAAAAAACCCGATTCCCTGCCTTGGGGATATATATAATGTATATATATATATTACAAGAGGAGGATCGGTTAGTTGATAGCCAAACGCCCGCCCTCCCATCAGACCTGCCCACAAAATGACGTTTTGATGATCGACCTTGCTGGGACGACGAGTCCAAGTCATCCAACGGGGGGTCCCGATGCTTAAAAGGAGCGCGGGGCGAGTCTGGCGGCGAGGAGTCTACCCAAGATTTTGACAGGGAAAATGTAACCATGGAAAGGACCCCGCACTTAAAGGGCAGAATTGATAAAGTTTGTTCAAACCCACACACACACACACCCATTGCAGAGGGAACACATTGCTTCGTTTCTCGGGGCAGCGGCGGCGTCGTCGAGGGGAGGTGATCAACAAACCGACCCTACTACTTTTGTATATATCTTAATATAAATATTCTTTATAATTTTAAATGTTTTTCTATGAATAAACACATTTAAATGTATTTTATGTGTTTTAATTATGCCATTTTATGATGAAATTTTGCAATGTATGATTTTTTTTTTGCCCCCACTGTACTTAAGGCGGGCAGGTCCGGCCTTCATACGCTACCGAAACTCACTCATCTAAACCCCACATAGCCGAAACCCGGGCTGCTGTTGTTCCTTCCATACGTGAGAAAAAATGACTCAATATCGAGACTTTTCAGTCACATATACGTCTCCTTTCCGGACATTATGTATTTCCACCCTGCAAAAATATCTAGACTTTTCAGTCACTTTTCCCCTTTCCCTTTTCCCCCGAGACTTATGCGATTTCCACCCGCAAAATTCGAGACTTTCAGTCCATTAAATCTCCTCTCTCGAGACTTTGTGTGATTCCACTCGCAAAAATATCGGATTTTTTCAGTCAATTTCCTTTTTTCCTCTCCGAGACATTGTGTGATTTCCACTCGAAAAAATATCGAGACTTTTCATCCATTCCCTCTTCTCTCTCCGGGAACTTTGTGTTTTCCCACTCTGCACAAATATCGAGCTTTTCAGTCACATTTACCTCTTCCTCTCCGAGATTGTGTGATTTCCACTCTGAAAAAATATCGAGACTTTTCATCACATTTACCACACCTCTCTACGAGACTTGTGTGATTTCCACCCCGAAAAAAATCAGAAAAACTTTCAGAAACATTACCTCCCTCACTCCGAGACATTGGTGTTTTTCCACTTGCAAAAAATTGGATTCTCAGTCCATTTACCTATCTCTCTCCGAGACATTGTGTTTTTTCCCGCTCAAAAAAAATATCAAAAACTTTTCAGATACACCTTCCTTTCCAACTTGGTGTTTCCGTTCTAAAAAATATCGAACTTTTCAGTCACATTTACCTCTCCTCTCTCCGAGTAAGATCGATTTTCATCCTATTAGACCTTGCAAGAAACAACTACAAGGTTTTTTGACATACAAAGCGCCGCCATCAGCACGAACTGGGCAGATCAAACCGCTAAAACCGAAGCACAGGGACGCTGCCTTGGGGGTTTACGTCTCTACCAACCTTGCCCCCTGACGGGCCCCTTCCACCGAGTTTGTTGTTTTTCCACTCTAAAAAATATATCGAGACTTTTCAGTCACATTTACCCACCTCTCTCCAGACATTGTTGTTTTCCCGTTCTAAAAAAAATTTCAGACTTTTTCAATTTACCTTTCTCCTCCTCGAGACATTTGTGAATTCCCTCTAAAAATATTCGAAAATTTTTTTTTTCTTTTTTTTTTTTTTTTTGAACGGAACAACAGGAGCGCAAGAGGGGTGTGTAGGAGTTTAGCAGTGAGTTTTACGAACGTATGGGGCCCGGCCCTGCTTGCCTTGAAATATTTTAAAATATATTTATATATTATTATATATTATTAATATATATATTAATATATATATATATTATATATATATATATATATAGAAAAGGAGGGTCTTTTTGTTGTAACCAGAACGCCCGCCCTCCCCTGATGACCCCCCAGGAAAATGAGTTCTGATGATCGCCCTTTAGCTGGACGGGAGCCCAATCATCCAACGAGGTGCCGATGTTGACGTGAGGGGCGGGGGCGGTCTGGCGGCGAGGGCGTCACTCCAAAGAAATGCATGGGAGGGAAAACCTGGAGAGTAGCCCTTAGCCTTTAAGGGGGGAATTGATGCGTTGTTCAAACCACACCAACCCACACACACACACACAAAACAAAACACAAGCAGGAGGGAACACCCTTGGCTTCGTTTCTCCGGGCAGCGGCGGCCCCCTCAGATAGAAATCCTATGATGAATTTAAGCACTAGCAAACAAAGATAAATTATGATCAGCATTTTAATTTTTTCTCATGAACAAAAATACTATTTAGGAATGTTAGAGTTTCAAGGGTTTATAATAAAAAGCCCTTTAATTGCAATCCCCCAAAAATGGGGATATAAAAAAAAATATTTTTTTCTTTAAAAATTTTTGCATTCATATTAACATTAAAATATATTTTTTTTTGGGGGGAACTCAAATGGGAAGCAGCATTAGATTCTATCAAAGAGAGTAAAATTTCATGCCTGAATAACTCCCTTTTAAACGGGAAAACTTTGAAAATCTTCAAAAAGGATTTTAAGCTCATATTTGAACAATTTTAGAGAGTATTTTTTTATTGAAACCCAAAAAAGTTTAATTAGGGGGGGAATACAATTTCTTTCTAAAAACAACAGAAATCAAGTCTGTACATTTTGGTGCGTGAATGGACGAAAATAAAAAAAAGAAAAAAAAATAAATATAAATTTTTATTTTTCAATTTAAACCCACAGAGCTCGTTCTTTGCACATATATGTGGATAATGTCAATGAAATTTCCCCGTAAAAATGAACCTCCCTCAATAATTTAAATTTAGATAGAGGGTCCAAAGGTAAAATAGATACAAAATTTTAAGAGTTACCGCTCTCAACTTTTTGATTACCCATACCGGGCACTAACTGAATAAAGTCCACACAAAAAACCGTTAAATGCAACCATTTGCAATCCCCAATGAATTTTGTGTTTGAATAATAGTAATTCAAAATTTTTTCAAACCCATTTTCTTAAATTTCAGCAGTCTGACCTGAAAACCCCCAAATTAAAATTGGAAAGTTATTCTATCATTTACAAGTTTTTAAAAATTATAAGGAAAAAAAAAAAAAAAAATCTGCCCCCCAAAAAAATATATATAAAACGTTATAGGCCTATATTAAATTTTTTATAGAATTAAAAATTATTTCATTTTTCCAAAAAGTAAACTATTCGGTGTCGGGGTATGAAATTTTCCGGGTATAATTATCCGGGGTAGAATTGTCCCCGGGGATGAATTGTCCCGGGGTATGAATCGCAGGGTAAATTGTCCGGGATGATTGTCCGCGGTATGAGTTGTCCGTACCGAATAAACTACTGTGTATAATTTCAGATACACCGACTTGCCTGCCTTTATTAAAATTTTATTATTTTAAAATATATATTCGAAGAAGGAGGGTCGGTTAGTTGATAGCCGAAGCCCGCCCCCCCCATCAGACCTGCCCTACGAAAAGACGTTTTTTATGATCACCCTTTGCTGGGGGCGACGAGCCAAGTCACCAAAGAGGTGCCGAGCTTTACGGGAGCGGCGGGGGCGAGTCTGGCGGGAGGATTTACCCCAAAGATATTTTTACATGGGAATGTAACCTGGAAAGTGACCCACCAGCACTTCAAGGCGAGAATTGTGAAGCTTTTCATCCACACACACAACACACACATGTGGGACGAGGGAACCATTTGCTTTGTTCTCGGAGGGGCGGGGGCGTCTCGACGGGAGGATCAAAAACCGACCCTATACTTCTTCGTATTATTTTAATTAAAAAATTCCCTTTTTGATATTTTAAATGTTTTCTATGAAAAACACTTTAAATTATTTTAATGTTTTTAATTTGCCATTTTATGAGAAATTTTGCAATGTATTTTTTTTTTGCGCCCCCTGTACTTCAAGGGAGGCAGGTCCGGCCTTCTACGCTCCCGTAACCCTCAGTCTAAACTCCTAATAGCCCCCCACCCAGGGTGCTGTTGTTCCGTTCCGAGCTGTGAGAGAAACTGACTCTAATTTTCGAAAACTTTTTAGTCACTATACGCTCCTTTCTCCAAAATTTGTGATTTCCACCCTGCAAAAATATCTAACTTTTCAGTCCCTTTACCTTCCTCTCCCGAAAACATTATGCGATTTCCCCCCTGCAAAAAAATCGAGACTTTTCGTCACATTCACCTCTCCTCTTCCGAGACATTGTGGATTTCCACTCTGCAAAAATTCGAGACTTTTTAGTCACATTTTCCTTTCTCTCCCGAGACATTGTGTGATTTCCACTCTGCAAAAAAATCGAGACTTTTCATCACATTTACCTCTTCCTCTCCGAGACATTGTGGATTTTCCACTCTGCAAAAAAATCGAACTTTTCAGTCACATTTACCTCTTTTCTCTCCGAGACATTGTGTGATTTCCCCTCTGCAAAAAATATCGAGACTTTTCAGTCACTTTACCACCCTCTTACGAGACATTGTGTGATTTCCACTCCTAAAAAATCGAGATAAACTTTTCAGTAACATTTTCCTCTTCCTCAAAAATTTTTTCCGAAAAAGGACTTTGTTTTTATTTT
>JACEEZ010005697.1:7500-10613 GCA_016584305.1 Chionoecetes opilio | reverse complement strand
AGGAATAGCTGGGCGAAGACAGTCGTCATAATCAGGTGAACAGGATTTCAATGCATATATGTATTAAGTTTTCGAGACTGTTGTGACCGTACCTGATATAAACCACTGAATAAATACTTGAATAATCCTTCAAAAGTCCCAAGATAGACACAAAATATCCAACGCCAAGACCTACATCCAAGATCTTTTGGCAAATAACCAAGGATTGGTAAATATCTGGCGTACATCGTAATGAGGCAGAGGTGGTGTGTGTTATCGAGAGCTGACATCAAGGCGTATATGTGACACAATAAGTAGACTTTTACGAATGTCGGCATGGTTTTTGTATGCAATTGAAAACTGCGGTTTCGGTTTCGCAGTAGCTCAGCAGAGCCTTCAGGAAGGCTGCCACAGCCACGGGTTAACTGGATGGACTATGACAAGGAATTCCTGAATAAGAATTGAAGAAGGTAGTCTATAAAGAGTGTTGACCAAGAAATTAATGAAGGGCGTGGAATGAAATCAAATTTAAGGAACATCTACAAGAAATAAAGATTTATAAATATATATAAAAGAGACGTATACAAAAGATGGAACGTGATATAGAAAGATATATTATAATAGAAAATAATCAGATTAAGATACAATCATTCAGGAGGAAACTGCATACAGGAAAGAATAGGTAACAAGAAGGAGGAAAGAACATGGACAGAGAAACACAAAAAACAATCAACAAATATAATTATAAAACACGAGTAAAACACACAACCACCACACACAAAACACACACACAGAAACACACAAACAAACACAAACACACACATCCACACAACACAAACACACACACACACACACACACACACACACACACACACACACGTACACACACACACACACACACACACACTACACACACAAACACACACACACACAACACACACCACACACACACACACACACCCACACACACACACACACACACCACACACACACACACACACACACACACACACACACACACACACACACCACACACACACACACACACACACACACACACACACACACACACACACACACACACACACACACACACACACACACACACACACACACACACACACACACACACACACACACACACACACACACACACACACACACACACACACACCACACACACACACACACTAACACACACCCTCATGAAACAAAGGAACACCCGATGATCAAAAACACACAAAAACGAGAACAAAAGTCTCATTACAGCAAAACAAACACCATAAAAAAAAGACCACAACAACAACAAAACAACATGGATTATGAGAAAGGTGAGACAGCGATACAGCGTGAATATATGAGGGGAGAACAAAATGGAAACAAAACTAAAACACATCCAGAAAAAAGATAGATAACTAATGGTTACTTAATAAATTAATTAATTTAATCATGGGAACAATCGTTGGAGGGCGCCCCCTATCGCCAATCTGAAGAGCATCCTAACCATCTACTCCGAAACTTTATAGTCTACTATCTTAAAAGTTCAAAATGTGGGACCAAATGGCCCAGATCTAACTCCAAGCTGTACAAATTTGTAAAAAGTTCCAAGAGAATGAACCAACCATGGTCCAGATCTAACTCCAAGCTCTATACCCGTTAAAAGTTCCAAGAGATGTCCACAACCACATCTAAGGATCTTACTCCAAGCTGCTCTACCCTTAAAAGTTGCAAGATAAGACGGACCAAATATGGACCAGATTCCAAATGATGCACCTAACAATGACCAGATCAACTCCCACATATTTGATTTATACTGGAGGATAATAATCTTATCCTGAAAAATGCGGGAGCAATCAATTTTTAGTGGCCACCAGTGCGGGAACTGTGAGGGAAAAACGGATGATCATTACAGACTTGGATGCAAAATTCCCATCAAAACATCAAGGGTGTAGAAATCTGCATCCGGCATTATATCTAATTTTAAACAAACGTATTGGGTTGAGTATGGTTGTGGTTGGGAGTGAAATAGCTGGGGGAAGGGCAGCAAGTCGCTTGCGTGAGACGGTGAGGTGAAATTCAAGGGTGCCACACATTGCGGATTTGTCCCAAGATTTAGGACCGGATATTCATGTATTTTATGGAGTCGTTTATGCTGAGGTAAGCATAGGTTCCGTTGTACCGCTACTTGATATAAACACTGTATAAATTACTTGAATAATCCCTTCAAAAGTCCCAAGATAAGACACAAAATATCCACTCAAGACCTAACATCTCAAGATCTTTTGGCAAATAACCAAGGATTGGTAAAATATCTGCGTACACGTAATGAGGTAGATGGTGGTGTGTGTTTATCGAGAGCTGACATCAAGCGATATGTGACACAAGAAGTCGACTTTTCGAATGTCGGCCTGGTTTTGTATTGCAATTGAAAACTGCGGTTCCGGTTTCGCAGTAGTCAGCAGACCTACAGGAAGGCTTGCCACAGCCCAAAGGGTAACTGGATGACTATGACAAGGAATTACTGAATAAGAATTGAAGAATGTAGTCTATAAAGGTGTTGACCAAGAAATTAATGAAGGGCGTGGAATGAAATCAAAATTTACGGAAATCTACAAGAAATAAAAGATTATATAAATATATATAAAAGACGGACGTCTACAAAAGATGCAAACGTGATATAGAAAGATATATATAATAGAAAATAATCAGGTATTAAGATACACATTCATGCAGAAGGAACTGCATACATGGAATGAATAAGGTAAACAAGAAGGAGGAAAAGAACATGATTGACAGAGAACACAAAAACACAAATATCCAACAAAATATAATTATAAAAATCAACATTAAATACACACACACCCACCCACACACAAACACACCACACACAGACACACACACAAACACACACAAACACACACATACGACACACAAAACACACACACACACACACACACACAACCACACACACACACACAAACGTACCACACAAACAAACACACACAACACTTACAACAAAACACAACACAACACATACAAACACCACACACACCCCACACACACCACACACACACAGGGACACAACACACACACACACACACACACACACACACACACACACACCCCACACAAAT
>JACEEZ010005696.1:118202-123495 GCA_016584305.1 Chionoecetes opilio | reverse complement strand
ACAAAGACAGAAGACAGAGAGAAAGAGAGAAAAAAGAGAGGCAGACAGACAGACAGACATATAGACAGACAGACAGACAGACAGACAGTCAGACAAACAGACAGACAGACAGGCAGACAAACAGACAGACAGACAGAGAGAGAGAGAAAAAAAAAAGAGAGCCAGACAGACAGACAGACAGAGAAAAAACAGACAAGAGAGACAGACAGATAGATAGAGAGAGAGAGAGAGAGAGAAGAGAGAGAGAGAGAGAGAGAGAGAGAGAGAGAGAGAGAGAGAGAGAGAGAGAGAGAGAGAGAGAGAGAGAGACAAGACAGTTCTTATTATAAATTAGATATATTAAATACAAACATACATACAAACACACAGAGATAAGACTATTCATAAACATCGTGTGTGTGTGTGTGTGTGTGTGTGTGTGTGTGTGTGTGTGTGTGTGTGTGTGTGTGTGTGTGTGTGTGTGTGTGTGTGTGTGTGTGTGTGTGTGTGTGTGTGAAACTTTATAGATAACAAGACAAATAATATAATGTGTGTGTCCCTTCCTTGATAATAAATAGGTGATAAGAGAGAGAGAGAGAGAGAGAGAGAGAGAAGAGAGAGAGAGAGAGAGAGAAGAGAGAGAGAGAGAGAGAGAGAGAGAGAGAGAGAGAGAGAGAGAGAGAGAGAGAGAGAGAGAGAGAGAGAGAGAGAGAGAGAGAGAATTACTATCATCATTATTTTATCACTATTGTTGCTACCACTACCAACACCGTCACCACCACCAATAATAATAATAATAATAATAATAATATAATAATAACCTTTTCTTTCTCGTTGCCTCGCTGTTTATCTAATTCTTTACGACCTCATTAACTCTTTGAATTTATGGCTTAATTAACCTTTCCATGCACCTCTCTCTCTCTCTCTCTCTCTCTTCTCTCTCTCTCTCTCTCTCTCTCTCTCTCTCTCTCTCTCTCCTTCTCGTCTCTCTCTCTCTCTCTCTCTCTCTCTCTCCTCTTCTTTCTTTTCGCTTTACTGTCATTTATCTTTATTTCTTATTCTTTTTTTCTTCTATTTCTTCATTCTCCTCTTATTTATCTCTCCATCTTCTCCTTATTTCCTTCCTTTCTTCTCTTTTCTCTTTCCCACTTATTCCCCTTTCGTTATTCTTTTTATACCCTTTCTCCATTTTCTCTCTTCTCTTTTCCTTCCTGTCTTGTATTATCTCTCCCTATCCTTTTCTCTCTCTCTCCTCTCTCTCTCTCTCTCTCTCTCTCTCCCCTCTCTCTCTCTCTCTCTCTCTCTCTCTCTCTCTCCTCTCTCTCCTCCACCGCCACTCCATCTACAACTAAACAAATTATCATGTCTGATTTGATTAGTGTGTTGGCTGAACACACACACACACACACACACACACCACACACACACACCACACACACACACACCACACACACACGCCTTATCGAGTACAAATAAATGTATCTTTATCAGTATTAGTCATTCAGTGTGGGTCCTCCTCCTCCTCCTCCTCCTCCTCCTCCTCCTCCTCCTCCTCCTCCTCCTCCTCCTCCTCCTCCTCCTCCTCCTCCTCCTCCTCCTCCTTATCATGTGTTTCTTGGTCCTAATGAAGATGTAGAAACACGATTTTATGAGAGAGAGAGAGAGAGAGAGAGAGAGAGAGAGAGAGAGAGAGAGAGAGAGAGAGAGAGAGAGAGAGAGAGAGACTTGATAGGTGGCAGGTAGCAACACTATCTGCTTCTTTTCCTCCTCCTCCTCTTCCTCCCACCACCTCCTCCTCCTCCTCCTCCTCCTCCTCCTCCTTCTCCTCCTCTTCCTCCTTCACCTCCTCATATTTCAAGGCCTCTTTATACTACGCTTACCGCCTTTCATTATCGCTGAACTAGAGAAGAGGAAGAAGAGGAGGATGAGGAGAAGGAGGAGGACTATGTGCTACGGCTATGTAAACTATACCCAATAAATGAGAGAGAGAGAGAGAGAGAGAGAGAGAGAGAGAGAGAGAGAGAGAGAGAGAGAGAGAGAGAGAGAGAGAGAGAGTGTGTTCCTATGTCGTCGCTTTCTTCATGTTTTTATCATCTTCCACTTTCTCTTCTTCCTCGTTTTCGTCGTCTTCTTCCTCGTCTTTAGAATCTCCTTTTACCTCTTCTTCCTCCTCCTCGTCTTTATTGTTTTCTTCTTCGTCTTCCCTGTTGCATTCTTCCTCGTCTTTATTAACTTCTTCTTCCTATTATGCCTCTTCCTTGTTGCCTTCTTCCTCGTTGTCTTCTTCCTCTTCTTTATAATCTTCTTTTTCTACTTCTTCCTCTTCCTCGTCTTCATCCTCGTCTTCATGAAATTCCTCTTCATCATATTCCTTGCCTTCATTATGTTCTACCTCTTCTTCTTCATTGTCTTCCTTATGTTCTACCTCCTATGCCTATGCCTTATCATCATCATTGTTGTTATTGTTATTCTTATTCCCAGCGTTGTTTTCCTCGTACTGTCTTCACTGTCAAGAACCATAAAGTCATTCTGTCTCTCATAGTCACCCATATAAACAACGGTACATTTTCTCCTCCTACTGTTGTTATTGTTTACTGTTCTCCCCCTCACGCCCTTCCCCCTCTGCCCCGCCCTGCCCCCCCTCCACCCCCATGTCCCCCGCCCTTAAGACGTGCCTTCAGGGCCTTCGTCAGGTCACTTACTAGGGTGTTGACGTAACCCTGAGAGACACCCTTAGAGGAAGTGTGTCATAAAGCCATTGTTTTTCTGCCTTACACTCGCCCTTAAAAGCATTCCCACGTTTTCTATTGGCTAATGAAAACATGGATCTGAAAGGCTATTGGTTGAGAGATCGTGACGTCATCGTGTATGTGTGTGAGTGTGTGTGTGTGTGTGTGTGTGTGTGTGTGTGTGTGTGTGTGTGTGTGTGTGTGTGTGTGTGTGTCCTATTTCAAAGCGACAATTAACCTCCATCTCACGGTAATGAAGAGGTAATTAAGGACCCTCTTACAGCCTCCTAAGGTGTCTATAATGAGGTGATTTAGTGTTAATTAAGGAAGTCCAGGTATGCCCTCTCTCCTCTCCCGACAGGTGTGTAACAGGGGAGAAAAGTAAAGGGAAATGGACTATGTTACTATGGACTATGTTACTATGGACTATGTTACTATGGACTATGTTACTATGGACTATGTTACTATGGACTATGTTACTATGGACTATGTTACTATGGACTATAATAGGGACTAAAGACTAAGGGACTAGGGAACTTTATAGGGACTAAGCAAACCTTGTATTGTTCCATGCCCCAAAAACGCAATTTATTCACCCATCTATACTTAACACAACCTTCCAAACAACTATCCTCTCTTCTTCAATGACTTAACTTCAATTTCTTCAAGAGAGGAGTAACAAGACACCTCCCGAACTAAACTGGCCCATCCCACCTTTCTATATTCTCTTACTGTCTTCTTTATAGGGACTGGCAACCAAGCAGGCTTTGTGTTACTTTTCTTTTGCCCTTGGCCAGTCCTTTGTGATGTAAACAAAAATGTAATCTTAAATTTGTATATATATCTGTTTACTGTGTTGATTTTTTTCCATTTTTTTTGTCTCTGATTTCCTTCTCCATTTTATATTTTTTCACCGTCCCTCACCCCAACACATCTTCCTTCCTTTCCTCCCCCTCCTTCTCTCTCTCTCTCTCTCTCTCTCTGCCCGTCAGGGTGGCAAGGTTGGTAGAGACGTGAGTTCGCAATGTGCAGCGTCCCTGTGCATTCGGGCAGCGGTTCGAGTCCGCCTAGTTTCGTGCTGACGTGGCGCGCTTTGTATAGTCAATAACCTTGTAGTTTGGTACTTGCAAAGTGTCTAGATAGGATGAAAATCTTATCTTATCTCTCTCTCCCCTCTCTCTCTCTCTCTCTCCTCTCTCTCTCTCTTCTCTCTCTCCTCTCTCTCTCTCTCTCTCCTCTCTCTCTCTCTCTCTCTCCCTCCCCCGGCACGCGACCACTCCATCTTTTTTAACCACCGTGGGAAAAATCTCATTATTCCTTTCTTTACCCACACAAAAAAGGCTGAGATTTGGCCCTTATCACACACACACACACACGCGCACACACACACTCTCTCTCTCTCTCTCTCTCTCTCTCTTTTGTCGATTTTCTCTTTTTTTCTCAGCCTCCCGTTTTTTGATTGGATAAACGGCGTCCTTTCAACTTTTTTTTTTTTTTATCCCGGCGGGTAATTGTGTTGGGCGCGGCGCTATTGGCGGAGGCGCGGCGGGGGGAGGGATAAAGCCCTTAAAAGATAGGGTGTGTGTGTGCTTTTTTATAGAGAAAGGGCGGAGCTGGGGAGAAAAAATGGCGGTGGTGAGATATTAGTGGTGGTGGTGGTGGGCTCTCTCTCTCTCTCTCTTTCATCTCTCTCTCTCTCTCTCTCTCTCTCTCTCTCTCTCTCTCTCTCTCCTCTCTCTCTCTCTCTCTCTGTCTCTCTCTCTCTCTCTCTCTCTGTCTCTGTCTCTCTGTCCCTCTCTCTCTCTCTCTGTCTCTCTCTGTCTCTCTCTCTGTCTCTCTTTCCCTCGGTGGTGTTGGTCTCTCTCTCTCTCTCTCTCTCTCTCTCTCTCTCTCTCTCTCTCTCTCTCTCTCTCTCTCTCTCTCTCTCTCTCTCTCTCTCTCTCTCTGTTTTTAGCTTGACCACCATAGAGTTTTGGTCATTTTCTATTTTAATTTAGATATCCCTCTTCTTTTTCTTTTTTTATTTGACAATTTCAATATTTTTTCCGTTTTCCCGTCACACTTTCCCTTAAAAACACCCTATTAGATCTATTCCCCTTCTAAAACATCCCCTTTTCCTCAAATTTACCCCAGACCCCTCACTCTCACCCCTCACTTTCACCCCTCACTCTTTTCCCCTCTCCCCTAAATCACCTCCCCTCTCTCCCCTCATCCTATCCTCCCTTCCCTCTTCTCTTCAGGGACCCTCAAATCCCTCACGGGTCCTCCCCTCTCCAGCTTAGCGCTCCCCGGGTTGGTTCAGCACAGGAGTAGAATGGCAAATAAAACCAAAGAAAGACAGTATTTTTCAGTCTCCAGTGGCAAATTTACGGATATAAACCCTTACAAACCATAGAAAGACCGTATTTTAGTCTCCTGAGTGACAATCATACGGAAATAAACCCTGAAGAAGAAAGGTGTTTGGAAAATGGAGACAAATTGTGTGTGAAAAAGAAAGATCGTAAGGACCAAAAAAATCAGATGCACTTTTTGAAAACCTCTTGTAATTATTGGCCAAATCAAAAACCTCTGAAACAACCTTTAAA
>JACEEZ010005696.1:105702-108202 GCA_016584305.1 Chionoecetes opilio | reverse complement strand
TCTCCACCCACTGTCTCTCCCACCCACTGTCTCCACCCACTGTCTCACCCACTGTCTCCACCCACTGTCTCTTCCACCCACTGTCTCTCCCACCCACTGTCTCCACCCACTGTCTATCCCACCCACTGTCTCCACCACTGTCTCCACCCACTGTCTCTTCCACCCACTGTCTCTCCCACCCACTGTCACTCCCACCCACTGTCTCTCCCACCCACTGTCACTCCCCCCACTGTCTCTCCCACCCCTGTCACTCCCACCCACTGTCCCTCCACCCACTGTCTCTCCCACCCACTGTCACTCCACCCACTGTCGTTCTCCACCCACTGTCTGTCTCTCCCACCACTGTCTCCACCCACTGTCTCTCCCACCCACTGTCTCCACTCACTGTCTCTCCCACCCACTGTCTCCACCCACTGTCCTCCACCCACTGTCTCTTCCACCCACTGTCTCTCCACCCACACTGTCTCCACCCACTGTCTCTCCCACCCACTGTCTCCACCCACTGTCTCCACCCACTCTCTTCCACCCACTGTCTCTCCCACCCACTGTCTCCACCCACTGTCTCTCCCACCCACTGTCACTCTCCCACCCACTGTCTCTCCCACCCACTGTCTCCACCCACTGTCTCTCCCACCCACTGTCTCTCCACCCACTGTCTCCACCCACTGTCTCTCCCACCCACTGTCACTCCCACCCGACTGTCCTCCACCACACTGTCTCCACCCACTGTCTCTTCTCCCACCCACTGTCTCCACCCACTGTCTCTCCCACCCACTGTCTCTTCCACCCAATGTCCCACGCACTGTCTCTCCCACCCACTGTCTCTCCCACCCTCGCAGAATTATCTCTCTTCCTCTCCCACCCTCGCTCTCTTCTCCCTCTTCCCATTACTATAATATCGTCATATCCTCCTTATCCTCCTCCTCCTCCTCCTCCTCCTCCTCCTCCTCTCTCCTCCTCCCTCCTCCTCCTCCTCTCCTCCCTCCTCCTCTGCTGTGCATTATTAAATTTATCTTCTTTTTCCTCTTATTCATTTTGTCCCGTTTCTTCTCTCCTCCTCTTCCTCCTCCTCCTCCTCCTCCTCCTCCTCCTCTTCTTCTTCTTCCTCTTCCCAAGGGACACGCCCAATATTTTATCCTTAAATCTTGTTATTCGAACTAGATATTGGATGGACGGGTCTGTCTGTCTGTCTGTCTGTATGTATGTATGTATTCCTTTGTCTTTGTATCTGTCTGTATGTCTGTCTGTATATATGTGTGTCTGTATGTATAAATGTCTCTGTCTTTGTATCTGTCTGTCTGTCTGTCTCTGTCTTTGTAATAGTCTGTCTGTCTGTATGTATGAATGTCTTTCCATATTTTTTTCTTTATTTCTGTCTATTTTCTCTCCCTGATTCTCTTAAAAACAATGAAATTCCTAAGTATACGTTTGAATAGACAGACAGTGGGTAGGAGAGACAGTGGGTGGGAGAGACAGTGGGTGGGAATGGAGACAGTGGGTGGGGAGAGTAACAGTGGGTGGAAGACGTGGTGGGAAGACAGTGGGTGGGAGAGACAGTGGGTGGGTAAGACAGTGGTGGGTGAGAGACAGTGGGTGGGAGAGACAGTGGGTGGAGAGACAGTGGGTGGAGACAGTGGTGGGGTGGGAGAGACAGGGGGAAAATGGGAGAGACAGTGGGTGGGAGAGACAGTGGTGGAGAGACAGTGGGTGGGAGAGACAGTGGGTGGGAGAGACAGTGGGGGGAAGTGGGGGGGAGAGACAGTGGAGTGGGAGAGACGGAACAGTGGGTGGAGAAGTGGGTGGGAGAGACAGTGGGTGGGAGAGACAGTGGGTGGGAGAGACAGTGGGTGGGAGAGACAGGAAGTGGGTGGGAGAGACAGTGGTGGAGAGACAGTGGGTGGGAGAGACAGTGGTGGGAGAGACAGTGGTGGAGAGACAGTGGGTGGGAGAACAGTGGGTGGAGACAGTGGGTGGGAGAGACAGTGGGTGGGAGAGACAGTGGGTGGGAGAGACAGTGGGTGGGAGACAGTGGGTGGAGAGACAGTGGGTGGGAGAGACAGTGGGTGGGAGAGACAGTGGGTGGGAGAGATACGAGTTGATACTTGATATAGAAATACGATTGAGATCTTTATTTATTTTGTTTCTGCTTTCCCTAAAAGATATTCGTATAGACTTCATTTATTCATATAATAAAAACAGAATATTTAAGTCTTATAAAAGGCTCCAAACTATATAGCATTTCTCTGGTATGTATTTTTATTTATTTATTTATTATTATTATTATTATTACGTTGGAACCTATAGCGTCTGTAGCCTATTTTTTCTTTTTATAATACATGGAGATAAAAATATGATTAGTTTGCAGTGTATTGCATTATGACTCATTTTATTATTTTTTTAGTCATATTAAAAGCTTGGTCTATTTTCTGGTATTTGAGGAAGAGTGATCAGTGATTTCTATTTTTGGTTCTCGCTTATGTCTTCATATTGCGTGGGTTGC
>JACEEZ010005696.1:53202-100702 GCA_016584305.1 Chionoecetes opilio | reverse complement strand
ACAGTTCACCACCAACAACAGAATTTAGGTTTGTCAGAATAGATATTTTTATTTTTATTTGTAATGTGCACATAGAATATACAACAACAACAACACAACAACACAACAGACACAACAACATACAATCCAACAACGATAGCCCTGCACAACTACAATAAAGACTAGAAACACAGCATTGAGCTAACACAAACATTCTTTGCGTCTCCATTTCTCCCTCTTCCTCTCCCTCTCCCCTCCCTCTCTCCCTCCCCTCCCTTCCCTTCCCTCCCTCCCTCGCCCCCCTGCCCGCCTGCTCGTTTCTTCACTGCTTCTCTGACCACTGATCCCCCGCCACTGGACACAATAGCTCTATACAAACAACTCAAAAAAGATTTAAAACGGAAAAGTATTCAGGAAAACCCATGAATTTTCTCCCCCCAAAACTTTCCCTCAACTATGTTTCTCCTTCACTGCATTCTATCTCTGTTACTCGCTGCTTTTATTTTATTTTACTTCTTCTTTAATTTATTTGTCTTCCCATTGTTAGTATTATTTGCGTTTTCTTTTTCTTTTTGTATATTTTTGTTTCTTCTTCTTTCCTTTATTCATCCTCACGTCTCTTCACTTTTGTTCCGTACTTTCTTTTCCTTTGTTTGTTTCTCCGCATGTCTGTTGTTAGACGGTTCCGAATCCTCGCTCGCTCCCGGGGATTTTCACTGGATAAATGTTCGGCCGGTTACTGTCCCTCTTGAGCAAGGGATGGGGGTGGGGGGGGTGTGGGGGTTGTGTTGTGTGAGTCCCAGCATTACCCATTATATCAGGTATTGAAATTTGAGCTTCCACCAAGCTCGCACCGGGGAGGTGTGAAACTGTCGATCGCGGAGTTCTGGCCGTCGTGACAAGACACCCTTCATGGGTGGATAACACACACATAGATCAACCACAACACCACACACACACACACTACACCACACCACACACACACATGTGTGCAAGCACACACACACACACACACACACAGTCACACACACACGATTATATAAATTAGTATTATAATATATATATGTATTACTGTCTCCTTTTTATAATCCATGCTTATCTTGTTATCTTTCATCCCCGTCTCAATCATCCTTAATTGTATCATCAATTCGCCCTCTCTCTCTCTCTCTCTCTCTACTCCTCTCTCTCCTCTCATCTGCTCTCTCTCTCTCTCGTCCCTTTCCGTCTCGTCTCTCTTCTCTCCCGTTCCGCTCTCTCTCTCTCTCTCTCTCCCTTAGGCCGTGGGACCTCCTTGGTGCGAAATAATCATAAGGGGGGTGGAGGTGAGGGGGGGACTGACAGGCACACACACACACACACGAGCACACACACACACATCACACATAGACACAACTACGTGCACACCACACAGACCGATGTCACACATCACACAGTCGTACACAGCACCACACACTCGTACACAGCGGCATCACACACTAATTCTTGATTATTGTTTTTTACTTAATGCTAAATTTGAAAAGAAAGAAAAATACATAAATATTTGAGAATAATCTGTTTATATATTAAGTTAGTGATGATATGAGGGAATGTTAGTAGCATTCTCTTTCTCCTCCTCTAGTTGTTTCTCTCTCTGTTTCTCTCTCTCTCTCTCTATGCGAGAGAAGATATCAGAACGAGTAGAGCAAGAGAGAGAGAGAGAGAGAGAGAGAGAGAGAGAGAGGAGAGAGAGAGGAGAAGAGAGAAGGCAAGAATAAATGTGAGAGGAAGAGAGAAGGCAGAAATAAAGAGAGGAGTGAGAGAAGGAAGTAGGAATAACTTGATTTAGGAAGAAAGGAAGAAAGGAAGGAAGGAATGAATTTGATGGAATGAGAATTTATGATAAAAGAGCAATTGTAAGGAAGAAGGGATGACTGGGAGGAGGAGTGAGAACGAAGGAAGAAGGAAGAAGGAGGGGCGAAAGGGAGAGAAGGAAGGGAGGAAGAGAGGAGAAGCTGGAAGAGAAGGAAGGAAGAAGCTAAAAGAATGGAAGGAAGGAGAATGCGATGATGTAATGCGAGGTGATGAACGTGGAGAAATAAAATAATTAAATGAAAAGTTAAAGAACATTGAGAGAGAGAGTGAGAGAGTGAGAGAGAGTGAGAGAAGAGAGAGAGAAGGAAGAGAGAGAGAGAGAGAGGAGAGAGAGAGAGAGAGAGAGAGAGAGAAGAGAGAGAGAGAGAGAGAGATAGATATTCATATTCAGAATTCAATACTTTTTATTACACAATTGAGTTTAGCATTTGTGGAGAGAGAGAGAGAGAGGAGAGAGGAGAGAGAGAGAGAGAGAGATAGAAGAGGTAGAGAGAGAGAGAGAGAGGAGAGAGAGAGAGAGAGAGAGAGAGAGAGATATTTCAGATTCAGATTCATACTTTGTTTCACTCATTGGAGTTAACATTGTGGGAGAGAGAGAGAGAAGACGAGGAGAGAGAGAGAGAGTAGAGAGAGAGGAGAGAGAGAGGTAGAGTGAGAGAGAGATGAGAGAGAGAGAGAGAGAGAGAGAGAGAGAGAGAGAGAGGTAGTTACAGTAAAACGAATAAAAAGAGCGAAGATAGGAATAGAGAGAGAAGGGAGAAAGAGGGGAATAGGAGGAAGAAGAAGAGAAGAGGAGGAGGAGGGAGGAGGAAGAAGAAGAGAAGGAGGAGGGAGGAGGGATGAACAGAGCAGCCATTTTGTTCGACACTTTTTTCTCTATTTTTTTTACCGCGCAATGTTACGTCAGGAGGAACAGTTGCCAGGTACCGCCAGCCCGCCTCACACCTTACCTATACGGCTTCTAATACTCCTACGGCTTCTACGGGCTGTTATTTCGGGTCATATCCTGTTATTTCCTGGTGTCTGATAATATAGAAGTTAATACAGAAAGCGTAGACTGTGTTAATTAGAAGTATAACTAAAAATAAATATATGTTAACATGGTAAGATCGACAACTTTTTCTGGTAACAGTTTTTATGGTTCGGAATTTTATCATAGCTTTTTTTATGCTATTATAATACAGCCACGTGTGTTTTAGGATGTTTTTATGAATGTTTTATATCGGTAACTCTCTCTTAAAGTGCGTGTATGTGTGTAAGAGTGTGAGAAAATAGGTTAAATAGTGTGTTTTCTCGGGTTTCTGTCGCTTTCAGATTTTTTTGTCAACTGAGGAACTATTTTTTTGTGGGTCTCGCTTGGCCGCCGCGTGGACCAATCAGCGCTGAGGGTCGCCATGTCTCACGCCAGGCCGCTCTGTGATTGGCTGAGGGTAAATGTGATTATGTGTGGGGGGGGGATCTGTGGTGTGTTTACCTGGCTACCGTGTGTGTGTGGTGTGGTGTCTCTCTCTCTCTCCCTCTCATCTCTCTCTTGCCTCTCGTCTCCTCTCGCCTCTCGTCTTCTTCTTCGTCTCTCTCTCTCTCATCCTCTCTGTCTCTCGTCTCTCTCGGTCTCCTCTCTCTCTCTATCTCTCGTCCTCCTCTCCTTCTCTCTGTCGCATCTCTCGTTTCCTCTCTCTCATCTCTCTCTCCGTTCTCTATCTTCTCTCTCTCTCTGCCAGCTCCTCTCTTCATTCTCTGTTCCGTTCGGTGTTGTGTGTGGGTAGTGGTTTTGTCTCTCACTCCTGTCTCCAGTCTCTGTCCCCTCTCCCTCTTTCTCTCTGTCTTCCATTCTCCTCTATCTTCTCTCTCGCCTCCTCCTCCTCCCCTCACCCTCTTCGGCTCGCCTCTGTTCTTTCCTCTCCTCTCTGCTCCTCTCTCCATCTCTCCAGTCTCTCTCGTCCTCTTCCTACTCGCATCCCTCCTTTTCTCCCGGTGCGTCTCCTCACTCTCGTCATCCCATCTCATCTCGCTCACTCATTCTCTCATCTCTCTCCTCTCCGTCTCATTCCTTCTCTCCCGCTCTCTTCCAATCTTCCTCCCTTCCATCTCTCCGTCGCCCTTTCGTCTCGGTCGCCTCCCTCCAGCTCGCTCTTCCCTCTCCTCTCCCCACTCTCCTCCGCTCCTCGGCCGTTCAATCGCATCACATTCTTCCACTCTCTCATCTCTGCTCGTCTGCGTCTGTCTCACCTCTCCTCTTCATCTTCTATCCTCATCCGCTTCCCTCGGTATCTCTAACACTACTCCTCCTCTCCTCTCTCTCTCTCTCCCTCGCCGTCGCGCTCTCTCTTCTCATTCTATCTCTCTCCCGTCTCACTCTCTCCAATAGTCGTCTCGTCTCTCTCCTCGTCTCTCCGGTCGTCCGCTTCTTCGGTCGACTCTCTCTCGTCCTCTCCTCTCCCCCGTTCTCTCCCCTCTCTCGCTCTCCCTCTCTCATGCCATACCCCGCCGTCAAGCCTGTATCGTCCAATGTGTAGTAATCATCTGTCTCCTGCTTCTCTCACCCTCTCACCCGTGTCGGGCTGTCCTCCTCTTCCGTTTACACTCCTCATGGCGAGTGTTCTCTGGGCTCATACTCCTCGCGGTTGTTCATCCCTCACAAAACTCCCTTCCTTTCTACTCTCCCTTTCTCGGTGGTGTGCGTGTTTGTTTTGTGTGTGTGCGTGCTACGCATCCTGCTTGTGCTGGCCATAAATCCCTCTAGACACGCCACTCCCGTTGTTCGGATCAGCATGCTATCTCCATCCCCGCTGTCTCTTTCCCTCCCCCCCCCCCTCAGCTCCTCATTCTTCCTCTCCCCCCCCCCCGCCGTCGTGGTCTCTCGCCTCCTACCTCTTCCCTCCAACAAACCTAACTCCTCCAAGTTCCTTCTCCGTGTTGCCTCTCTTCTTGTCTCCTCCCTCCACCCCCCCCCTCCACGGAATCCATCCTCCCTCCCTGCTCCCCCTCTCTCACATCCCTCTCATCTCCTGCTGGCTTGTTTTAAAACGATTTTTGTGCGAGTAATTGATGCGGGAGAGAAATGAGAAACTGAGGTTATGAACTGTCGCGTTCCTCCGCATTTTTTTCTTCCATAAGAACATAAGACCATAAGAAAATAAGAAGTCACAGAGGTGCGTGAAACCTACAACGTGTAGTTCCTGTTCTTAACACTACTTAACTCCCACCCCTCTTTACTCCATCCATTAATTTATCTAGCACTCCTTTAAGCTCTCTAATGACTCCGCCAACGATCTAGCCTGTACCATACCTGAGTCTCCTTCCAATCATTTTATCCACCCTAATTTGTGAACCAGTTTTTTCACTATTCCACGTTAGCCTATACCTACATTACCGTAGAATAACACTAAAGGTCGCCAGGATCAATGTTTCTTTATCGATTTACAGACACGTGTAGGTGGCGTTCATACTCTACCATTTCATACATCCATGATTTTAGGAAAGTTAGAAAGAGGGCTATCTGGGAGGGTCTGTGTCATTTTGTGTCTTCATCTTGTGTCATATTATGGCTACAAATTAAACAAATTACAAAAAAATATCATCTCCGAGTGGCTCGACCTGGTTAACGGGCTACACTAAGATCGCTAGCTATGTTTAGTCCTCTCAGCCCGAAAGGTTGATTGAGCTGCTGTCTGTCGTCCGCGCGAAAAAAAAAACGAGTATGCAATTATAAACCGTCTATAACTGGCAGATACAGCATAAAACGAAACGCTGAAAACAGGGTAGATTATACATATCATGCTCATAAACTACTGTGTATCTATCTGAGTGCACATACAAATCAGTAGTGATGCTATAATTCGTAATATATGGCGGTTGGCGACATTAGTGCAGGTGGCGACTATAGTGTTATCTACGGTAGTTGTTTTTATCATTATTTCTATCATTATTATGATTATTATCATTATCGCTAATATCATATATTATAATCATTATCATTATAGTCATTATCGTTATTATCAATATTATTATTATTATTATTGTTGTTATAATAATAATTATTATTTTTATTATAATTGTTAGTTTTATTATTCATATCATTATCATTATTAATGTTGTCAGCCTTATCATTATCATTATCCTTATTTATATTGTTATTATTATTATTATTATTATTATTATTATTGTTATTATTGTTATTAGGCCTATTATTTTGTTAGCATTATTATATTCTTTGATACCATTATCATTGTTATCATAAATATCGTTAGGCCTATCATTGTTGACATTATTGTGAGTATTTTACCTAAGTATTCTAGCTCAAGGGACCTCATACACCCCATCCCCTTGCTCAAGGGACCTCACACACCCCATCCCCTTGCTCAAGGGACCTCATACACCCCATCCCCTTGCTCAAGGGACCTCACACACCCCATCCCCTTGCTCAAGGGAGCTCATACACCCCATCCCCTTGCTCAAGGAACCTCATACACCCCATCCCCTTGCTCAAGGGACCTCACACACCCATCCCCTTGCTCAAGGACCTTCACACACTCCCATCCCTTGCGCAAGGGTGACCTCATAACACCCCATCCCCTTGCTCAGGGACCCTCACACACCCAGTCCCCTTGCCTCAGGGAGCTCATACAACCCGCATCCCCTGCGCAAGCACCTCATACACCCCATCCCCTTGCTCAGGACCTCCACACTCCTCCATCCCCTTTCTCAAGGGTACCTCACACCCCCATCCCCTGGCTCAGGGACCCCTCATACAACCCCATCCCCTTGCTCAAGGGACCTCATACACCCCATCCCCTTGCTCAAGGGACCTCATACACCCCATCCCCTTGCTCAAGGGACCTCATACACCCCATCCCCTTGCTCAAGGGACCTCACACACCCCATCCCCTTGCTCAAGGGACCTCACATCACGCCCCATCCCCTTGCTCAGGGACCTCATAACACCCCATCCCCTTGCTCAAGGGACCTCATACACCCCTCCCTTTTTTTTTGCTCCAGGACCTCATACAAACCCATCCCCCTTTCCCCCCTCCCCCCCAAGGACCTCATACACCCATCCCCTTGCTCAGGGACCTCACACACCCCATCCCCTGCTCAAGGACTCTCATACACCCCCATCCCGCTTGCTCAAGGGCCTCACACAACCCCATCCCTTGCTCAGGGACCTCATACACCCCATCCCCTTGCTCAGGGACTCACACACACACCCCTCCCCTTTCTCAAGGACCCCTCATACACCCCATCCCCTTGCTCAAGGGACCTCATACACCCCATCCCCTTGCTCAAGGGACCTCACACACCACACACACATACACCCCTTACTGAAATGCCCCCACCATCACACTATCGCCTCTGATGTGGCTCCGGCCTGCTAGCCGCTACACCGCCATGCCGCTCTACATGATTATAAGCATACATACTTTACGATATTTTCCATCATATGTCGTGTTATGTCTCTTATCTCGCGTCCGTGTCCCGCCGGCGACATGGACGAATGCACGTACATCACCGTTTGAGGGAGTGTTTTCATCTTAGAATATACATTTATCTTCAACCATCTCGTTATGAAAAAAAGATATACCAGTATAGTATACAACTATTCGCCGACTTACGACTGTTCGACTTTACGACCGGCGGTAAAATGCTGATAATTGTGAGAAGAAAAAAAAAAAAAAAAAAAAACTAAATATAATATATATATATATATATTATATATATATATATATATATATATATATATATATAATATATATATATATATATATATAATATATATATATATATATATATATTTACATTTGTGCCTATAGCGCCTATAGGCAGTGACTAAAGGCGTTTTCTGCGGGGATCCTGATTGCAACCGAAAAAATTTCGGTTGCTCAAATTTCGATCCCTGTTCAACCATCGAGGGAAGATGATTGGCCCGACCCGCAATCATTTGTTGTTGTTGTTGTGACCGTTTGCAACCGAAAATTTTCCGATTGCAACCAAAAATCCATCGCAGAAAACGCCTTAAGGCCCGTATGGTAGGCCCTGAAGGTTCACTTGAGGGCTGTGATGGTTGGCCCTCTCCTATGGTGGCGCAGGCAGGATTGTTATAGTGACGCCTGTGATTAGAGGCTCATGCCGCCCCCCTGTGTCCTCCGATGCACTCGCAATCGAAGGTAGAGTTGATGGGCAGCATGTGGGTGTTCTTAGGCCACTCAACGGTGCAGACAGATTTTGGTTCTCATCAGGGATCGAACTCGGTGATACGATGGTTATAACAATACTGAACAACGAAAATGTTGATAAAATATGACTTAAAGATGATTATAATATCATTACACATTATTTTATCATTCTGCCTGCGCCACCATGGTCGAGGGCCAACCATCACAGCCCTCAATGAACCTCCTGGGCCTACCACCGGGTCTTAGTAGTCACTGCCTACAGGAGCTACAGGCACAAATGTAAAAGAAATTACTATTATTATTATTATTTTTTTTTTTTTTTTTACGCGCATAGGCTGACTTACGTCCAGTTCTACTAACGACCGGTCGGTCGGTCCCAATCACGGTCGTAAGTCGACCACTCGGTGTATATTCATGAAAATGTCAAGTTACCCGTAACATTGTCCATTATCTACCAAAGAAAATGAAACAAAACCGCTAATATGGAGCAGTAACTTATTTATAATACTTAATCGTGATTCAGAACCGAGTGTTCGTAGTGTCATGATATATCAATGAAAAGGAAATTATGGTTGTTACGCTCATGCAAGATGGAAATAAACAATAAATCAAGCATGAAAATGGAAGAGAAAAAATATACGATAGACACGACTTTTCTCGGTATTAATTTGTATCTATGAAATTATTCACACTACATAATTATTTAGCGGCCTAGTTTTGCAGCATGTTCGGCTCATCAGTCACATGATCAGTGGCAGATCAAGAGGGTGGCCTAGGGTGGCCATGGCCACGGCCACCCTTGAAATCTCATTGGCCACCCGACGGGTCGTGTGGCCACCCCGGATCTGAGTGGAATTTTCAGCCAAGGTTTGAGCGAAGAGTTCAGATTTAGAAATATATGAGACCCTGGCAGCGGTGGAGCCATCTGGGTGAAGCATAGGAGGGAAAAATGAAGAAAAATTGTTCGAGTTTTAGAACAATGGAGTTAGAGTTCGGTGTTTAGACTTAACACCTTGTTCCTTTTTGTTGGCCTTTCTCTCTTAACACCTCCACTTCTCATGCCTTGCCATAGTGCCATATGACCTCTCATGCCTGGCACATCCCCCCCCCCCCTTTTTTTTTGCCATTGCATTCAATCAATTTATTTACAAAACATTGTGCTGTAATTTATGTGCAATATGATTTTAAAAATCAGATTGTGTTAACCTTCACAGACTGTGATAGTAACCAGAGGCCTTGGGTGAGCAACTTTTTAGAGATGTGATGATATTGTTTTTTGACCTACCTAATTTACCATTAAACCCATTCCTTGGAACTAACTCAGTTAAGATTTAATTTCATCCTGGCAACACACCACTCCTGCACTCCATCTCTCCTCTTTCTTGATTATTCCGACACTGTCCTTTTTAGATCTTACCTTCCATATAGCACACTTTCATTGCGATCACACAATGCAACTGAAGTGTTATATTTTCCAAATTAATTGAAGTAAATACTTTATTTAATGTCTTAATTAAAACTATAAGAATAAATGAGTATTGTTTATTGGTTCCATATTAATAATTAAGTGAAAAATGACTCATGATATAGTGTGATGTGAAAATGACCTTGTGAGCTGAATTTTTTTGTTTTCCAAACAATATCTTCATACATATTCATTCTCATATCTATGTGTATTGTTTTCCAGGCCCTTAAGCATGTATTGGTACAATACACTTCCGAAAATTACATAGCATGTAGCAAATGAAAATGATGTCAGAAGCAAGCTGAGTTGATGAGATAGACATGGGTGATGCAAGTATTTTATATGCCTTACCTAACCCAAGGAGTCTTTCATTATGCACTCTTTTGCTTGCAATCTTCCTGTCATTAAGTACAGCCTTTGCCGAAAGTTTGTTTTCCTTCCTAAACCATGTACTAGGTGTATTTACCGTCACATCGTATGGAGCAAACAAATCCTGCACATCAAAGCCCTTGTCTGCCATGACAGTATCACCACCATTGCATGATGTAGGTATTTCACTGTTTTCTATGATGCTCCGATCACTGGTTGAGCCACCATAGGCTGGTGATACATAGGAAATCAATCCACCTGGTGTAGACCCAACTACTGCCTTTACTGTGTTTCTGTTTTTATAGTTTGAAAAAGTTGACTGCTGTGCTAATGGAGCCTTTGGTCGTTGAATGGGGCATTCAGTCCCATCAACTATAACTCTGGTGTTTGGACACTTATCTGCAAAGTCATGTGGTGTATAAAATTTTACTAACTCCTTTTTAGGCCACAAATCTATTTCCCTCCACTGCAGTGACATCCATCTAACCCACGTCACAAATATGTTATATACATCTTTTTCAGACACATCAAATAATGCACTAACCTCAAAGTTAGTTTTGTTTCGCCTCAATTTCATTAAAACCATTAGAAACTGATCTGGAACATTTAGACAATGTGTGGGCCCATAGAAGTAGTTCAGATGATCAGCGGCTGGGAGCAGGGTACTCAAAACAAAATTGCATTTTTCAAAACTTTCAAGGCCAGTATAGAAATGCAATAATTTAGGGTTATTTCTTAAATTTTCCAGGGAATGGTAACACTGTGCATTTGTCTGGCAGCTGGTGTCCACGGTGTCAAAAGTTTTATTTGCTTCAGTTTGAATCTCAATGGACACTTCTTCTGTGGGTTCACATTGTACAATTTCTTCTGCACCCACTTCTGGAGGAATAATATTTTCAGTGGTGTCTGGTGCCAAGAAGCATCTACGCCGCAATGCTCTCTCCCTCCTTGCAAGTCCTGATGGAGTTGCACTCTTGATCCAATAAAAAATTGACGGCACAGCTGCCGGCCTCAGCCTACGAACCTTTTTCTGCGGGCCTGTAAATGATAAATAATAATATTAATATCAATACAATATAATATCTATTTAGCAATGTTTGAGAACAGTGCAAGGGCTGGGGGACTGAGGTTAGATGGCTAGGTTTGGTTAATAAGCATCCCGGGGGTCCAGTAAGTCCATTTAGGAGGTTAGATGGCTGTTTGGTTAATTTTAAATAGCTAGACTCGAGTTGTACTGCACCCTTACCCAAAGTATTCATATGTCATTGGCATTACTAAATGGGTTCTACTGCAGTTTAATGCATTACAAGGCACGTTGTTATAACCGTCCTCGAGATGTAGATATTTGCATTATTTGCATTTGCAGTATTTCTAACCCCACCAACAGCCGTCGGAAATGAAAAATAACGTAAGGGGGGTCTGAGAGGGCTATGCCCCCTCAGCGATATTATTTCGTTAGTGGGCTTTCAAAAGTAATATAATTCTTGCCTACATCATCGTGTATATTTTTTCATTGAGTATTTTGAACCGTATTTCCCATGGCGCTATTGATTATATCAATGGCGATACATGTACTATTACAATATTTATTTATCATGGTTTGAGAAGAGTGCAAGGGATATTACTATCGAAAATTTAGCTTTATAAATTTTGGTAAGAAACCCAGCCAGAAACCCAGTTTCAGCCAGAAACCCAGTTTCTGCCAGAAACCCAGTTTCAGCCAGAAACCCAGTTTCTGCCAGAAACCCAGTTTCTGCCAGAAACCCAGTTTCTGCCAGAAACCCAGTTTCAGCCAGAAACCCAGTTTCTGCCAGAAACCCAGTTTCAGCCAGAAACCCAGTTTCTGCCAGAAACCCAGTTTCTGCCAGAAATCCAGTTTCTGCCAGAAACCCAGTTTCTGCCAGAAACCCAGTTTCTGCCAGAAACCCAGTTTCTGCCAGAAACCCAGTTTCAGCCAGAAACCCAGTTTCAGCCAGAAACCCAGTTTCAGCCAGAAACCGTTTCTGCCAGAAACCCAGTTTCTGCCAGAAACCCAGTTTCTGCCAGAAACCCAGTTTCTGCCAGAAACCAGTTTCAGCCAGAAACCCAGTTTCAGCCAGAAACCCAGTTTCAGCCAGAAACCCAGTTTCTGCCAGAAACCCAGTTTCTGCCAGAAACCCAGTTTCTGCCAGAAACCCAGTTTCTGCCAGAAACCCAGTTTCAGCCAGAAACCCAGTTTCAGCCAGAAACCCAGTTTCAGCCAGAAACCCAGTTTCAGCCAGAAACCCAGTTTCTGCCAGAAACCCAGTTTCAGCCAGAAACCCAGTTTCTGCCAGAAACCCAGTTTCTGCCAGAAACCCAGTTTCTGCCAGAAACCCAGTTTCTGCCAGAAACCCAGTTTCAGCCAGAAACCCAGTTTCTGCCAGAAACCCAGTTTCTGCCAGAAACCCAGTTTCTGCCAGAAACCCAGTTTCTGGCAGAAACCCAGTTTCAGCCAGAAACCCAGTTTCTGCCAGAAACCCAGTTTCTGCCAGAAACCCAGTTTCTGCCAGAAACCCAGTTTCTGCCAGAAACCCAGTTTCTGCCAGAAACCCAGTTTCTGCCAGAAATCCAGTTTCTGCCAGAAACCCAGTTTCTGCCAGAAACCCAGTTTCTGCCAGAAACCCAGTTTCTGCCAGAAACCCAGTTTCTGCCAGAAACCCAGTTTCAGCCAGAAACCCAGTTTCTGCCAGAAACCCAGTTTCAGCCAGAAACCGTTTCAGCCAGAAACCGTTTCAGCCAGAAACCCAGTTTCTGCCAGAAACCCAGTTTCTGCCAGAAACCCAGTTTCTGCCAGAAACCCAGTTTCAGCCAGAAACCCAGTTTCAGCCAGAAACCCAGTTTCAGCCAGAAACCCAGTTTCAGCCAGAAACCCAGTTTCAGCCAGAAACCCAGTTTCTGCCAGAAACGGTTAAGTTGTGTTAAATCAGATTAAGTTAAGTTAGAGGTGGGGTTTGCTTCAGTAATATATGATAACAAGAATAATATAAAATTATCTATACTATGGCAGTGTGAAGCGGAACTAGGTTTGTTTGCGGGGCTGGACGGGAGGGGCGGGGCAGGCACCCCCTGCACCTGTAAACAAAAATTTATTTCCAACAAAAACGAGGGTATTATTCTAGTGTTTGCCCATACTCCCCCTTTGACCCCAAACTAGCATGGGGACCTGGGGGAATGCGGGACATTTTGCTGGGGTACATAATATGCGTCGCAACCACATAGTTTTTGAGTTATAGGCGGCTTAAAAAAATCCTTAGACTTAGGGAAAAATTCCTAAATTAGGGAAAACCCTGACCTCTAGGTTTTTTTTTGAAGAGGGGGCCCTTCTAGGTTATATCTAATTTGGTTAGGTTAGATTACCAAGGGGTCCCCTCGCTATAAATTTAAGTTAAATTTAGTTAGGTTAGATTAGGTTTGGTTAGGTTAGGGTTGATTACCGGGGGGGGGGGGGGGGGTCGAGGGGGGCGGAGACCCCCCGCTATAATTTAAAAATTAAATTTGGTTAGGTTAGATTACCGGAGGGTCGAGGGGGGTGTTCCACCCACCTCGACGCTAGATGTCTGATGTCTCGCGCTAGATGTCTGGATTTTCCCTATGTATAAAATGTTACCCTATATCTTGAGAAATTACCCTAGAACTAGGGAAATTACCCTAGATCTAGGGTTAAAATACTCTAACAAAACTCCAAAATTACGTGTTTCTGACGCATTATTTGCTCCCCACCCAAAACCCCCGCATTGCCCCAGGTTCCCAAGCTTGTTTGGGGGAAGGGGGAGAGTATTTAAAGGGAAGAACACATGTGAAGCTCTCGATATCTTCCTAAAGAGATGCCTGGAAGTCTGCATAAAAAATGTGCCTCACAAAACCCCAAAGAACAGTCACGCGAGAAAACGGATCCCTCGGGATAGGAAAATTCTAATGAAGAAAAGATCCTTAACAAGAGCCAAGCTAAAAAAGACACTCCACAGCCCCACCCTCGCTAAACTACATCAGAAGCTTGAGAAGATTGAGATGATGCTTATTCTGTCTCATGAAGAGGAAAGAAAACGGGAAGAACTACAAGCAATTGAGCACATTAAGGTAAACAGCAAATTCTTCTATGCCTACGCCAAAAAGAAGCTCAAGAAAGCATCCTCAATAGGTCCACTTATGAAGGAAAATGGAAATTTTGAAAGCGAACCAGGGGAAATTGCCAAGATGCTCAAACAACAGTACGAAGATGCCTTCAGCCCACCAAATGAGGCCCAGAAAATTGAAGATCCATCTTCTTTCTTTGTAGTACCTCAAAAGCCAGAATTCCTGCTTACATCAGTAACTACAACAACAGAAGACATCATTGCAGCCATTGATAAGGTAGCACCGCACTCAGCTGCAGGGCCAGATGGCTTCCATGCACACCTACTTAAACACTGTAAACACCAGTTAGCACTACCACTGAAACTACTGAGTGATAAGTTTTTAGAAGCCGGCTCTGTGCCTCAGGCACTCAAAACTGGCATAATTACACCCGCATTCAAAGGGGGCAGCAAAGGCTTGGCGAAGAACTATAGACCAGTAGTACTAACATCCCACTTAATCAAAGTAATGGAAAGATCAATCCGATCCAAGCTGGTGAACTACATGGAAGACATTGGAGCATTTCATGAAGGTCACCATGGCTTCAGACAAGGCCGTTCCTGCCTCTCACAATTGCTGACTCATTACGAGAAAGTTTTGCAGGACATTCAGGATGGTGACAATGTGGATGTCATATATCTCAATTTCGCCAAAGCATTTGATAAAGTCGATCACGGGATTCTTTCCCGCAAGATAAAAAAGCTCGGGATAAGTGGCAAGCTCGGAGAATGGCTACATAGCTTCCTTTCCGACAGAGAACAAAGAGTATTGGTCGAAGGGGAGCTATCAGATGCCAGCAATGTTGTCAGCGGTGTCCCTCAGGGCTGGGTCCTAGGCCCCCTGCTCTTCCTCATTATGATAGGGGATATTGATCAAGACCTGGCACACTCAACCGCTACAGCCTTTGCCGATGACACAAGATTAACAAAGAAAATTTGTGCACTACCAGATACTCAGCTACTCCAACAAGACTTAGATAAAATCTTAGAGTGGGCAGATAGGAATAATATAGTCCTAAATGGTGAAAAGTTTGAGTTGTTAAGGTATGGAAATAGAATTGATATAAAAACCTCAACAAAATATCATTGCGGCCAACAGGAAATAGTAGCCAAAGATGTGGTTAAAGATTTGGGTGTCAACATGAACCATGATGTTACCTTTTCTGACCACATCATATCAACAACAGCAAAAGCAAGGCAGCTCTCAGGCTGGATCCTGAGGACCTTCCAAACCAGGAGTGAACAGTGTATGCTGACTCTTTGGAAGTCACTGGTGCCACCACGTTTAGAATACTGCTGCCAGCTCTGGTCACCACATAAAATATCTGAAATTACTGCGCTAGAAGCTCCCCAAAGAACTTTCACAAACAAGATCCATGGAGTTGAACACCTAAATTACTGGGAGAGACTCAGGATACTGCACCTGTTTTCGCTTCAGAGACGCAGAGAAAGATACGTCGTCATTTATGTTTGGAAAAGTTTGGAGAACAGGGTACCAAACACCAATGTGCAAGAAACAGCACACCCCAGGAGAGGCAGGCTGTGCTACGTGTGCACGGTGTATACCCAATGCGGCCGCGGGCCCCATGCGGCCGCCTACGGCAATATAAGTAACTTTTATGGGGTTATAGTGAGGTTAGGTTAGTAACTTTTATGGGGTTATAGTGAGGTTAGGTTAGTAACTTTTATGGGGTTATAGTGAGGTTAGGTTAGTAACTTTTATGGGGTTATAGTGAGGTTAGGTTAGTAACTTTTAGGGGGTTATAGTGAGGTTAGGTTAGTAACTTTTATGGGGTTATAGTGAGGTTAGGTTAGTAACTTTTAGGGGGTTATGGTAGGGTTAGGTTAGTAACTTTTAGGGGTTATAGTGAGGTTAGGTTAGTAACTTTAAGGGGTTATAGTGAGGTTAGGTTGGTAACTTATAGTGAGGTTAGGTTAGTAGCTTTTAGGGGGTTATAGTGAGGTTAGGTTAGTAATTTTTAGGGGTTATAGTGAGGTTAGGTTAGTAACTTATGACATATCTTATGTTTAGCATATAGTTATATATGTTAAACATAACGTACAATAAACATATACGTATAACAATAGTTTGGTTGGCCGCATTGGGTCGGCGGCCGCGTTGGGTGGAGACCGTGTGCACCACACCAGGAGCATCGCATAGAGTTAGAACTCTAACACACCACAGCTTCACCTTCAGTGCTACAAGATTATTCAACTGCATCCCAACAAAACTAAGAAACATGAGGGGTGTCTCACCCGACACCTTCAAGTACAAATTGGATGCCTGGCTGGCCAACACACCAGACCCACCGCCAACACCAGGATACACCAGCTCCAACTCAAACAGTCTCCTGCACTGGATCAAAGAGGAGAGAGAGCTGTCTGGTTACAGTGGAGATCCATCTCAGCGGCGTCGATAACTGACGGAATTCTTCAAAGGTATCAAAGGTATGGGCAAACACTAGAATTTTACCAAAACGAGTGCCAGATTCATTCAAAACACATCAAAAATATTTAGGAAAACTAAGTTTCGTCTTCGAAATTGGTGAATGCCTACTACCGAAATGTGGTCTCCACCCAACGCGGCCGCCGACCCAATGCAGCCAACCAAACTATTGTTATACGTATATGTTTATTGTACGTTATGTTTCACATATATAACTACCTATATGTTAAACATAAGATATGTCATAAGTTACTAACCTAACCTCACTATAACCCCTAAAAGTTACTAACCTAACCTCACTATAACCCCCTAAAAGTTACTAACCTAACTTCATTATAACCCCCTAAAAGTTACTAACCTAACCTCACTATAACCCCCTAAAAGTTACTTATATTGCCGTAGGCGGCCGCATTGGGTATACACCCCGAAATGTTATCCCCTTAGGTTACGTGACTATTTATGTCCAGGTGACTATTGACATTGACTATGACTATGACTATATAGTGACCGTGACTATTTATGGTTATGTCCAGGTGAGGTTAGTGAGCTAGTGGGGGATCTGGGGGGGCGCAGCCTCCCCAATTAGGTCAGAAAAATATTGGTAAATAGGGAGTATTGCATTAAACTGCAGTTTTACCATTACATGACTTCAGTTACTTACCACTGGGTAAATAGTTTCCTTCTGTGAAGTGCTGTTTACACACTATGCTGAATTTTGAAGGCGTCCATTTGTCTCTTTTTATTGCTATCATCCATGCTTTCCTTACGTGAACATCTCTTGGGAAGCGATGTCCACCCCTGTTGCTGCAGTGAGGCACACAGCAAAGAGAGCCTGGCATGGTGCTGGTGGAGCTGAGGAGCCTGGCGGTGTGATGAACAGGAAAGTGAGTGATAACAGGGGGTCCTCCAAGGAAGGGGTCCTCCTCATTATTTTGTTGTTGTTGGGAGTTTGATGGGGCCATGCAGGCTGTGGTGCCACAACCTCTAGTGGCCCGAAGGTGCAGGATGCAGATGAATTAGGTTAGATCCTGTGCAGCAGTTGGCCTGACTTGTGTAGGAAGGTCCTGGTGTGCTTGAGGATTTTGAAGGCTCCTCCTCATTATTACATTATTAAGAGGGTGGTTGGTGGATAATTTCCACAGTTTATATGAAAAGCATGGTATGGTTAAGGAACACTACTTTTATTTTAGGCATTTCTATGAACTATTGAACGACTTTAATACAAATAATAATACATAAACTAATATAATACAATATTTATTTAGCCCAGTATCCCTCGAGGGTGGCGAGGACGTGAGGTAAACAAACCCTTGGGAGCACGTGGCGCGGCGGAGCGAGTGTGCGTGTTACAACAAGTGTTTACTCTACCCTGTACCTTTCAGCCCTTCGTCAGTGTGCTTAGTGCGTGCAGCCTCCACCCACCTTCAAGTACAGGGGATGGAGGGAACCGGAGAGGTGGAGGGCTGATAGCAACACGGGGACTTGTAACGTAAGGAAGCTACAGGCTGGGTGACGTGTTCTGCCAATAAGCTTCCCTAGTTCTCCACCACTACTAGACAGCCATGGCGGTAAGTATTGTTTTTATGTTTCTTTATGCTGATCTTATATCTATTTCAGCCTTAGTGTGATAATAGTAAAGTAAGGTTGTGTGGTGAGGAAATCTGTTGAAAGAGTAATGAAAGTACTCTTATTAACGCTCATTCTAGCCTAAACTCACCTATTTCCAGTGTTTTCATGAACAAGAGTGATGTAGGTACCTATTATGTTGTCTATATGTTTTCACTGCAGCGTAATCATTCACCTGTTTAATTTAGTTTAATAACACTGCTGGTTTGACTGAAGGGTGTTATTCCAGAAAAACACCATACTCACTACGAAGGCCACCCATGTGCTGTATGAGGTGTTTTCTGCACATAAAAGACACTGGTGTATTGCTTTTACGTCGGAAATCCCTCGTTCCTGAGATATGTATTTTTATTTTTATTTTAAATATACTTTAGGTAGTTACTAAAGGTAAGGTTAGGTATTAAAAATAGAAAAAAATAGGGATTTGCAACACAGACGGTTAGCAGATTAACTCAAAACACCAAAACTCACCAGAAAAAATAGTTTCGTCCACCAAAGTGAATTTGGTGTTTTTCTGGAAATTTACCGACTGAAGCAGCGGTTGTGTGGTATGAGATCTCCTTTTTGGGTCCTTCACTGCCGTAAACTTGTAGCCGTACCAGGTGAGTTAAACAGGTGTGTCATTATTATAGGTCACATAACAATTAATATGTCGTCACCCCACCACAGAAGCGCGGCAGCAAGCTGGCCCAAAAGGCTAAGAAGAAGGGCCTCTCCCATGCCAAGATCAACAACATCCGCAAGTACAAGATGGCCAAGCGCGGGGAGATGACGGAGGCGCAGCGCAAGAGGAAGAAGCAGGAGAAGAAGGCGGCCAAGAGGGTGACGTACGCGGAGATGCACTCCAAGAAGAGGCTGGCCAAGGAGCGCAAGGAGAAGTTTGACGCGGAGGATGAGCTGTACCCCCTGATGGCCGAGGTCTCAGGTACGGCGGGCGGGGGGGGGGGGGGGGGGGGGATGAAACGAGACTAAGAAGCCATAGGACTTTAAAACTACCACTATTGCATCAGTCTTCATATCTCTCTCTCTTCTCTCTCTCTCTCTCTCTCTCTCTCTCTCTCTCTCTCTCTCTCTCTCTCTCTCTCTCTCTCTCTCTCTCTCTCTCTCTCTCTCTCTCTCTCTCTCTCTCTCTCTCTCTCTCTCTCTCTCTCATACACCAATATTACATCAGTCCCAATATTACATCAGTCTTCATCTCTCTCTCTCACACTCCGGGGGTTAGGGGGCTTAGCACTGTATGTTGGGGTTATGTGATGTAGGCAGGAGGGGTGGGGTTTTGACCTTAGGGAGCCTGGGCTACTTTAGGTTCGGGGGGCCCCTCAACATAGAAATTAAACTGCTTACCTAAGTGGTTGTGTGCCTTAAGGCAGCGTCACACTAGCACTTTTTCCGTCTAGTTAGACGATCTCCGTTGGTTTTTTCTCGCTCTGACTAGTTAGTCCGTCTGAATCAATCAGTCTGAGTCAGACGATCGTGATCGTCTTCATATGGAAAGTTGAAGACAACTTTCATAGTCAAATCAAAATCCATAGTGATTACTTTAAAGATATTCGATATAAATCAGGATTTTTTTGCAAAATATAATTCAATACATTTGAAAGTATGAAAAATATTCAAGTGACTATTGCACATGTAGATACATTTAAAAGCCAGTTTTATAAAACAGGCAACAGTCTCTCGCATGACTCGATTGTTGTGTATATTTTTCAAGACACTCAAAAATCGTTTCTCACTCTTCAAGACTTCAACTTGTAATTATAGACGAAATGCTGTGGACATGTAGTTCAGAAGAATTTCTCATAAATAAGGAGCGGGAGTGGCCTCACGCCCCGCCCACCTGTGACCTGACTGTTGCTGGGGCTCCAGCGGCGGGCTGATGCCCGCTCATCTATTACTGTTTTTATGTATATATGTGTATGTATTTTAACTTGTTTGGCACGTCTACGATTGAAAATACACATAATTAAGTGTATATCAGCGATAGCCTGCCCTAAGGTACTCTAGCCTGCCCTGGCGTCGGAGCCATGTGTATTTACAGTGGCAGGAACAGCTGACTGGTAGTGCAGGCAAACGATTGTGTGTGTGACGGCTTGCAGTCAAAAAATTGTTAGTTTTTAGAAAGTTGCTGGAAAAAATAGACGGAAAAGTGGTAGTGTGACGCCGCCTTTAGTGATGGATGGAAGGTTGAGGGTCTGTAGCTCTTATGGATTGTCTCATCTCTGATACTCAATGTACTGTCAACAAAATATAGTCGCCACTGCACTAATGTCGCCAGGCGCCATATATTACAAATTTTAGCATCACTACAGACTTGTATGTATGTGCCACTAAAGACACGTACATAATAAACTACTGTGCATGCCTCTTCCGTGGTACATATAGGTCAGTAGTGATGCTAAAATTTGTAATATATGGCGCCTGGCGACTAGTGTTATTGCCGGTATTTATTATTGCTATGTATTTTTTAAAGTATTTACAGTACAGTAATGAAAGAAAGAAAAGTGTGAGGCTACAACAACCTTACTTAGAGGAGGAAGAGGATATAGTGGGGGAGTATTTGTTCGGAGAGGGGAATGTGGAAGAAGCAAAAAGAACAATCAACAGTTTTTGGATGACCAGAGAAAATAAGAAGAAAGAAAAAGAAAGAAACTAATAAGATAGAATAAGAGAAGAAAACAAATTAAAGACCCAGACAGCAAGAAGAAACACGTCAGGGAGTGCCGTTGAAAAAGGCCTGACTCCCGACCAACAACTGAACTGAACTGAGTTGTACCCACTACTGACTACATATTTAGGGTGCTTGTTTAAACATTTACTGTATTAATCCAGTACTTACCATTTCCCCCATAGGTGAAGACATGATCAAGATGATGGACCCGGAAGACCTTTCATTCTTGGTGGAGAAGTGAGTGTTGACCTTGAGTGCTTGCGTTATGTGACCTTTCTCTCATTAACAATCCTCTCGTGTTGTCGTTCTGCATAAGTTCGGCTCAATTTTAGCTAAGGCAGTAGGTATAGTAGGCTAAGGTATACAGTAAAACCTCTCATATTCGGACTAATTGGGCCAAGGAGTGGTCCGAGTAATGCAAGGATCCGAATAATGGGGGGAGGTTATGTAAAAAAAAAAAAAAAAAAAAAAAAATAGGTGTATATATAGCTAGGTGCATATAGCTAGGAAATTTCGACCCGTAAAAAAAAAAAATAATAAAAAAAAAAAAAAAAAAAAAAATAAAAAAATTCTAGGTGTATATATAATGTAGCTAGGAAATTTCGACCCCTAAATATTATAAAAAAAAAAAAAAAAAAAAAAAAAAGGAGGAGGTCCGAATAATGTCAGGGTCCGAATACGAGAGGTTTTACTGTACCCTGTTTCCTCTGCCTGTGATATATTGAAGTAGATTGAATTAGATGGAATGACTAAGATGATGTACGAAAGTGGAATGGATGTTGTGTGCTTATGTTAGAAACTTAGAATAGAGGACAGTGTTAGAATAATTGAGAGAGAGAGTGTGTATAATGGAGTGTGCAAGAACAGGGCACTCAGTATTAACAGGAAAATAGAAGCATAGAAGAAAAGAAAATAATATAGAAATAGAATAGAAAATAAGAAACACTTTTGTCATGGCTACACACTGGAATAAGTAAGTAAGTAAAAAAAAAAAAAAAAAAAAAAAAAAAAAAAAAAAAAAAAAAAAAAAAAAAAAAAAAAAAAAAAAAAAAAATAATAATAATAAAAAACTGGTGTCATAGGAAATTAGACTATTACATACCTGACTTATGACTATTCTGTAGCTATGTTGTGTTATTGTGATGTTACTTTACTTACTGTATCTCGTGGCAGGAATCCCCCTCCTTCTCCCTGAATAATTTAACCTCCTTCCTCCAACAAATCCACATCCTTCATCTGATCTACAGTCTATTTTTTTTAACAAGGCAAAAATTCCATGCTATCATAAGGTCTCATGATTAAAATGATGTCTGTGTTTACCTGATAATAGAGTGAACTATGATGAAATACAGCTGAAATTTAGAAGAAGTGTAGTATTCCATTCTCCTGGCATCAAATATCAGGCAGTAAGCAGCAAGGAGTCAGGATTTTTTGCCTCGTTAAAAAAAATAGACTATAACCACCGTACTGTAACATTTTTCCTTTCCACTTCCCTCACCGTTTCACTATTTCTCTATAACCCCTCCCGTTTTTGCCATCTCTCTCTCTCTATAACCCCTCCCGTCTTTGCCATAGTGCCATATGACCTCTGATGTCTGGCACATTTCCCCCTTTTTGGCATTAAATCAATCAATGATCTCGTGGCAGGAAGGGGGTAAAGAGGAAGCAGAAAGGTGAAAAGCCGTTGGAGGGCGAGGAACAGTATGATAACGATGAGCGCACCTTTGACGAGATCCGCGACGGCAAGAAGGTGAGGGGTCTCCTGCCCTACAAGACTGATAAAGGCGTCATTCCAAGGTTCAGGGAGATAGAAGGTAAGCTGTGCCCCTTTAAAAATACTCCTTTGCTGTGTTTGGTGTGTCTCCTATCTCCTTTGCTGTGCCCTTTTAAAAATACTCCTTTGCTGTGCCCTTTTAAAAATACTCCATTGCTGTGTCTCTTTAAAAATACTCCTTTGCTGTGCTCTTTTAAAAATACTCCTTTGCTGTGCCCTTTTAAAAATAATCCTTTGCTGTGGCCCATTATAAATACTCCTTTGCTGTGCCCTTTTAAAAATATTCCTTTGCTGTGCCCCTTTAAAAATACTCCTTTGCTGTGCCCTTTTAAAAATACTCCTTTGCTGTGCCATTTTAAAAATAATCCTTTGCTGTGCCCCTTTAAAAATAATCCTTTGCTGTGCCCCTTTAAAAATAATCCTTTGCTGTGCCCTTTTAAAAATATTCCTTTGCTGTGCCCTTTTAAAAATACTCCTTTGCTGTGCCATTTTAAAAATACTCCTTTGCTGTGCCATTTTAAAAATAATCCTTTGCTGTGCCCCTTTAAAAATAATCCTTTGCTGTGCCCCTTTAAAAATAATCCTTTGCTGTGCCCCTTTAAAAATACTCCTTTGCTGTGCCCTTTTAAAAATACTCCTTTGCTGTGCCCTTTTAAAAATACTCCTTTGCTGTGCCCTTTTAAAAATACTCCTTTGCTGTGTCTCTTTAAAAATACTCCTTTGCTGTACCCTTTTAAAAATACTCCTTTGCTGTGGCCTTTTAAAAATAATCCTTTGCTGTGCCCTTTAAAAATACTCCTTTGCTGTGGCCCATTATAAATACTCCTTTGCTGTGCCCTTTTAAAAATAATCCTTTGCTGTGCCCTTTAAAAATACTCCTTTGCTGTGGCCCATTATAAATACTCCTTTGCTGTGCCCTTTTAAAAATAATCCTTTGCTGTGCCCCTTTAAAATATTCCATTACTTTATCGTAACTATCTTTAGAATACGCCTTCAGAATACTACTCCTTTGCTATCGTGACTCTTATCTTTAGAATACTCCTTCAGAATACTCCTTTGCTGTGTTTAGTGTGACTATAATCTTCTCAGAATACTCCTTTGCTGTGTTTGGTGTGTTTCTTATCTTTTATATTTTGTGTTGCTTAGTGCAGGTAGAGTATAAGAGAAGTAAGGCAAGTATATTTGAAGAATTTTGACGTATTATGCATTATTTCTGCTTTGTTGATATGTTGGCCTGTTATTTTTTGTCCTGTTGCTCTGATTATTTTTTTAAGAATGTTATTTTGAAGTTGAAAGTGAAATGGAATGAATGAAAATATGTCGTCTAATGTTTATAGTTAGGGAAAGTCAACAATACTGCATGAAATGTTTATTATTCAGTAATTTAGCTTTGTATGTATGTTCAACCCTATAAGATGAGAAAAAATGTAACTATGAATTTTCAACTCTATACGAAGAAAAAGAATTTAACTGTCTGTATGTCAACCCTATAAGATGAGAAAGAATTTAACTCTGTATTTTCAACTCTATTATATAAAAAGAACCAGAAGAAGAAGAAGAGGAGAAAGAAAAGGAGGATGCAGAGGAAGAAGAGGAAGCAGAGGAGGAGGAAGTTCCCGAGGAGAAGTCCACTATTGATTTCCTTATAGAGAGACAGAGAAAACTGGACGAGAGGAAAGTCAAGATAGGATGTTTGGCAGCTAACTTCATCCAGCAGCCAGAGGAGAGGGTGAGAATGCACAGCTTTACTATACTGTCAACAAACTAAGAATATCAATGCCTTATCCCCTCATGACTAAAAATATCAATGCCTTATCCCCTCATGACTAAAAATATCAATGCCTTATCCCCTCATGACTAAAAATATCAATGCCTTATCCCCTTGTCACTAAAAATATCAATGCCTTATCCCCTCATGACTAAAAATATCAATGCCTTATCCCCTCATGACTAAAAATATCAATGCCTTATCCCCTTGTCACTAAAAATATCAATGCCTTATCCCCTCATGACTAAAAATATCAATGCCTTATCCCCTTGTCACTAAAAATATCAATGCCTTATCCCTCATGACTAAAAATATCAATGCCTTATCCCCTTGTCACTAAAAATATCAATGCCTTATCCCCTCATGACTAAAAATATCAATGCCTTATCCCCTTGTCACTAAAAATATCAATGCCTTATCCCCTCATGACTAAAAATATCAATGCCTTATCCCCTCGTCACTAAAAATATCAATGCCTTATCCCCTCATCACTAAAAATATCAATGCCTTATCCCCTCGTCACTAAAAATATCAATGCCTTATCCCCTCATCACTAAAAATATCAATGCCTTATCCCCTCATCACTAAAAATATCAATGCCTTATCCCCTTGTCACTAAAAATATCAATGCCTTATCCCCTTGTCACTAAAAATATCAATGCCTTATCCCCTTGTCACTAAAAATATCAATGCCTTATCCCCTTGTCACTAAAAATATCAATGCCTTATCCCCTTGTCACTAAAAATATCAATGCCTTATCCCCTCGTCACTAAAAATATCAATGCCTTATCCCCTCGTCACTAAAAATATCAATGCCTTATCCCCTTGTCACTAAAAATATCAATGCCTTATCCCCTCGTCACTAAAAATATCAATGCCTTATCCCCTCGTCACTAAAAATATCAATGCCTTATCCCCTCGTCACTAAAAATATCAATGCCTTATCCCCTCGTCACTAAAAATATCAATGCCTTATCCCCTTGTCACTAAAAATATCAATGCCTTATCTCCTTGTCACTAAAAATATCAATGCCTTATCCCCTTGTCACTAAAAATATCAATGCCTTATCTCCTTGTCACTAAAAATATCAATGCCTTATCCCCTCATGACTAAAAATATCAATGCCTTATCCCCTCATCACTAAAAATATCAATGCCTTATCCCCTCATGACTAAAAATATCAATGCCTTATCCCCTCATGACTAAAAATATCAATGCCTTATCCCCTCATCACTAAGAATATCAATGCCTTATCCCCTCATCACTAAAAATATCAATGCCTTATCCCCTCGTCACTAAAAATATCAATGCCTTATCCCCTCATCACTAAAAATATCAATGCCTTATCCCCTCATCACTAAAAATATCAATGCCTTATCCCCTCATCACTAAAAATATCAATGCCTTATCCCCTCATCACTAAAAATATCAATGCCTTATCCCCTTGTCACTAAAAATATCAATGCCTTATCCCCTCATCACTAAAAATATCAATGCCTTATCCCCTCATCACTAAAAATATCAATGCCTTATCCCCTCATCACTAAAAATATCAATGCCTTATCCCCTTGTCACTAAAAATATCAATGCCTTATCCCCTTGTCACTAAAAATATCAATGCCTTATCCCCTTGTCACTAAAAATATCAATGCCTTATCCCCTTGTCACTAAAAATATCAATGCCTTATCCCCTTGTCACTAAAAATATCAATGCCTTATCCCCTTGTCACTAAAAATATCAATGCCTTATCCGCTTGTCACTAAAAATATCAATGCCTTATCCCCTTGTCACTAAAAATATCAATGCCTTATCCCCTTGTCACTAAAAATATCAATGCCTTATCCCCTTGTCACTAAAAATATCAATGCCTTATCCCCTTGTCACTAAAAATATCAATGCCTTATCCCCTTGTCACTAAAAATATCAATGCCTTATCCCCTTGTCACTAAAAATATCAATGCCTTATCCCCTTGTCACTAAAAATATCAATGCCTTATCCCCTTGTCACTAAAAATATCAATGCCTTATCCCCTCGTCACTAAAAATATCAATGCCTTATCCCCTCATCACTAAAAATATCAATGCCTTATCCCCTCATCACTAAAAATATCAATGCCTTATCCCCTCATCACTAAAAATATCAATGCCTTATCCCCTCATCACTAAAAATATCAATGCCTTATCCCCTCATCACTAAAAATATCAATGCCTTATCCCCTCATCACTAAAAATATCAATGCCTTATCCCCTCATCACTAAAAATATCAATGCCTTATCCCCTCATCACTAAAAATATCAATGCCTTATCCCCTCATCACTAAAAATATCAATGCCTTATCCCCTCATCACTAAAAATATCAATGCCTTATCCCCTCATCACTAAAAATATCAATGCCTTATCCCCTCATCACTAAAAATATCAATGCCTTATCCCCTCATCACTAAAAATATCAATGCCTTATCCCCTCATCACTAAAAATATCAATGCCTTATCCCCTTGTCACTAAAAATATCAATGCCTTATCCCCTTCATCACTAAAAATATCAATGCCTTATCCCCTTGTCACTAAAAATATCAATGCCTTATCCCCTCATCACTAAAAATATCAATGCCTTATCCCCTTGTCACTAAAAATATCAATGCCTTATCCCCTCATCATTAAAAATATCAATGCCTTATCCCCTCATCATTAAAAATATCAATGCCTTATCCCCTCATCACTAAAAATATCAATGCCTTATCCCCTCATCATTAAAAATATCAATGCCTTATCCCCTCATCACTAAAAATATCAATGCCTTATCCCCTCATCACTAAAAATATCAATGCCTTATCCCCCCATCACTTATATTATTTATTATTATTATATTTATTATTGTCTTATATTATTATTAGTATCATTACCTGATCACTTATACACCAATCAAGTTATGTTCTATTGGGATGTCATGATAGCACTGATTTTTTATAATACGTCTGACATTTTTTTTTTATGCGTATCATCGGCCATCTGTCCTCATAAGATATAATGGGAAAATCTGACGTCAACCCCTTGAGACCCAGCTCTTTCCTTTGCTATATAAAATTGTCTGTTGTGGAGCCATAGAATTACGAAAAGTAACATAATATACCAAATTACCCACTGGACAAAGATACTAAACAGGTCATGTCTATAAAATATTACTTATATTCATTAAAATTGTCTAATGGTAGCCAAATTACAATGGAAATTACGTTCTGGGCGTGAAGGGGTTAAACAGAAAGATAATGATGACAGTGGCGGAACTGCGGGGGGGGGCCTGGGGGGGCACGTGTCCCTCCATTTTAGGGTGGTGCCCCCCTATTTTTACACCCCTCGTTCCGCCACTGAATGATGATGATGTCAATGTTTTTTCTTTCCCTCCCACCCCAGCTGTCAAACTACAACTACAGTAAACACAACTCCAATTACGTAGAAACAAGACCAAATCTCCAACACATATTTAATATACGTTTAACATGTTTTTCTTTCTCCCGCCGCAGTTGTCCGGGTTCTCCAGCTTACTACACTTCCTGGATGAAGCCGACCCGGACATTGCCCTGACGGTGAAGAAGTACGCGGCGCTGAGTCTGCTGGAGGTGTTCCACAAGGTGATCCCCTCCTACCCCATCCAGCACCACGACCTCAACATGAAGTGTGAGTAGAGAGAGAGAGAGAAGAGAGAGAGAGAGAAGAGAGAGAGAGAGAAGAGAGAGAGAGAGAGAGAAGAGAGAGAGAGAAGAGAGAGAGGAGAGAGAGAGAAGAGAGAGAGAGAAGAGAGAGGAGAGAGAGTAGAGAGAGAGAGAAGTGAGAGGATAGAGAGAGAGAGAGAGAGAGAGTAAGAGGAAGAAGAGAAGTGAAGAGAAGTGAGAGAGAGTAAGAGAAGTGAGAGTGAGAGTAAGAGAAGTGAGAGAGAGTAAGAGAAGTGAGAGAGTAAGAGAAGTGGGGAGAGAGTAAGAGAAGTGAGAGAGTGTAAGAGAAGTAAGAGAAGTGAGAGAGAGTAAGAGAAGTGAGAGAAAGAAGTAAGAGGAGAGTAGAGAGTGAGAGTAAGAGAAGTGAGAGAGAGTAAGAGAAGTGAGAGAGAGTAAGAGAAGGAGGATAGAGAAGTGAAGTGAGTAGAGAAGTGAGAGTAGTGAAGTAGAGTAGAAGTGAGAGAGAGTAAGAGAAGTGAGAGAGAGTAAGAGAAGTGAGAGAGAGTGAGAGTGAAGAGTAAAGAGTGAGAGGAGTAAGAGAAGTGAGAGAGAGTAAGAGAAGTGAGAGAGAGTAAGAGAAGTGAGAGAGAGAGAGTAAGAGAAGTGAGAGTAGAGAGTAAGAGAAGTGAGAAAGAGTAAGAGAAGTGAGAGAGAGTAAGAGAAGTGAGAGAGAGAGTAAGAGAAGTGAGAGAGAGTAAGAGAAGTGAGAGAGAGTAAGAGAAGTGAGAGTGAGTAAGAGAAGTGAGAGTGAGTAAGAGAAGTGAGAGAGAGTAAGAGAAGTGAGAGAGAGTAAGAGAAGTGAGAGAGAGTAAGAGAAGTGAGAGTGAGTAAGAGAAGTGAGAGAGAGAGAGAGAGAGTTATCAATGTTGCCTCAATTACAGCCTGATATTTTTATATCTCCTGTCTCATACTCACCAGGGTAGAACAAGAAGTAATGGATTCAAGCTGGAGAAGCATAGATTTAAAATAGAAATAGGGAAAAACTGGTTCACAAATAGGGTGGTAAATAATTGGAATGGACTCAGTAGACAGGTAGTTAGTGCAGAGTCATTAGGAAGCTTTAAAAGGAAGCTAGATAAATTCATGGATGGGGATGAAAAGTGGATGTAGGTAGTTTTAAGTAACAGGAACTGCCTCGTGTAGGTCTCGCGGCCTCTTGTAGCTTCCTTATTTTCGTATGTTCTTATGTATTATGGCTCTTCTTTTCCCTGTCATCAATGTCGCCTCCATTACAGCCTGGTCTTTTCATATCACGTCTCATACTAAGCATTAACCCCTTCGCGGCCAGATCTTTCCTTTGCTATAAAAAATTGTATGTAGTCGAGCCATAAAATTACGAAAAGTAACTGAATATACCAAATTAGTTAGTCGACAAGGATACTAAACATGTCATATCTATAAAATATTACTTATATTCACTAATAATCATGTAATGGTAGCCAAATTAAAATGGAAATTACGTTCTGTCTCAAGGGATTAACTATATATTTGTTGTTTCATGTGACATTTACTCTTCTTTGCAGTAAAGAAAGACACCCAACAAGTGTTCTTCTATGAGAACCACCTGCTGTCTGGCTACCAGATTTACCTGAAGGGTCTGGAGAACATGCTGACGCTGGCCACCAAGAAGACCAAATCACCAGCCATGCAGGTACACTACATAGTCCAGGCCACATAGCAGATCACATAGACACTTACCACATAGTCCAGGCCACATAGCAGACCACATAGACACTTACCACATAGTCCAGGCCACATAGTCCAAGCCACATAGCAGACCACATAGACACTTACCACATAGTCCAGGCCACATAGACACTTACCACATAGCAGACCACATAGACACTTACCACATAGTCCAGGCCACATAGACACTTACCACATAGTCCAGGCCACATAGCAGACCACATAGACACTTACCACATAGCAGACCACATAGACACTTACCGCATAGTCCAGGCCACATAGACACTTACCACATAGCAGACCACATAGTCCAGGCCACATAGCTTACCACATAGTCCAGGCCACATAGACACTTACCACATAGTCCAGGCCACATAGACACTTACCACATAGTCCAGGTCACATAGCAGACCACATAGACACTTACCACATAGTCCAGGCCACATAGTAGACCACATAGACACTTACTACTTAGTCCAGGCCACATAGCAGACCACATAGACACTTACCACATAGTCCAGACCACATAGACACTTACTACATAGTCCAGGCCACATAGCAGACCACATAGACACTTACCACATAGTCCAGGCCACATAGCAGACCACATAGACACTTACTACATAGTCCAGGCCACATAGCAGACCACATAGTCCAGGCCACAGAGACTTGCCACATAGCTCCTCAGACGGTCGATAATACGCTTCCAACAATCTCTATCCTGTTTTGTTTAGCAGTTCATTTCCTTCATCTAATATAATAATACGTTAAGAGCAGCTTACATGAATCAATGCTCAGACACAGATCTTTCCTTCACTTGCATTATTTTATTTTTTTATTTTCTATTTTATTTTATGAATCAATACACAAACACACACCTTTCCTTCGGGGTTATTGTTGTTTTGTTTTTTGTTTTTTTCCATCGTCATCATCATCATCACCACATACATTTACATCCATCAACCTTTTCGCTGCAGAGCCTGGGAAGTGTGGGTGTGAGGTGCCTTGGCGAGCTGCTCCTCACACACACGCACTTCAACTTCACCACCAACATCCTCCAAGCCCTCGTGCCCCTCCTCAACCACCCCCACGACCCCCTCTCCGCCCTCGCCGCCTCCTACCTCACCCGGCTGTTCAAGGTTGACAAGATGGGCTACTACTCCTTTGAAGTGAGTCTGGATGCCTGTGTGTCTATACAGGTGTACAGGGGTTGATTGGCCATAGGGCAAACCGGGCTGTGTCCCAGTGGGCCGGAGGGTCTTGGGCCGGTCTGAGTCCCGGCGGGGCCGGCCCTCTGTAGCGCAGTATGGTACGGCTGTGAGAGACGTTTATGCCCGGAGACCGTGTGCCTCGTCTGGCTCAAGCCAGACGAGGCACAAAAGTCAAGCCAAAAGTCAAGTCAAAGTCGAGCCAAAAATGTTTCTAACAATACTTTACATATTATCAAAAGACAGTTGTATATAAATCCTCAGTTTACTGTCTTTTGATAATATGTAAAGTATTGTTCGAAACTTTTTTGGCTGGTCCACCCCCATGTTTGTGGCGAGGGATATCCTGACATCCCTCACCGCGCCATTTCTTCACCAACACACTCACTGTCTTTTCGTTGACACCAGTTATACGGCTTATTTCTCGATTTGTTTCATCATTCTTATGCAACTCTATTACTCGTACTATGTCATCATGGCTTGTATATTTCCCAAGCATCGCGCATTAGCACAGTAGAATACAATGTGGAGAACGAACACAACCGTTTTATAAGCCAAAACAATGAGCGGTCGGTGAGATAATCCTCCTCCTGACAATATTATGTCAAACACTGGACCCTTTAAATAATTCAAATCTATCCGTGGAAACGCGTGAGGGGCTGCCCTAAGTTGCCATGTAGTCATTTTCTCCCGGGCCCCTTTACAGACTGTGAAAAAGGGAGGTTACCAGTTTTTGAAATATGACGCTCACGTCACCGAAAGTTCTAATGTCAAGTGGCGCTAACTGTATAAGATATATTTTTTGGTTTGAATACCGTGTATTCAACATTTTACTTTTTACCTATTTGAAATAGAATAAGTAATATTTTTTTATTCAGGGGTACTAAATTTTTTTCATGACTGAAGTTTGCAAGATAGGGCCGGGGCCGGTAGGTGTCTGTCCCGGGCTGGTTTAGGGTACCCAATCCGCCCCTGTTGTGTGTGTGTGTGTGTGTGTGTGTGTGTGTGTTTACCTTCTGTTCTCTCCTTCCTGTCATTTTACTTCCACCTACTGGTAGAAAATCTGTTTATTTTTCTATTTTCTTCTTAGAGATTCCTTTCCAGAATCAGGGTGCGTCTTATAAGCCGTAAAATACGTAACCCTCCACCAGTCAGCCAACACACTCTACGGTCCCCACAGACAGTGAAGCGCGTGGACCACTTTGTGCGGCGGAGGTCCTTCAGGGTGCGGCCGGAGGTGCTGCGAGTGCTGCTGGGGCTGCGCATGAAGGAGGCCACCTCGCTGGACACCATCATCGAGGCGCGGCTCACCACCAAACGCAAGATGACCCACACCGAGAAGCTCATCCGCAAGGTCACGGAGGAGCAGAAGAGAGGGAGGAAATCCAACAAGGAGTCTAAGGTTGGTGTTGTGTTATGTTTATATTTTGTTTGCATCTCACTGGACTGGCCATGGACAAAAAAAAAAGAAGTACCAGTAACAAAAAGCCCTCTAACTGCCAGTCCCCATAAAGAAGATAGTAAGAGATTGTAGAAAGGGTTGGAGGTTCACTTGAGGGCTGTGATGGTTGGCCCTCGCCCGTGGTGGCGCAGGCAGGATTTTTATAGAGGCTCATGCCGCCACCCTGTATCCTCCGATGCACTCGCAATCGAAGGTAGAGTTAATGGGCAGCATGTGGGTGTTCTTAGGCCACTTGACTGTGCAGAAAGATCTTAAGTGGTATTCGCCCTCCTCGGGGATCAAACTCGGGTCACAGAGTACGCCACTTGGAGACGCTAACCACTGCTACCGCCTCCCAAAAAAGGGAACTTTAATATATAGAAAAACTAGATATACGTATATAGGCAGAGACAGGACCCTATAAGTCTAGCTCAGGTCCTGTAGGCTACAACTAAGTTAATGCTGCTTTCACGCCTTCATCCCCTCCCATTTCTCTTCTCTTTATCAGCTGTTCCGCAAGAAGAGGAAGCTGGAGGAGCAGATGAAGGGTATGAAGGAGGAGAAGGCGGGACAGGCGCGGCGCAAGCAGCACTCGGGCCTCATCCAGCTGGTGTTTGGGCTGTACATCCACGTCCTCAAGCGCAGACCCAACAACAAGCTGAATGGCGTGGTGCTCGAGGGACTGGCCAGGTGAGCAGGCGGAGATGTTTTTATTTATTTATTTTTTATTTATTTATTTATTTTGTTATTTTTATTTTTTTTTATTTTTTTTTTATTATTATTATTATTATTATTATTTTTTTTTTTATAACTGTGACTCATATCTTTACTTTTTTTTTTATGTTTTAACTGTGATTCGTATCTTTACTTTGTCTATTCATGCATTCGTGTTGTTGTGTATTCTTGAGTTCTCTTATTCTTTGTCTATTCATACTTTTTCTTTGTGTTTTCTCTATACTTTGTCTATTCATGCATTTATTAGTGAGGTGAATTCTATGGGTTTTTGAGGTAGTGAGGTGAATTCTATGGGTTTTTGAGGCAGTGAGGTGAATTCTATGGGTTTTCGAGGTAGTGAGGTGAATTCTATGGGTTTTTGAGGTAGTGAGGTGAATTCTATGGGTTTTCGAGGTAGTGAGATTAATTCTATGGGTTTTTGAGGTAGTGAGGTGATAATTGAGGTGGTTGGAGACATAACAGAGGACCCTTGCCTCATCAACAGGTTCTCTCACCTCATCAACATTGAGTTCTTCGCGGACCTGCTCAACGTGCTGGGCGTGCTGATGGCGGAGGGGTCGCTGAAGTTCCGGGAGTCCCTTCACTGCATCCAGGTGGTGTTTACCATCCTGGCGGGACAGGGCGAGGTGCTCACGCTGGACCCCAACAGGTTCTTCAAGTACCTCTACATCAACATGCTCAAGCTGAGTGCAGGTGAGGCTATGGGTATTTCTTCTGTCTGGTTGCTTGTTTATGTGTGAGTAACTTTTCTTCGAGATGTCTGCTGTCTGGTGGTGTGATTCTGGTGGGTGTTCAGAGACGAGGGTGGTCTCTGTGTAGATGTTACTCTTTTTTCTTAGTGTGCTGCCCTATGTAGCAGAGTGGTTAGCGTCTCTGAGTGGCGTTCTCGGTGACTCGAGTTCGATCCCCGATGGGAACCAAAATCCACTTAAGATCTTTCTGCACCGTCGAGTGGCCTAAGAACACCCACATGCCCTGCCCATCAACTCTACCTTCGATTGCGAGTGCATCGGAGGACACAGGGGGGCGGCATGAGCCACTAAGTCTAATCACAGGCGTCACTATAACAATCCTGCCTGCGCCACCACGGGCGAGGGCCAACCATCACAGTCCTCAAGTGAACCTCCAGGGCCTACCAGCCCACCCCTGGAGGTCACTGCCTACACGCGCTATAGGCACAAATGTGTAAAAAATATATATATATAAATAAAAGATGTAGGCTACAGAATGGAGTGGGAAGGAATCTGTTGAGTCGAAGAGAGGGATGATTAGTTAGATTGCAGTCCTACAGTCCTATCCTTCCCTTGCAGGCATGAACCACGGGGATGCACAGTCAGCCGTGGAGTCGCTGAAGCAGATGTTGGTGGAGCATCGGCGCAAGGCCAACCCGGGCCGTGTGTTGGCCTTCAGCAAGCGCCTGGCCACCCTCTCCCTGTGCCTCCTCCACAGCGGCGCCATCCCGGCCCTCACCACCCTGCGCAGCATCACTCTGGTGAGCACACAGAGGGCCTTACTATAATCTATTTTATTTAATATGGTCAAAATGCACTAAGGAGGCCACGCCCCCTGCATTCCCCATCCTTTTCTACAGGGCCGTGTGACGACACGCCCACTTTTTGCCACCACTATGGGCATCAAATGATAGAAAAATACCAAAAGATGTCGGAAAATATCGCTTGTGTGACACGGCCTTTACCTGCATGAGGAGGACTAATGAGCGTCTTGTGTCCTCTCCCCTGCAGGTGCACCCGTCAGTGGAGGCGCTCATGGCACAGACTCGGAGGGCACCAGTGGAGTGTTCTCCGCCGACGTGGAGGAGCCGGAGAACTCCAACGCCGCCGCCTCCACCTTCTGGGAATTCCACATTTTGGCGGTAAGTTCATGAAATAGACAGCAACTTCCACGTGTAGGTTCACGGCCTCTTGTAGCTTCCTTATTTCCTTATGTTCTTATATCAAGTTTTGAGTCTTATTATTGTGGATAGGTGGATTATTATATTGCTGTGTTGTCTCTTAACACAAGCATTTCCAGTCTACCTTAGTGAAGAGTTCTTAGTATCATAGTTTAGTATGGAGTGTGAGTTATAGGTATTTGTATGATCTGTGTTAGTGGTAGTTAAGTGTCATTTTAGACCTGTGACATAGCTCTTAGGTGCTGTGATATTAGTATTTTTTGGTGACTTGATTGACATAATTATTTGTGACACACTGAGCTGTAATTGTGACCTAGATCTATGGGTGTGTGAATGGTGATTTATGGTGTTCTGAGCTGTGTGAATGGTGATTTATGGTGTTCTGAGGCTGTGTGAATGGTGATTTATGGTGTTTGAGGCTGTGTGAATGGTGTTCTGAGGCTGTGTGAATGGTGTTCTGAGGCTGTGTGAATGGTGATTTATGGTGTTCTGTGGCTGTGTGAATGGTGATTTATGGTGTTCTGAAGCTGTGTGAATGGTGATTTATGGTGTTCTTAGGCTGTGTGAATGGTGATTTATGGAGTTCTGAAGCTGTGTGAATGGTGATTTATGGTGTTCTGAGGCTGTGTGAATGGTGATTTATGGTGTTCTGAGGCTGTGTGAATGGTGATGTATGGTGTTCTGAGGGTGTGTGAATGGTGATTTATGGTGTTCTGAGGGTGTGTGAATGGTGATTATGTGTCTGAGCTGTGTGAATGGTGATTTATGGGGTTCTGGGCTGTGAATGGTGATTTATGGTATCTGGGCTGTGTGAATGGTGATTTATGGTGTTCTGAAGCTGTGTGAATGGTGATTTATGGTGTTCTTAGGCTGTGTGGAATGGTGATTTATGGTGTTCTGAAGCTGGTGATGGTGATTATGGCTGTTCTGAGGCTGTGTGAATGGTGATTTATGGTGTTCTGAGGCTGTGTGAATGGTGATTTATGGTGTTCTGAGGGTGTGTGAATGGTGATTTATGGTGTTCTGAGGGTGTGTGAATGGTGATTTATGGTGTTCTGAGGCTGTGTGAATGGTGATTTATGGTGGTTCTGAGCTGTGTGAATGGTGATTTATGGTTTCTGAGGCTGTGGGAATGTGATTTATGGTGTTCTGAGGTGTGTGAATGGTGATTTATGGTGTTCTGAGGGTGTGTGAATGGTGATTTATGGTGTTCTGAGGGTGTGTGAATGGTGATTTATGGTGTTTTGAGGGTGTGTGAATGGTGATTTATGGTGTTCTGTGGCTGTGTGAATGGTGCTTTATGGTGTTCTGTGGCTGTGTGAATGGTGCTTTATGGTGTTCTGAGGCTGTGTGAATGGTGATTTATGGCGTTCTGAGGCTGTGTGAATGGTGATTTATGGTGTTCTGAGGCTGTGTGAATGGTGATTTATGGTGTTCTGAGGCTGTATGAATGGTGATTTATGGTGTTCTGTGGCTGTGTGAATGGTGATTTATGGTGTTCTGAAGCTGTGTGAATGGTGATTTATGGTGTTCTGAGGCTGTGTGAATGGTGATTTATGGTGTTCTGAAGCTGTGTGAATGGTGATTTATGGTGTTCTGAGGCTGTGAGTTTGTCATGATTGGCACATAACTATTTGTGACACACAATTATGACCTAAATCTGTGGGTGTGTGAGTGGTGATTTTGTGGTGTTGTTATGAGGGTGTGGTGTCACTGAGGTGTTGTGGTGTTGCAGAGACACTACCACAGCACAGTGCGGCAGCTGGCGGGACACCTGCTGGCCGGCGTGCCCCTCCAGGGAGAAGGCACACTGCCCTACACACTCACTAAAAGGTAAGACTGACGAGGGTGTTTATAGGGATGATGATGATGATGATTTTTTATTATTATTATTTATTTTTACAGCACAAAGGACTGGTCAAGGGCAAAAAAAAAGAGCTATCAAAAAGTCCGCTTAGTTGCCAGTCCCTATAAAGATGACAGTAAGAGAATAAAGAAGGGGTGGGCCAATTTAGTTCAGGAGGTGTCTTGTACTCCTCTCTCTAGAAAAAAATTAAGTCGTAGGAAGGTGGGAACATTGAAACCGAAAGAGAGTTACGGAGTTATGGTGAGAATGTTATGAATGATTTAAGAGGTGGGTGTTTTGTTAAGTGAAGTTTGTTTACATCTCTTACAAAATTTTATTAGGTGAGGAGGGTGTGGTAGGGATGAGTGTTGATGAATGATTTACTCTTATGACGTGCTTCTTCTTCTTCTTCTTCTTCTTCTTCTTCTTCTTCTTCTTCTTCTCTTCTTCTATATCCGTCTTGTTAAAAATAAAAAAAAATAAAAGATAAAACGAAGAGCTGGATTATATTGATGATGGGGATACAAAAAGTGATGATGAATTAACTTGATGAATGATTTAATGTTAGAATGTTGATGAATGATTTACTGTTAGAATGTTGATGAATGATTTAATGTTAGAATGTTGATGAATGATTTACTGTTAGAATGTTGATGAATGATTTACTGTTAGAATGTTGATGAATGATTTACTGTTAGAATGCTGATGAATGATTTACTGTTAGAATGTTGATGAATGATTTACTGTTAGAATGTTGATGAATGATTTACTGTTAGAATGTTGATGAATGATTTACTGATGTTAGAATGTTGATGAATGATTTACTGTTAGAATGTTGATGAATGATTTACTGTTAGAATGTTGATGAATGATTTACTGTTAGAATGTTGATGAATGATTTACTGTTAGAATGTTGATGAATGATTTAATGTTAGAATGTTGATGAATGATTTACTGTTAGAATGTTGATGAATGATTTACTGTTAGAATGTTGATGAATGATTTAATGTTAGAATGTTGATGAATGATTTAATGTTAGAATGTTGATGAATGATTTAATGTTAGAATGTTGATGAATGATTTACTGTGAGGACGTGATACTATGAAGAGCTGGACTATATTGATGATGGGGATAAGAATAGTGATGAAAAATTAACTTGAAGGGAAGGAAAATTATGAAAATTTGGGTGCAATTGATGATAATGTGAGGTAACCAAGCAATTTTGTTTTGAAGTACTATGCGATTCATGTATTTTAAGCTATTGTTACATTGTGTTGTTCTAAAGTCTGAAGAAACATCAATATTAAATTATGAAAAATAGGGTGAAATTGATGATAAGAAAGTGAGGTAACCAAACACTTCCTTAATTTTTTTTTTTAAGTTCTATGCGATTCATATTATTTTAAGCTGTTGTTACATTGTATTGTTGTAAATGCCTAAGAAACATCAATGATATGAAAAATTGGGTGAAATTGATGATAAGAAAGTAAGGTAACCAAGCTTAGAGTACACAGTGTGATTATTCTATTTCAAGCTGTTGTTACTTTGTGTTGTAAATTCCTAAGAAACATCAATGATATGAAAAATTGGGTGAAATTGATGATAAGAAAGTAAGGTAACCAAGACATTTTTTTAAGTTTTTTTTAAAGTACTGTGCGATTCATGTATTTTAAGCTGTTGTTACTTTGTGTTGTTGTAAATTCCTAAGAAACATCAATATAAAGTCTGAAAAATTGGGTGAAATTGATGATAAGAAAGTAAGGTAACCAACATTTTTTTTAGGTACACAGTGTGATTATTCTATTTCAAGCTATTGTTACTTTGTGTTCTAAATTCCTAAGAAACATTGATATGAAATTATTATAACAGTAAAGCCCTCTATAATTCGAACTAAATGGGGGAACCTGGGTCGAATTATCCGAAGTCCGAATTATCCGATGGTTACGTCTAGCCACCCACACAATAAGAACTCACTCACTCGAATTTGAATGATACGGGTTCGAATTATAGATGGTTTACTGTAATATTATAAATGGAGAGCTTTTTAACCCACACATCTGATCACTATTGTTCCTCAGATCCCTACAGGAGTTATTTGATGACTACAACCCCATGGAGATGCGTTTCAACCCCGCCGTGCCAACCCCAGCAGGCACCTCACCAACCACGTCCTTTGTAGAACCAAGAAACGCAAACGAGGAGTAAAGGTGCACTACTTGACTGACTACATGACCGAGCAACACAGAACCTAAAGGAACCCCTTGTCAACAGCCACCCTAAAAGTACCCTGAATGGTGAAAATACCCTGAATGGAACCCTTAAAGTTAATGGATTTGCTGAGAAGGTGGGACATTTAGGTGACTTTCCATGTGCGAATGCGGAAGACGTGGATTTCTCGAGTGGAATGCTGTCTAATATGGATCTAGGAAGTATTAAAGTGAGGGAGAGGAAGGGTGATGCCATGAGTCAAGATTTTACCCTCAGTCTGCTGAAGGTGGATTCGAAGCCATAGGATTGTGTCTGGGGTAAGCGAAATAAAAGTTGTTTTTGTTGGTATTTGTCTTTGTTTTGGGGTACCTAGTGTAGTGTTAACCCCTTGAGGCCCAGATCTTTCCTTCGCTATATATAATCGTCTGTTGTTAGCCATAAAATTACGAAAAGCGACTTAATATACCACATTAGGTAGTAGTGGACAAGGATACTAAACAGGTCATATCTATAGAATATTGCTTATATCTCTTATAATCGTCTAATGGTACCCAAATCACAATGGAAATGACGTTCTGGGCCTCAAGGGGGTAGATGTACAGTAGGGGTTGTTGATTTAGTAATATTTGTATTGAGATGGTATTTTATGTTTCTTGGTTGATAGGTAGAGCATGGGGAAGATGTAGTGATGTAGCATTATAAGAACTGGGTTGTAGTATAGTTGTTGATTTGTTATATGTTGAACAAAAATACTATATTTGATGACAAGAAGGATATATAACAGTATAATTGATGCTAAAAGTGTGGTGGGTGGGTTGGTTGGTAAGTAGAACATAAGAAAATAAGGAAGCTACAAGAGGCCGCGAAGCCTACACGTGGTAGTTCCTGTCACCTAACACTACCTACATCCACCTTTCATCCCCATCCATGAACCTATCCAGCTCTCCTTTAAAGCTCCCCAATGACTCAGCACTAACTACCTGTCTACTGAGACCATTCCATTCATTCACCACCCTATTTGTGAACCAGTTTTTCCCTATTTCCTTTCTAAATCTACGCTTTTCCAGCTTGAATCCGTTACTTCTTGTTCTACCCTGGTAAGGAAGATGTAGTGATGTATCATTATAAGAACTGGGTTGTAGTATAGTTCATTTGTTATATATTGAACAAGAAGGATATATTTGATGACAAGAAGGACATATAACAGTATAATTGATGCTAGAAGTGTGAATGGATGACCTCCAATAGAGATATCAGTTAGACTGCAGTATTTCCCAACCTGGGGGAAATTTATCCTGAAGGACATCTGAATTATTAGCATTTAGATGACAGAAAATATTAAAGTCTTAGAATGCGGCTATTTCACCTTTCTTCAAGAATATATAGATACAGATTATAGAGGATAGTGTCTATAATACTTGTGTCATTAAGTAGGTCAATTTTGTGTTTTGGCTACTTTTTTCCTTGTCCACATGGAGGAAATCCGGATGGGTGAAATTGATGATAAGAAAGTAAGGTAACCAAACATTTTTTTAAGTTTTTTTTTTAAAGTACTGTGCGATTCATGTATTTCAAGCTGTTGTTACTTTGTGTTGTTGTAAATTCCTAAGAAACATCAATGATATGAAAAATTGGGTGAAATTGATGATAAGAAAGTAAGGTAACCAAACATTTTTTTTATATTTTTTTAAAGTACTGTGCGATTCATGTATTTTAAGCTGTTGTTACTTTGTGTTGTTATAAATTCCTAAGAAACATCAATATAAAGTCTGAAAAATTGGGTGAAATTGATGATCAGAAAGTAAGGTAACCAAGCTTAGTTGAACTGGTTGAAGGGGGAAACAACAGAACAAAGGTTGGGCAACACTGAGTTAGAGTATGTGAGTGAGAGGGGATGCAGGAGTGAGAGGATTGGGGGATGTGAGAGTGAGGATTGGGGGATGTGAGAGTGAGAGGATTGGGGATGTGAGAGTGAGAGGATTGGGGGATGTGAGAGTGAGAGGATTGGGGGATGCAGGAGTGAGAGGATTGGGGGATGTGAGAGTGAGAGGATTAGGGGATGTGAGAGTGAGAGGATTGGGGGATGTAGGAGTGAGAGGATTGGGGGATGTGAGAGTGAGAGGATTGGGGGATGTGAGAGTGAGAGGATTGGGGGATGTGAGAGTGAGAGGATTGGGGGATGTGAGAGTGAGAGGATTGGGGGATGCAGGAGTGAGAGGATTGGGGGATGTGAGAGTGAGAGGATTGGGGGATGTGAAAGTGAGAGGATTGGGGGATGTGAGAGTGAGAGGATTGGGGGATGTGAGAGTGAGAGGATTGGGGGATGTGAGAGTGAGAGGATTGGGGGATGTGAAGTGAGAGGATTGGGGGATGTGAGAGTGAGGTGCAGGGACAGGTGCAAATGGAGACACCTCTGCCACGGCCACCCCCTTGATTTGATAGAGCCCCAAGAAACAGGCGTCAGTGTAGAGTATATAAACTAGACGCAAACAACTTTATTACAGCTCAAGGCAACATACATTTTTATTTATTAGAACATGAGAAAATATGGAAGCTACAAGAGGCCGTGAGACCTACACGTGGTAGTTCCTGTTACTTAACACTACCTACATCCACCTTTCATCCCCATCCATGAAATTGTCTAGCCTCCTTTTAAAACTCTATTAACTCTGCACTGACCACCTGATGACTTTTTGCATATTGGGATGTTGTAAGATATTAGTCTATTTAATATTTGTGTCAATGGGCAAGAATAGCGGCATAGTTTTTATAGGGTGTGGTCAGGTGGCCTTTGATTCTTGGTAAACCGACTCAGATTCAGATTCAGATTGTTTATTAACCACAAGTTTCCAGAATATTACATAAACATTAAATAATTACTTAAGAAAATACATGTAAATCAAAATGTAAAGTTAAACCGCTTGAGACCCAGAACGTTATTTCCATTGTAATTTGGGTACCATTAGACGATTTTCTAGTGAATATAAGCAATATTTTATAGATATGACCTGTTTAGTATCCTTGTCCACTAGTTAATTTGGTATATTCAGTTAGTTTTCGTAATTTTATGGCTCTACAACAAACAATTTTATATAGCCAAGGAAAGATCTGGGCGTGAAGGGGTTAAATTGTAGTTCAAACGTAGCTACACCTGCGACACCTGTGCAACACCTGTGCCATAAGAGGTGGGCTGGGCAGGTACGTTGTTGTATTAGAAAATTACTGAGAGGTGACGAGGGGGCCTGGAACCGGTATCTAAACTACTACCTCCCTGGAGACAGTAAAAACTAGAAGTGTGTGTGTGTGTGTGTGGTTTTGCAAAGGGGGGGGGAGGGGATGGGGGCGGATATGCAGAGTTGGTGGAAATTATCACATCTCATTTTTAACCTATTTTTATTTATTTTTTATTATTTTTTATTTTTGTATGCCTCTTAACCCCTTCACGCCCAGATCTTTCCTTTGCTATATGAAATCGTCTGTTATTAGCCATAAAACTACAAAAAAGTAACTGAAACCAAATTAGCTAATGGACAAGGATGCTAAACAGGTCATATCTATATAATATTGCTTATAGTCACTAAAAATCGTTTAATGGTACCCAAATTATAATAGAAATTACGTTCTGGGCCTCAAGGGGTTAAGGTTGATTTGAACTTAATTTATGAGTGGATCCGCTTGTGTGGGGGTTAGATTTTTTTTTTACAGTGATAGAGATAGGCCAGTGACCCCGCTCTTAAAAGGAGGGAAAATCGAACTACACTACCACGCACTAAAGAGAGAGAGAGAGAAAAAAAAAAAAAGCAAAGTGGATAATTTAATGACGATTCTATTTTTTTCCTTATTATTAGCAGACTAGATTACTATTAGATTTACTATTAGATTACTATTAGATGACTATGTTAGACAAGGAGGCGATAGAACACTTATAAACTCAAACTGGTGACATTCAAATAGCTTTATTAGCAGACTAGATTACTATTAGATGACTATTAGATGACTATTAGATGACTATTAGATGACTATTAGATGACTATTAGATTACTATTAGATTACTATTAGATGACTATTAGATGACTATTAGATGACTATTAGATGACTATTAGATGACTATTAGATGACTATTAGATGACTATTAGATTACTATTAGATGACTATTAGATGACTATTAGATGACTATTAGATGACTATTAGATGACTATTAGATGACTATTAGATGACTATTAGATGACTATTAGATGACTATTAGATTACTATTAGATGACTATTAGATGACTATTAGATGACTATGTTAGACAAGGAGGCAATAGAACACTTGTAAACTCAAACGGGTGACATTCAAATAACCCTTGTCATAAAATTTGAAGCGGTTGAAAGTGTTGATCTAGATTATTTGGCGTGAAAAATGTTGGATGCAGGAAAAATAGAAGAATAGAAAGTTAGTTCATCTCGTAGACCTAGAATTAAATGAAAGGCCAAAACAAACAAGCCTAATGAAAACCAAATTTATATATGCCTTGTACTGTCATCTCATTTTTCTATGTTCCTTATTGTTATTTCCTAATTTTTCTATATATATATTTTCTTTTATTCTTCTCATAATTCTATTTTTTCTCATTTATAATTGCAATGTGATATAGATACTACAGTAAATACAAATACAAGTGAAGAGACCTGACTTGACCTAACCTGACCGTGACCTAATCTAACCTAATCTGTCACATCCCCAACCCCCTCTCCTCCTTCTTCCCCTTTCCCTTCCCTTCCCTTCCCTTCCCTTCCCTTCCCTTCCTTTCATTTCTTTTTCCTTTTCCTTTCCCTTCCCTTCCCTTCCTTTAATTTCCCTTCCTTTCCTTTGCTTTCCCTTCCTTTCCTTTGTTTTCCCTTCCTTTCATTTCCCTTCCCTTCCTTTGCTTTCCCTTCCCTTCCTTTCATTTCCCTTCCCTTCCCTTCCCTTCCCTTCCCTTCCCTTCCCTTCCCTTCCCTTTCCTTCCTTCCCTTCCTCCTTCCCTTCCCTTCCTCCCTTCCCTTCCCTTCCTTCCCTTCCCTTCCTTCCCTTCCCTTCCCTTCCCTTCCCTTCCCTTCCCTTCCCTTCCCTTCCTCTTCCCTTCTTCCCTTCCCTTCCTTTCCTCCTTCCCTTCCCTTCCCTTCCCTTCCCTTCCCTTCCTTTCCCTTCCTCCCTTCCCTTCCTTTCCCTTCCTTCCCTCCCTTCCTTTCCTTTCCCTTCCCTTCCTTCCTTCCTTCCCTTCCCTTTCCTTCCTTCCTTCCCTTCCCTTCCCTTCCCTTCCTTCCCTTCCCTTCCCTTCCCTTTCCTTCCCTTCCCTTCCCTTCCCTTCCCTTCCTTCCCTTCCCTTCCCTTCCCTTCCCTTCCCTTCCTTTATCTTTCCCTTCCTCCTCCAAGCCTCATATACCCCAATAATCAAAACAAATCATCTTAACTCTTACCTCATTTCTCCTATCCATAGTCTCCCTGACATCGACCAAGAAATAACCCAAAAACGTATAGCCGTTCTCATCCCATTCCCTCTCTAATGCGTTCAGATCTTTCCTTTGTTATAAAAAAAATTGAATGCAGTGGAGCCATAAAATTACGAAAATAACTGAATATACCAAATTTGTTAGTGGACAAGGATACTAAACAGGTCATAGCTATAAAATCTTGCATATATTCACTAAAACTCTTCTAATGGTACCCAAATTAAAATGGAAATGACGTTCTGGGCCTCAAGGGGTGAAGGGAAATGGAGGAACTTTAACACGTAGAACGACTTTGGGCTTTGATGGTTACGTTGTTGTTAAATGAGGTTGAATAAGGCTTTCCCGTTCCAGTTCGTTAAGGGAAATGTAACTTTAATACGTACCACAACAATTCACCTAAACTTAAAGACGTTCTTCCCTTTCCAGTGCGTTAATAAGATAAGAGTAATGGAACTTTGTCACGTAGGATGACTTGTGGTGGTTACGTTGTTAACTGAGGTAGCGAGCGTGCCCTGCCAGAGACAAAGAGACAAAGGGAGGTCACAGGAAGTTGGCATAGGAGTGTGTGTGTGTGTGTGTGTGGGTGGACCAGTGGTTAGGAGTGTGTGTGCGTGTGTGTGTGTAGGTGTGTGTGTGTGTGTGTGTGTCCTAAAGGCAGTCTGGCGCGCTTCCTTTCACGCTTCAAGGGATTTTTAAAGTTATTGTAGTAGTGGTAGTGAGTAGTGGTGGTGGGTAGTAGTAGTGGTAGTAGTTGTAGTGGTGGTGGTGATAGTGGAAGTAGTAGTAGTAAAAATGGTAGTAATAGTGGTAATAGTAGCAGCAGTAGTAGTGGTAAGAATTAAGTGATCTAGTATTACTCTCCTGTCTCTCATTACTCTCTCTCTCTCTCTCTCTCTCTCTCTCCAGCATCGTGTTTTTTTTGCACTAGAGCGTGTTTTAATTGGGTAATTTTCTCTGTCGGTGGTTACGGTTGTTAACTACCCCAGGATGATCTAGTTGTTACTCTTGTTTCGTCATTATTATTATTATTATTATTATTATTATTATTATTATTATTATTATTATTCTATTCTTTGTTGTGTTGATGGTGATGTCATTTATACTTTTATTGTGATAGAAGTGCTTCTTCCCTCTCTCTCTCTCTCTCTTCTCCTCTCTCTCTCTCTCTCTCTCTCTCTCTCTCTCTCTCTCTCTCTCTCTCTCTCTCTCTCTCTCTCTCTCATCTACTGTTTCCTTCTTTTCGTAATTTTTTTCCTCATGGATTTCTTACTTTTTCATTATTCTCTCTATTACTCTTCTCTCTCTCTCTCTCTCTCTCTCTCTCTCTCTCTCTCTCTCTCTCTCTCTCTCTCTCTCTCTCTCTTCCTTCTTTTCGTTTCTTTTCCTCCTGGTTCTACTTTATCGCTTATTTACCTCTCTCTCTCTCTCTCTCTCTCCTCTCTCTCTCTCTCTCTCTCTCTCTCTCTCTCTCCTCTCTCTCTCTCTCTCTCTCTCCTCTCTCTCTCCTCTCTCTCTCTCCTCTCTCTCCCTCTCTTCCTCTCTCTCTCTTCTCTCCTCCCTCTCTCTCTCTCTCTCTCTCTCTCCTCTCTCCTCTCTCTCTCTCTCTCTCTCCTCTCTCTCTCTCTCTCTCTCTCTCCTCCCTCCTCTCCTCCTCTCTCCTCTCCTCTCTCTCCTCCCAGTACGACACCTTTTCCCGGCAGCGTTAGGAAAAGTTGACTGGAAAGTTGGCGGGAGTCAGAACTCAGAAATCAGAATCGCCTGGCACCGCAACCAGGTAGGAGGCAGGGAAGTGTGGATACGCGAGTGTGTAGTGGGGCGAGAGGCGACGCGTGGTGTAAAGGGTGTTGTTATTGTAAGGGAATAGTGTTGTGATTGATATATATATAGTGATAAATACTGAGGAATGAAAGGGTGGACAGTGGTATAGTTGTGGTGATAGTGGTGTGTGTGTGTGTGTGTGTGTGTAAGGTTGTAAGTTTGTGATTGAAAAAAGTTAAAAGTTGTACGTATTGTGCATAATTTATATAGTGTAGGGGTGTTGTTATTGTGAGGGTACTGAGAAAGGGTGGATAGTGGTATAGTTGTGGTGGTAGTGGACTGTGGTTGTGTGTGTGTGTGGAGGGTTGTAAGTGTGTGTGTGTTGTGTTGTGTTGTGTTGTGTGTGATTGAAAAAAGTTGTGTTGTGTAGTGGTGTGGTTGTTATTGTAAGGGTATTGAGGGATGGAATGGGTGGACAGTGGAATAGTTGTGGTGATAGTGGTTGTGTGTGTATGTGTGTGTGGAGGGTTGTAAGTGTGTTGTGTTGTGTATTGTGATGATTGTGTTATTGAAAAAAGTTGAGTGTTGCAAAGTGTGTGTGTTGTTATTGTAAGGGTATTGAGGGATGGAAAGGGTGGACAGTGGAATAGTGGTGGTGATAGTGGTTGTGTGTGTAACTGTGTATGTTGAAGGTTGTTTGTGGGTTTGTTGTGTTGTGTATTGTGATGATTGTGTTATTGAAAAAATGTTGTGTTGAGAAAAAAGTTGTGTGATTTTGTGTTGCTCGTGTTTGTGTTGTTATTTTATGTTTTTTTCGAGTGTTTTAGGATTTTTTTTTATACTATCTACTACTACTACTACTACTACTACTACTACTACTACTACTACCGTCAATAACACTATAGTCGCCACTGCACTAATGTCGCCAGGCGCCATATATTACGAATTTTAGCAACACTACAGACTTGTATGTATCACTGACGAGGCATGCACAGTAGTTTATGTTATATGTATTGTACCTGTCTTCAGTGGCACATACCAGGCTGTAGGGATGCTGAAATGCGTAATATATGGCACCTGGCGACATTAGTGCAGTGGCGACTATAGTGTTATTGACGGTACTACTATACCTACTACTAGTCTACTACTATAATTGCATTTGCTCTACTTTAATTTTCATCTACCTATCTATTTATACAGTAAAACCTCTCGTATTCTGACCCTCCTACCTCCTCCTCCTCCTTTTTTTTTTTTATTTTTTTT
>JACEEZ010005696.1:48202-50702 GCA_016584305.1 Chionoecetes opilio | reverse complement strand
AGAGGAGGAGGAAAAAGAGAAGGAGCAGATAGAGAGAAGTTAGGAAGAATAGAAGAGAGGAGGAGGAGGAGGAAGAAGAGGAGAAGGAGCAGAAAAGAGAAGTAAGGAAGAAGAGAAGAGAGGAGGAGGAGGAAGAAGAGGAGGACACCGTTTGAATACAAGTCTTGAATTTCATAGGACCTATTTTTCCTATCATTCTCATCTCTCTTCCTCCTTTCTCCCCTTTCTCCCCTTCCTCCCCTTCCTCCCCTTTCTCCCCTTCTCCCCTCCTCTCTTCCTTCCCTTCCTCCCTCCCTTCCTCACCCCACTTGTCAGACAATAGCAGGGAAGATAGCGTACCTACTCAACTTTCATAACGTCATCGAGGGAGAGAGAGAGAGAGAGAGAGAGAGAGAGAGAGAGAGAGAGAGAGAGAGAGAGAGAGAGAGAAGTTTTCTCTCCCTCAGGTAAAACCGGAAGGGAAGGTGATACTAAGAGGGATGGATTATCTCTCTCTCTCTCTCTCTCTCCTCTCTCTCTCTCTCTCTCTCTCTCTCTCTCTCCTCTCTCCCTCTCTCTCTCTCTCTCTCTCTCTCTCTCTCTCTCTCTCTCTCATTATTCAGTACGTGGCTGTAAAGGAGAAATTGTAAAAAAAATAGAAATTAAATTGTGGAAATCGTGATTTTGTGATTTCTGCATAATGACAAAGCAAATTCTATTGATTCTCTTTCTACTTATCTTTCTTGCTACTATCGGGATCTTTCTTGCTACTATCGGGATCTTTCTTGCTACTATCGGGATCTTTCTTGCTACTATCGGGATCTTTCTTGCTACTATCGGGATCTTTCTTGCTACTATCGGGATCTTTCTTGCTACTATCGGGATCTTTCTTGCTACTATCGGGATCTTTCTTGCTACTATCGGATCTTTCTTGCTACTATCGGGATCTTTCTTGCTACTATCGGGATCTTTCTTGCTACTATCGGGATCTTTCTTGCTACTATCAGGATCTTTCTTGCTAATATCGGGATCTTTCTTGCTACTATCGGGATCTTTCTTGCTACTATCAGGATCTTTCTTGCTAATATCGGGATCTTTCTTGCTACTATCGGGATCTTTCTTGCTACTATCGGGATTTTATGATCAGTTTTGATAAGTTTCACTATACTTTATACACAGGCAAAATTTAAGGTACTATTAAATCCTTTTTTGGTTATTATTTTGTTGATCTATTAATGAGCACACTAACTTTGAATTGTATATTTTTTAAAGTTTTTTTCCTTGTTTTTGAAAATGCAGTATTCATATTACCTATATTTGTATTCATTTACCCTTGAAAATACAGTCACTTTATACTGAATACATATTCAAGTCGCTTGTACTCTTGAAAATAAAATAACATTGAACTTTAAATGTATATTCCTGTCTGTTTGATACTTGAAAATACATTGAATTTGAATTCTTGCATAATTTCGTGTATTTATATTTTCTGTTTCTCTTTTTGCAGGTGTGGAGGCGACTGTGTGTGTGTGTGTGTGTGAACTGTGACGAGGCAAAGGATGTAAGAAGGAACAAAGAAAAAATAATAAAATATGTGATACTTTAGGAACGTGAAGGACGCTGTGTGGGATATTGATACTGTGTGGTGTTATTTTGTGTGTTGTGTATCCAGGGGAAATATTGTTTATATAGAGAGGAAAAAACAAGGAAAATATGAGTGATTGTGAGGTTTTTGATGGACATACATACACTCACACACAATAAATAAATGGGAAAAGGAATGAAAATTGAAAATAGAAACAAATGGACTTAATTAGTAAAAAAAATAGAGAGAGAGGAAAAAACAAAGGAAAATGTGAATGATTGTGAGCTTTTTGATGGCCATTGACATACATACACTAGCATGCAAAAAATAGAAACAAATATAAATAAAAAATATAAACAAATGATTTTGTGAACAAGAAAATGACGTAACCATTGGAAAAAATAAAATAAAAACGTGAACCAAGTCAAATATATAAATACTCAGTGAATATTTGTAAATAGTGTTTGAAAGGAAAATCACTACACGAAAATTAAGATGGTATATAGATAAAAACAGCAACAGCAATTATCGTCAAAATGTGAATACTGGAGAAATGTTTAATGTGATGACTGGTGAATGTTGAAAAAGTAAAAGTAAAATAATGTGAAATATGAAAGTGATAATATATATTTGTTTTAAAGTGAATATTAGAGTGACGTGACATGAAAAAGATTGAAAAAAAATTTATATAGAGGAAATACCGGCACTTATATATAATTGAAGGAAATGTGGAAACGAAAATACAGTGAATAAAGAAAGGAAGATAAGTAAATAAATAAAGTTGAAGGAAAGTGATGAAATAGAAAAATGGAAAGAAGAAATACAAAGGCATGAAATAGAAAGATAAAAAATATATATTATACATACTAAGGAAAATTGAAAAAAACGTAACAAATGCAGATATATATATAGTAATAAAAAAGATAAGAAATATAT
>JACEEZ010005696.1:23202-43202 GCA_016584305.1 Chionoecetes opilio | reverse complement strand
TTCAATGTTAGAATCGTTGATCGATGGAACAAGTTACCAGCAAATGTTGTCGGGGCCAACACAATAAATACATTTAAAAAAAGACTTGATGCGCACTGTAAAGTAAATGGGTATTGATAGTGCAAATTCGTATCTAGTCCCCCGTATCGATTAGTTTAGTGGTAGGGGGTAGTTGTAGTTATATTTTTCATTCCTTCATTCTGCCTACAAAACTTCCTGTTCCTATCCCTTAGGGCAGGTTTTTTTTCCAAACTTTTTTTTCTTAAAAGTAGTTGAAAGTTATAGTATGTAGTTCAGCAGATACCCTCGTATGGCCCAATGGTCCCGGGTGTCTGTTACTCCTATTAATCCTCCTCCCCCTCCTCCTCCTCCTCCTCCTCCTCCTCCTCCTCCTCCTCCTCCTCCCCCCTCCTCCTCCTCCCCCTCCCCTCCTCGTATGAACTTAAACTACCAAAAATAAATGGTGTTCCTTTCCAAACTATTTCCTGTCGTCTAAAAATAGATCGAAAACCCAAGATTATTCCCAAACCCCTATAATCATAAACCAAGAATTTTAATTTTTTTTTCCCAAAAAATTTTCCCCCTATAGTCATAACCAATATATTCCCCATATCAAAAAAATAAAATTTCATAAACCAGATATATTAAGTATATCAATAATTTTCAAATTTTAGTAATACAGTAAGATAAGTCAATAAGAAAAAGACAATACATTAAATTTTTTTTTTTTTTTTTTTTTTGCATCCTTCCCCGAGCAAAAAATACATTGAAATTTTGTATTTTTTTTTTTTGGCCATTCCTAATAAACAATCATTACATTTTTTTTGCCTACATTCCTAAGACAATACTTTTGACTTAATTTTTTTTTTTTTTTTTTTTTTTTTTTTTTTTTTTTTTTTTTTTTTTTTTTTTGCACCTTCCTAAGACTACATAACACTTTTTTTTTTTTTTTTTTTTTTTCATTTTTCCTGGGACATTGATTTTTTTTTTTCCCCTCTTTTCCCTAGGCTTGATTTTTCTTTTTTTTTTTTCTTTTTTTTTTTCCCATTATTCCAGGATTTTGATTTTTTTTTTTTTTTTTTTTATATACCTTTCTAAATAGAGGGTATTTTTTTTTTTTTTTTTTTTATCCTTTTTCCTAATAGACACTTAATTTTTTTTTTTTTTTTTTTTTTTTTTTTTTTTTTTTTTTTTTTTTTTTTTTTTTTTTTTTTTTTTTTCTCCATTCCCTATCATTGGCTCTTTGCTCATGTCACATTGCCCTTTTTTCCTCCTAAATACTCAAACATCCTGATGCTTTTAAATCTGATCTGTCTTAAACGCGCTTTTTTTCATCTGCTTCCCAAAACTTTCTCCTCCTCTGTTTTTCCGTCCTTATTCTGTCTGTTATTTTTTTCTTCTCTAAATTTTTCGTTTTTTTTCAGGGCGAAAAATTTTCTTGGGGGCGATTTTCCTATTTTTGATATTTTAGTTTTGGGGCCTTTCCTGGGTTCTTATTTTTCCTAAAATTTCTTTCATCACTTCTTCGCCATTTTGTGTAGTTTTGTTATTAAACTTTCCCTTTTCCTGGGGTTTTTCTACACACTGCCACCTTCCAGTTCTTTTTTTTGATCATTGTCACTCTCCCTTCTTCATGGGCCCTCTATTCAATGGTCGATCATGGGTTTTTTCATGCCCTACATTTTTCGTCATCGTTCCAATGTTTTTTTTTTCTTTTCCCTTGTCATTTGTCATCCTCCTCGATTTTCCTTTTTTTGGGCCCCTTTCCTATCATTTCCTTCGTACGTGTTTTCTTTTGTTCTCTGCCTTCCTCTGCTTTTTGATGTAATTTTTCTCAGTTTTTCGTAGCACGAAGGGTCTTGAAAACCCCCTTGGGTTTGTAGTGCCAAAGCCGACGTATTTCCTCTAAAGCGACCCTCACCGCCTGAAACCGGGGATTTGACGCTGCTGGATCCCCTGACGAATCGTCCAAAATGGCTGGTGGACGGGATTTTTCCCAGGCCCCTGTCTTCGAGGGCAGGCGGGTGGGTACGATTCCTGCCCCGTGTTCTTTTTGGTTTTGCATTCCTGCGGCAGTACTGCGCATGGAGTTCCGGAATATCTTGCTTAGTTTTACGGCTCTACATTCCTCCCTCTCCTCCCCGCCTTTCGCTCCCTCCTTTTCCCTCCATCTCTTTTTCATCATATAAATTTTTCTGCACCAAATCCAAATCAGATTTTTCGTCGTCTTCCTCTCCTTGGTCTCCCAGTCAAGCCCCTTCAAGCATCTTCTCGGGGGACTCCTCGTCGTCCCACCTGTGGCTTACACAGCCTGATTCTTGGAGGTTCTCGCTGCCCACCCCATGCGCTCTGCCACACTCGCTCTCCGCGTCGGGATGTCGTCACTTTCGGATGATACGTCGGAAAAAAACTCTGAGAAAAAAACTTGTTCATTCTTTTAAAACCCCTTTGTTCTTGTGCTTTGCTTTTTTTTTTACCATTTTTGACGTAATCTTGACGAAGATGCAGCTGCTTTCTTATACGCGACGCGACCAGCTGCTTTCCCTCTTCTCTTGCGGGAAGGTGCATCAAGCCCAATCATCCTGGGTACACGGGAAAATATTAATTTTTGCCGCAATTCTTCTTCGCTTTTTTTTCCTCCAATCTTTTTCTAAAACTCTCGTGTTTTTTTCCCTCTTTTTCTTTTTCTTCTCGCTCTGTTCCCAGTTTTTTTTTTAAACACTTCCCCCGGGGCGGGCCCGTTTTTCTTTCGACCGCATATAAATTGTAATCGCGTCATGATTGAACGAGGCTTTTCCACGTAGCCTTTAAGCTTTGGCAAAAATTTCTGCTACTGACCCGGGGGAAAAACTCTCCTTCCTTGCCCTTCTGGCACTGTCTATGAACAACAAGGGAGGGTTCTATCCGGGTAGCATGCGACTCCTTCCCTTGTCCCTCTGCTCTTGGTGAACACGTGTCTACAGGATTCCACGCGCCGCAAGGCAACCCCTCCCAAAAAATTAAAGATCTGACCCCTGAATTTTCGTTTTTTTTTTCGCACCTCTCACCGCCGCCGGGGTTTAAAAAACTCTTCACAAAACTTGACACTCCGCGATACACCGTAAAAAAAGACCCCCCTCCCGTCTTGAGGAAGTGGTTCAGGGAGGCCTTCTGCCGCCCAGAGACTTCCACACTGTGCGTCTCCGTCTCCCCCAGCCCCCCGGGGAAACCCCCCAAACCCTTGGGCCCCCCGCTCACATCCCGAACAGGCAAAAATTCCGCCGACACCCACTTCCTCACGTATTACGATGTTTCGGCTGCGTCCCTTTTGCTGAAATTTCCAGAAAGGGGCTCACTCTCTTTCCCCAAAACCCGGGAAAGGCTCACTTCGGGGAAAAAGCAGCCTTTCCCCGGGGGATTTTCGGGTGTTTTCTTAACCTTCTTGGGCGCCAGCCACCAATTCCTTTATCCACAGGAGCGCTCCCTCCTGCCTCAGCCGCCACATTCTCCTCCTCCTCCTCTTCGTCGCTACTTTCTAATTCCCCAACAAGTCTTTTCACCACGCTGAGGTCCACCTCTCGTTCTCATTTTCTTCAGCCAGTCACTGTCTTCGTGCTCGCTCTGCGAGGATAAAAGGCAGACTCAAGTAGGCCCCTTTCATCCTCTGCTCATCGCACTCGGCACACGACGCCTCACTCGCCCTCCTGAAGTCTGCTCTCCTTCCCGTCCATCCCAAATTCCCGGTCCATGCTAGGGAGCCTGCCCGTCTTCGTGGTACCGTTTGGCCCCCCGGGGCACTGACAACTTCCCCGCAGCAGGAAACACTTTCCTTATCTTCGCCTCGTCGGGGTCTGGAGTGGGAGTACTTCCTCTCTGTCGGGTACTCAAAACCCTCGTAGGTTTTTCGTCGGGGGGTTAATACTCCTACGTGTCGTTCTCCTCGTCGCTGGGGGTAAAGTCCCGCTCCTGCATCCCAAGCCTGTCTTGGAAACCGTCAGGGTGGTGGCTTTTCGGCTCTGTTCCGCGCCTCGTGCCCCTTCCCTTTTCCCCCTCCCTTTAGGGACTCCTGCACCTCTTGCTGCCGCTGTAGATCGCCTCCCCGCGCTCAGCAAAACCCCGCGGTCCTCACGTGTCGCGGGACAAGGCGCTAAAGAACTGCTTCACCCCCCTTCTCCTCTTCCTCCTCCCCTTATTGCTTTCTCTGTTTCCTTCTCCGGGTTTGTCACTTTATCGCATCTTCTTCTCCCCACGCTTTTTTTCAGATCCTTCTCCGTCACAGGAAATCTCGCTCTCACCACCCTCATCATCAAATCTTTTATCACTCGAGTCTCGTCGCTTCTCCTCGTCGGTATCGTCCCCACTTCCCTCCTTTCTGTTTTTAAACATTTCCTTATCCTTGACCTTTTTGTAGAGGGCCAGCTTGTCCGCCCCCCCTTAAAAGCGGGGAAATGCCCTGCATGGGGTAGTGCCCTTCGCATCACCGCCTCCTGGCCTTCTGCTGCTGCCCCGCCACGGGGAAGTACGTGCGTCGCGGGAAAGCCTGGGTGATGTCGTCACGTGCTGCACCCCAGCGCTTTGGGGAAGGGCCGCCGCGCCAACCTCATCCCGTCCTTCTGCATTCCGTCCGGCGGGTGATGGCCACCCCCACACTTTTCCGAGCGGATTCTGCGCGTGGTGTAATCGGCTCGTCCAGCCAAAGTTACTGACGGGAGGATCAGGTTTGGCCCAAACCTTGGATTGCGTCACGTCAGAGGGGGCTGCACGCCCCCCATACGCCGCTCCAGGCCTGCTCATCAAAACCAGTATTTCTGCAGCCTCCCCCCACGCGATCAATCTTCAAAGCTCCTCTTTCTTCATCCCGTCCTCCTCGAGTTGCAGTTCCCCGCCTGAGGTTCTCCTCCTTCAGGGTCTGGTGGGTTGGGGTCCTCCGCGGGCCCCTGTCACCTCCCGCCAGGGGGGGGTCTTGGGCCTCCAGCGGGAATCCAAACACGGCTCGCCTCTCTTTTCCCCTTTCTTTTGATGGCGATTTTCTTAAATTTGAATTTACTCTTACCTGGGATCCAGACGTCTTTCCTTGGCTCGCTGGCTCGCTCTGCCGGGCCTGAGCGCCGGATTGCCTTCAAAAACTTCATTCGATGCTGAGGGCCTTGTGTGGGTCTTCAGAACTCATCAATCCATTTGATGGTCATCTCTGACTTCTTTTTTTTACTACACCAAGAATCTGCAACACCTAGGGGTTTCAATATTAAGGATTTTTTTTAAAAAAAGAAAAGGCTTGGGTTACGGCGGTGGGGTTTCCAAAATGAGCTGGGGGTGACGCGAGTCGAGGTGAGCTTGGGAGTTGGGGAGAATAAACTTTGGGTGGGAGAGGCCATTCCCTTTATATATCCTTTTAAAAAGACCTTACTGTGTGTACAGATTCTTTTTTTTTTCTCATTCCCGTCCCTGATAAATACACTACGGGGGGTGGCGAACCCTTTCTGATCTTTGCGGGTAGGGGTTTTCCATACAAACACACCCAAAACTTATACACACACCAACCACGCGCACACACACACACACACACACACACACCACACACACACACACAGGGAACTCCGTAGTGTAAGGGGTAGCACCCCGGGTCGCAACCGGAAGTCCCGGTTCGATCCCCCGGGGGACGAAACTGTCTTCTTAAACCCTACCCCTGTCCACCCAGCAGGAAAGGGTACCGGTTTAGCCGGGGGTTTGTGACCACCCCCCCGGGGGGGTGGCTTTGGGCCCCACTAAGCACTAAGCAGGGGGGTATTTATATCTTGAAACATTGGGGCTTAGCCCAGCCAAGAGATCTTTAAATTTTTACAGGTAATTTTCAGAACAAACTATTTAGAAAAAAAAAAAAAATAATGAAAAAAATGGAACCCTGTCTCTCCCAAAAACTTTTCCCGGGCATTTTGTTGGGGTAACTTTCGAAACATGAAATTGAAAAAAAATTAGACAAAATTATCTGAGTTGGGGTTCAAATTCGTTATTATTTTTATTTTCATCGTAGATCAAAACCCCAAGAAAAGAGAGCTTTGGCGTGTGAACGTCCTAAGATTTGTATTCCCAATGCTTTGTTCAGTACTGAAAACTGACCCAACCCGGGCTTATAAATACTTTATTTATATTTTTACATCACAAAAGGACTGGCCCCGGGCACACAAAAAAGCACTTTTAAAAAAAAAGCCTTTTGTTACGTGGCGTTTGTCCCTCTGATATTCTTTCTTCCCTCTCCAAAAATTTTTGGGTCTCCTCTGTCATGCCTCCTCATCTCCTCTGTTCTCTCCACCTCTCTCATGTCCTGTTCATAAAAGGATCCCATCAGCATACGCTAAGTAACATCTAACCAAATATCTTGTTTTTTACTATAATTTTATGTTGGTCCCAGTCAGAGCTTATCTTATTTTTATGAGAGAGAGAAAAAAAAAAAAAAAGGTATTTGAGATCCGGGGCTATTCATAAAACATTCGGGGCTACACAACCCAATGCCCAGGCCTAACTACGCCCATGCTACTCATGCGTTGCTACTACCGTAGATAACACTATAGTCGCCAGTCGCTTGCCACTACACTAATGTCGCCAGGCACAATATATTACGAGTTCTAGCATCACTACAGACTTTTATGTGCCACTGAAGACATGTAGTGTGATGTACATAATATAAACTTCTGTGCATGCCTCTTCAGTGGTACATAAAAGTCTGTAGTGATGTTAAAATTCATAATATATTGTGCCTGGCGACATTAGTGCAGTGGCAAGTGACTGGCGACTATAGTGTTATCTAGGGTAGTGTCACCGGCGGGTAGTCTCTTCAGCAACACCCGGCCACCCTTGAACGACCCTCGGCGCCACCCCGTCACACCCACCTGCAGGACGTCTCGCTGCGCCACACAACACAAGGCACAAGCACGTCCACCCAACGTGAACAGGGAGAGGGATTAACTTATGGGCGCAGGCTGGCTGCCCCTTCCTTTTCTTGCCTTGGATTAATAGCCACTAAAAAGACACTTAAGACAGACATTTAAAGACACTAATAGACACTTTAAAAGTCTATTGATCTTGCGTCCACCCTCAACACAGCACGTGACGCGGAAGCCAAATCCACTTTCGTCGAGTACTACGCCATGATCGACCCGGTAAAAATTAAGTTTATGACTGTTGCAAGATTTGCAGATAAGGTTTTTTTTTTTTGCTTAATTTTTGTTGCTTAATATGTGATGCTTTCCCTAATAGAGATAGTTTTTTCCTGTGCAAACCTAAAAGTGTTTTTTGCAATTCGAATAAGTGATGACAAATTTCTAATAACACTTTTTAAGACATTTTGACGGGAAAAAAACACGCTCCAGTTGTTAAAGCATCAAATAATAACCTAATCAAACCATTAAACTAACCTACTCTAACGTTCTAACCTAACCACCTAACCCTCAAACTAACCTAACCTAACCTATGATTTTTGTTTGTTTGCACATTTCATTGTTACTTTCACACTTGTTCTGACCTGTAGAAACAAAAGAAAGGTACAAAATATATGAATCCAGACCCAGTCATCTTCTAGTTAGTCTCGACCCGCCCTGCCTCGACGACAACTGCGGCAGACGGATGACTAGGGGTGGGCTGACTTTTGCGTGGGTGAAAGACGTGTTTATAGAGACGGATGAAAGGTATGCGTATGGCAGGGGCTGAAAATGAGGTGAATATAATGAAGAGTGATAATGAACAACAGAATTTAGAGATTTTGTGGAACTGATCGGTGGCGGCTCGTGATAAAATAGAATGGAGGGACTGCAAGCTTCACACAACAGTAGGATACATTAATTTTACCAAACTCAGGTATGAGTTGTAGTTGATGTTCACGAATTTCAGGGCATGGTAGTAGTGGTGGTGGTAGAAGGGATGGTGGGGGTGGTAGTGAAAGGGGTGGCTGAGGTGGTGATGGTAGAATTCAGTATTACTTGAAATAAAGTCGGTACGCTTGATTTCAGTCTTTTCATTTTAAAGTCAGCTGGGATGTTGGGTGTTTTGCAAATACTTCACCTCGATCTTCCATAGTCATAGGGTAATTAAGAAAACACTATCACCACACCCTCCCACCACGCACTGTAAACATGAGAGGGACGAGACTTAGCTGCCTTGACCGCAGCTCATTGTGTTCGCAAGTGGCGCGGCGGCGGCGCAGACATGAATCGTACAGCAAATATGAAAGTAACTTACATTTTGGTCTGGTTTTACGTAATGACAATTCACTTAGTAACGTATTGAAAATAATTAAATAACATATACCTAATTACTTTTTATTGTGATATATTTGTTAGTAGTGTATTAATTCTGCTGTGTTTCTAAGGGAATCATAAAACCTGGCAGTGAGTGTTTGGGGTGCTGCAGCCCCTTGGCAGCCCTATGCCACGACCGCCATGGGGCTGATATTGCGTGGGGGTGATATTGGATTTTATTGATTGATTTAATTCCAAAAGGGGGAAATGTTGCCAGATATCAGAGGTCACATGGCACTATGGCAAAGCATAAAAAAGTGAAGAGGGTATAGAGAAAGAGTGAAACGGTGAGGGAAGTGCACATGATTGGATTATGATTTCTTATTACTCGGAAAATATTAATGAATTCTTGTATTGAGCAGTAGGAATGTATTCGGTGTAGGAATATGATTGGAATAGAGATTCTGTTCTCGATGCCCATATGGTGATGATTGCGCAGTGTATACAAGGGTTGTGCGTGCGGGGAATGCATGTGTTTGGAGTCAACTCTGTCATGCACTCCTCATCTCCTCTGTTCTCTCCACCTCTCTCATGTCCTGTTCAGAAAAAGGATGCCACCAGCATACGCTAAGTAACATCTAACCAAATAGCTTGTTTTTAACTATAATTTTATGTTGCCCCAGTCAGAGCTTATCTTATTTTTGTGAGAAAAAATATATAATAATAAATAAAAAATATATAAAAAAGGTATTTGAGATCCGGGCTATTTATAAAACATTCGGGGCTACAGCCCCAATGCCCAGGCCTAACTACGCCCCTGGCACTAAGGATGAATGATAAAATAAATGTTTTATGGAGACGGGGCCATACGAGCGTTGCTCAGGTCCTGTAAAATACAACTAGATGAATACAACTAGATGAATACACGCATGCATACATACATACATACACTCCACATACTGGGCGCTATAGCTTGGATCTCGGACTTATCCTCTCACCTAGAGCTGCGGAGCTTCTCAGTCCTATTTTCACTGTTTTTAACAAGTGTAATGCCGTGCTGCTGGGCTGTCAGATGTAACAGTAGGTCTGAGAAGGGATTCAAATTGTACATATTTCCTGCAAGCCTTGAAAAAAGGAGTTTATGGATAAACAAAGTCAGTCGTTTGGGGTGGACAACTTCCCGTTTCATATTTTTTGTGTCAGTTATGTTTTATTGTTGTGTTGTCAGACACTAGAACATAAGAACATACGGAAGCTGCAAAAGGCTGGTATAGAGACCGCCACGTGGTAGTTCCTGTTATACATAGACACCTACCCACATCCACTTGTCATGCCTTCCATATATTTTTCTAGTCTTCTTTTAATCTCCCTATCGTCTCTGTCCTAACTACCCGATAAAGGATTCTATTCAAGGTGTACAAGGTGTTAAAGGTCACTCCTATTTGCCATGTAAGTTAGTGTGAAATATAAGATAGACGAGGATTAAGGATGAATCCATGGCGCTTTTTAGTAAAGTTAGACCAGAAACAACGTTAGGATAGTTCATTCGCTATTATAGTTTATTGCTTCTATAAAGCTGATGATAGTGATATATCTTTAATATTCCAGACACAAAGTTATTATACATTACCGAAATACAATACAGGCTGAATCTAAGATGCAATATTAAAACAGACTTAAACTTTAAAGTTGAAGTCTTATTGCTATATAAACAAGTATAATTACCATCGAACAGATTTTGAGATCCTAATGGCTAGGTTATCCATAAGGATTAAACTATAATATACGACACCAATGTTTCACAATTTTTCATTGAAAACATTCATCACTAAACCCAATTTTTGCAATGACACTATTTTTCATTTATTCTTAGTCTATCTATAAACCTGTACACAAGGTTCCTTATCACAGCCTGACAGCTTCTAACATTACAGTAAGCAAACATCTCACTTACACTGTACCAGTCAGGCAATCTATGCAAATACCTGAAAGCATTGTTGTATGCAATGTATAAATTCTTCACAGCAGCATTACTATTGCTCCACCCTAGGTGGCGAGTGTTTAGGGCTGTACAGTTAAGTTTTAAACAATGCCATTTTGGCATCAGCTGTACACACATGAAATTTACGTATCAATGTATGAAACATGTGTATATATCTGCCTAATCTGTCTAAATATAGGAATGTAAGTATCAGGAACTACCACGTGTAAGTCTCCCGGCCTCTTGTAGCGTCCTTATGTTCTTATAATCAAGGTGGTCACGCATATCACTGCTTACCAGTGTCCAAGCCATTTGTAAGAGTTAATCACTCCAAGGTTTGCATCATCTAGGTCTCTATATGATACCGGAGGGAGGAGTGGGTGGGGAGGAGCCTTTGACTATGCTATCCTGTTTTCACACATAGTTTACTGGTAGAAGTACGTAGTTTAGTGGATTCCTTTCGTTATAGGGTGACGCGTTATAGGGTGACGGATTTCATGGTTTCTGTTTTCCCGTGTAATCCTATTTAATCCTCCTCCTCCTCCTCCTCCTCCTCCTCCTCCTCCTCCTCCTCCTCCTCCTCCTCCTCGGATATTCTTCTCTACTTCCTCTTGTAAGTTAAGTAAGACTAGTGTTCTGGGTGAAAGATAATGCTCCTGTAAGTAGAGCTAGTTTTATATGCTCTCTCTCTCTCTCTCTCTCTCTCTCTCTCTCTCTCTCTCTCTCTCTCTCTCTCTCTCTCTCTCCTCTCTCTCTCTCATAGCCTCAGGGTGCAGTTGTAGAACTAGTTCGCATGTGCACGTCCTTCATTCGTCACCGTTCGTCCGCCTATTCGTGCTGACTGCGGCGCTTTGTATTCATACTTGTAGTTTACTTGCAAAGTGTCTAAAGATAAAATCTTATCTCTCTCTCTCTCTTCATCTTCATCTCATCTCTCTCTCTCTCTCTCTCTCTCTCTCTCTCAGTTTATTCCAACAATAAACTGCTTTTTACACATTAATTCGATATTTTCTATTTTGTCTTGATTATTACTGCTTTGATTTTATTTTATTTATTTATTTATTTATTTGCTTTTCTATGTTTACACTTTGTTTGAAATTATAACTAACTTTTGATTATGAATGCATCCGATTTTATGTTCCTGAGGCATTGTGCACAGCTGCGTATGTACGTATGTATGTATGTGTATTTTGCGTCGTAGACTGAGCCTGTGTTTGTGTGTGTGTGTGTGTGTGTGTTGTATGTGTGTTGTGTGTGTGTGTGCTTAGGTTTTGATTTCATTTTGCATCCGGCTTATGAATTTTGTCTATCTGTTTTCTCTCTCTCTCTCTCTCTCTCTCTCTCTCTCTCTCTCTCTCTCTCTCTCTCTCTCTCTCTCTCTCTCTCTCTCTCTCTCTCTCTCTCTCTCTCTCTCTCTCTCTCTCTCTCTCTCTCTCTCTCTCTCTCTTTTATTATGTCAAGAAAAGATATCCTGTAATTTCAACTCACCATTTTTAGATAGTTTTATTCTACATCTCTATTTTACTTTTTTATTAATCTCTCTCCTCCTCCTCCGCCTCTCCTCCTCCTCTTCCTCCTCCTCCTCCTCCTCCTCCTCTTTCTCCTCCCTTTTCTTCCCCCTCTCCTCTCCATCCGTGCTCCTCACTTTTCCGCTTCTGATAATCCTTACCTAGCGTCTCCCCTCCTTCTCCTCTCTCTTCTTCATCTTCCTCTCTCTTTCTGATATCTCCAATCTCTCTCTCTCTCTCTCTCTCTCTCTCTCTCTCTCTCCCCTCTCCTCTCTCTCTCTCTCTCTCTCTCTCTCTCTCTCCTCTCTCTCTCTCTCTCTCTCTCTCTCTTTTTCCTCCTCTCTTCCTTTCTCCGCAGAACGGTTATATTCATGAATTAAACCGCATTAGATTACATAAGTGGAAGCAAGTCACCGCGCAGTGCCTGGGAAAATAGACGAGTTAAGGCGAACTGGCAACTTTGCAGCGTGTCGAGTTGCCAACGAGATAAATATTAACTTTTATTGTTGATTGCGAAGTTGCGTCTCTCTCTCTCTTCTCTCTCTCTCTCTCTCTCTCTCTCTCTCTCTCTCTCTCTCTCTCTCTCTCAAGTTATGTGTCAAATCGTGTATTAATTTGGTTTTACACAAAAGTTGAAATCATAAAAGTTGAACTATAGGCCTAAAGATGAATAGCCTATATGGGAAATGAAATACACGAAATAGTGAAAACATATAGAATGGAAAAATATTAGAATGGATTATGAATAACGAAATGATAAAATGTAAACAAAGAAAATTCCTTTAGCAAATCGAAGAAATGTCAAAGAATATAGAAAAAAGAATGCCTAGACCTACTGAATGTCTATTTTAGGTTGTTTTAGGTTTATTTTAGGTTATTTTAGGTATATTTTAGGCTTTAGGTAATTTAGATAATTTTAGACAAAGCATGAAATATTAAAACATGTTAGAAAAAAAAAAAATAAAGATAAAAAATAGAGCTTAAAAAAATAGATATAGAAGAGTAAAAAAAATATGAGAAATATAACGATGGAATACGATAAGGAGAAGTTATAGTTAAGATAAAACACACAGACCAGGTTTATTTTAGGTTATTTTAGGTATATTTTAGGTTTTAGGTTATTTTAGGTTTATTTTAGGTTTTAGGTTTATTTTAGGTTTTAGGTTTATTTTAGGTTGTTTTAGGTTTATTTTAGGTTATTTTAGGTATATTTTAGGTATATTTTAGGTTTTAGGTTTATTTTAGGTTGTTTTAGGATATTTTAGGTTAGTTTAGGATAGTTTAGGTTATTTTAGATATATTTTAGCTTATTTTAGGTAATTTTAGGTTATTTTAGGTTATTTTAGGTATATTTTAGGTATATTTTAGGTTATTTTAGGTATTTTAGGTTATTTTAGTTATTTTTAGTTATATTTAGGTATATTTTAGTAATTTTAGGTTATTTTAGGATATTTTAGCGTATTTTTGGTTTAACACACACACCTATTAGATGCTGATCAAGATAAGGGCAACGATAAAATAACGGTACAGCAAAAATAGTGAATACATGTAAAAAAAACAACGGTATATATATTCAGATAAAAGATAAGGAAAAATATATAGGAAAGAATAAGATAATAGAAAGGGAATTGACGTGGTTGTACTTGGCCGATCAAGAGGAGGATTGTGATTGTGTGTTCTTGATAAGGCGTGGGAAAAGAAAGCTGATTCTATGCGTGTGTGTGTGCGTGCGTGTGTGTGTATTATAGTATCTAGGGGGGAAAGGAATAACTGTTTTTTTTTTTTATATCATTCAAGCATCACTCTCTACTTCCTCTTTTTTTTTCTTTGACATACTTTGTACTACCTTTTTATTTACCTTTTTTATTTTACTACCTTTTTATTTGACTTTTTTATTTTACTACCTTTTTATTTTACTTTTTTATTTTACTACCTTTTTATTTTACTTTTTTTATTTTACTACCTTTTTATTTGACTTTTATTTTACTACCTTTTTATTTTCCTTTTTTATTTTACTACCTTTTTATTTGACTTTTTTATTTTACTACCTTTTTATTTTACTTTTTTATTTTACTACCTTTTTATTTAACTTTTTTATTTTACTACCTTTTTATTTTACTTTTTTATTTTACTACCTTTTTATTTTACTTTTTATTTTACTACCTTTTTATTTAACTTTTTTATTTTACTACCTTTTTATTTAACTTTTTTTATTGTACTACCTTTTTATTTTACTTTTTTATTGTACTACCTTTTTATTTGACTTTTTTATTTTACTACCTTTTTATTTGACTTTTTTATTTTACTACCTTTTTATTTGACTTTTATTTTACTACCTTTTTATTTGACTTTTTTATTTTACTACCTTTTTATTTTACTTTTTTATTTTACTACCTTTTTATTTGACTTTTTTATTTTACTACCTTTTTATTTGACTTTTTTATTTTACTACCTTTTTATTTTACTACCTTTTTATTTAACTTTTATTTTACTACCTTTTTATTTGACTTTTTTATTTTACTACCTTTTTATTTGACTTTTTTATTTCTACCTACTTTTTATTTGACTTTTTTATTTTACTACTTTTTATTCTTACTTTTTTTTATTTACTACCTTTTTTTTACTTTTATTTACTACCTTTTTTTTTACTTTTCTTTTACTACTTTTTATTTTACTTTTATTTACCTACCTTTTTTTTGACTTTATTTTACTACTTTATTTATTTTTTATTTTACTAACCTTTTTTTTTACTTTTTTGCAAGTCACCTCTATTTTTTACTTCTGTCATTTTCTACTTTTCATCTCTTATTTGTAACTTTTTTTTAACGTTTTATTACTACTTCCTTTTTTTGACATTTCCTTTTACTTACTTTTTACTACTTTTATTAATGCTTTATTACTTATTTTACTACTTATATTTTTCTACTTTTCAACCTTTTTACTTTTTTGAACACTTTTTTTCGTGCATCTGCCTTTTTTAGGGTTTGCCGTTTGGCCTTACTGTGTTCACCATTATATTCGTACTATATTTTCTGAAACGTTTATTATACTTCTTTGTTGCTGACTTATTCATTTTTATTACTTATTTATAACTTTTCTTGGTGTGTCGATGCGTGGTGGGGGGGGGTGTAGGGGGGGGGGAGTATGGCTACGTGTGTAATACCAATGGGGTGCGTGAATCCATGGCGTGGTATAGCGTGGTGGTGGGTGGATGGCAGTGCCGTGTGATGAGACAGGCGTGTGACAGTGGTTAGGGAAGTAAGTAGAACGTGTAGGTTAGGTAGGTAGCGTGGAGAGGGTTGTGTTAGGGAGAGAGATTACGTTGTAACCCTGTGATACTGTTTCGGATGGTGGATGCATCATTGTAAGACCAGGGCTCGCACCAAGTTCGGGGAGTACATTGTGTGCCCAGATTGCAGACCGGATTGGAAATTGACTATTTTCATTGCCTTGAGCAGCCAAGGTCGCACCATGCGTACAGGTGCAATCTTACCTCGTGGAAGCAGCTACATTGACCGTGCCCTGCAGGTCCGAACTGTAAGGTCAATACTTACCCATAAAGACAGGCTCAGCACTTACACTCTCTAAACCTAGGGCAGTGTTCTCAACCTAGGGGGAATTCTCCCAGGGGGAATGACATTCTGAAATATGGTGAAGAGGGTGCATGGAGCAAAAAAGGTTGAGAACCACTGCACTGTGGATAGATTCACTTTTCTTTATGCGAGTTTACTGGAGTCACTCGAAAACGGAGATGAAGAGATGACGCCTAAACGGAGACGCCTAAATCTATACTTATAATTATTTTTTATTTTTATTATTATTATTATTATTATTTTTATTATTATTATTTTTATTATTATTATTATTATTATTATTATTATTATTATTATTATTACTGTTATTGCATTGCTTCTTGTTTTGAGGGATTTTGTGGATTTGCTGATTGTACAGTTACTGATTTAATGTATATTATGTGTATATTTATTTATTTGGTTATTTTTTTTACCAAATATTCATTTATTACCTCCGCCAACGAAGTTGGAGGGGTTATGTTTTCACCCCGATCTGTCTGTCTGTCTGTCTGTTTGTTAGTGTACAGGATTTCTCGAAAAGTTACCAATAGATTTAGACCAAACTCAGTATACCAAGTCTATTTGGTATAAGGAAGAACTGATTTAATTTTGGATGAAATCTATTGACAACTGTTGCCATGGCAACCAATTGATGAAATATTCGGCCGGAGTATGCGCTCATACTGAGTGCATATATATATATATATATTATATATATATATATATATATATATATATATATATATATATATATATATAATCCCAACTGTTGCCATAGCAACCAATTGATGAAATATTCGGGCGGAGGTATGCGCTCTACTGAGTTTCCCCCCCCCCTAGTTTCTCCTGTATTTTGGAGTCTTTTTGAGTTTAACACGTGTAAAGTTATGGTCTAGTTATTATTTTGATTTTATATTTTTATTGATTTTTTTTTTCTCTCTCTCTCTCTCTCTCTCTCTCTCTCTTCTCTCTCTCTCTCTCTCTCTCTCTCTCTCTCTCTCTCTCTCTCTCTCTCTCTCTCTCTCTCTCTCTCTCTCTCTCTCTCTCCTCTCTCCTCTCTCTCTCCTCTCTCTCCCCTCCACTCACTCCTGTCTCTCTTTCTTCTTCCTTCTCTCTCTCTCTTCTTCTTCAACCCCACACCACCCCACCCCCCCCACACACACATTATCGTTTGTTTTCCTTTTTTTTCTTGTGATCTTCTCACTGTTCTTTTTCTTCTTTTTTGTCCACATTCTTCACAGACTTTTCCCTCCATTGTTTCCTTCTCCCCCCCCCTACATCCTTCCTTCTCCCCCCCTATCTCCTTCCCCCTCCTCCCTACATCCTTCTTTCTCCCTCCTAACTTCCTTCTTCCCTCCCCCTTACTTTCTCTCTTCCCCCTCCTTCCTTCCTTCCTTCCTTCCTCTCCATCTCATTCCTTCCCTCATTCTTTCCTTCCTTCCTTCCTTCCTTCCTCTCCATATCATTTCTTCCCACCTTCTTTCCTTCCTTCCTTCCTTCCCTCCTTCCTCTTCTTTTCTTCCTTCCTTCCTTCCTATCTCCCTCTTTCCTTTACCTCCTTATTCTTTTCTTTTATTCTCCCTTCCCTTCCTTCCTTCCTTCCTTCCTTCCTTCCTCCCTTCCTTCCTCTTCCTCTATCTATCCTTTCTTCCTTCTATTCTCCCTTCTTTCTTCCTCTCCCTCTCTTTCCTTCTCCCTTTCTTCTTGCTTTCCCTTCTCTCTTTCTTCTTTCCTTCCCTCCTCTCCACCTCTTTCCTTCCTTCTTCCTTCCTTCAATTTTGGTTCCTCTATTCATCCTTCCTTCCTCCTTTCTTCCCTCCTTCTTACTTACTTCTTTCTCCCCATTTCTTTCCTTTTCTTTCATTCCTTCTCTCACCTCCTTCCTTCCTTCTTTCCTCCACCCACTAACTTTTTTCTCCCCCTCTCTCTCTCTCTCCTCTCTCTCTCTCTCTCTCTCTCTCTCTCTCTCTCTCTCCTCTCTCTTCTCTCTCTCTCTCTCTCTCCTGTGTCTCCAATCCGCGTTCCTTCCCGTTACCTTCGAAGCCCAAGGAGGGAAGAAGGACTGGTAGTGGGGAGGGGAAAGGGGGGGTAGGGGTCCACGGTCTGGGGGGGGCGGAGTCACGTGACACCAAATCCAGTCACCTCCAGGGTAGAATGCTTTATTTAAATAATTTTCGGTGGGGTGGTTTCAAATTTATTTTATTGATAATTATGTATTATTTTCTGTATAGTTTAGGCGAAGGTTTTTTTTGGTGTGGTGTGTGGGGTGTGTGTGTGTGGTGTGTGTGTGGTGTGTGTGGTGGTGGGTGTTGTGTGTGGTGTGGGTGTGTGTGTTGTGTGTTTATGAATTGGGGACGAGTGGTTTAAATTTAGTGTTTAGTAGTTTAGTTTTTTGTGTTTTGGAAGTTTTTGGTGTGTAGTAGTGTAGTGGTAGTTGTGTGTGTAGTGTTAGTAGTGAAGTAGTGGGTAGTAGTTGTTTGTTGTTGTTGTGTTGGTGTTGTTGTTGGAGTTGTGTTTGTTGTTGTTTGTTGTGTTGTTGTTGTTGTGTTGTTTTGTTGTAGTGTGCTCATATTATATGCTATTGTTATATTTTCTCACTACTACTACTACTACTACTACTACTACTACTATACTATACTACTACTACTACTAACTACTACTAACTACTACTACTACTACTATATACTACTACTTTACTACTCTACTACTACTACTACTAGATATCTTTTTCTTCCTTATTTCATCTTTTCTCTTTTACTCCTCTTTACATATTTCTACGTCGTTTTCTTTATTTCCTTAGTCTTTTCATTTTCTTATTGTTTCCATCCATGTTATTTAATGTAGTTGTATATAATGTAGTTGTATATAATGTAGTTGTATTTAAGTAACTGTTTTAACTTGTTTGTATTAGTGTTTTTTTTTGTACATATACTACATGTGTTGTATATATGTAAGTTGTATTTAATGTAGTTGTATATAATGTAGTTGTATATAATGTAGTTGTATTTAATGTAGTTGTATATAATGTAGTTGTATATAATGTAGTTGTATATAATGTAGTTGTATATAATGTAGTTGTATTTAATGTAGTTGTATATAATGTAGTTGTATTTAATGTAGTTGTATATAATGTAGTTGTATATAATGTAGTTGTATTTAATGTAGTTGTAATAATGTGTTATAAATGTAGTTGTATTAATGTTTTATAATGTAGTTGTTTTAAGTACTGTCTATAATGTGTTTTTAATGTAGTTCGTTATAATGTGTTGTTATAATGTGTTGTATTTAATTAGTGTATTTAATGTGTTGTAATAATGTGTTTATAATGTATTGTTAAATGTGTTGTATAAATGTCTTGTCATTAATGTAGTTGTATTAATGTATTGTATATAATGTATTGATATTTGTTGTATCTAATGTGTGTATATCTGTAGTTGTATATAATGTGTTGTATTTCTGTGTTGTATATGTATTTTCTACTGTAGTTGTATATAATAGTGTAAACTGTAGTTGTAATGTATTGTATTTATGTAGTTTTATAAGAGTTGTATAAAATGTAGTATGAATAATAATGAGTTGTATATAATGTATTGTATATAATGTAGTGTTATAAGTAGTTGTATAATGTAGTTGTATATATGTATTGTATATAATGTAGTTGTATATAATGTAGTGTGATATAATCTAGGTTTAAGTAGTTGAGTGTTAATTTTTCACCGTATAGATGGTTGTTTATGTAAGAATAACCCTGCTTCTACTTTTTTGCTGTCTGTCTTTTTTTGCTTCATCCAATTTGGCTCTCTGGAATAAGTCACGTATATCACAAAGAATGGATGAGGAGGAAGAGGAAGAAGGCGGAGGAGAGGAGAGGATGGAGAGGGAGGAGGAGGAGGAGGAGGAGGAGGAGGAGGACGACGAGGAAGGAAGGAGAAACGGGATCAAGACAACGATATCACGGTTCCCGATACAATAGATGAACCAATTGACTGTATTTCATGCTCTCTCTCTCTCTCCTCTCTCGATCTCTTCCTCTCGTCTCTCTCTCTCTCTCTCTCTTTCTCTCTCTCAACTTTTTTTTTTTTTTCTCTCTCTCTCCTCCTCTCTCTCTCTCTCTCTCTCTCTCTCTCTCTCTCTCTCCCTCTCTCCTCTCTCTCTCTCTCTCATTTCATAAAATAGCCTGAACACGGATATTAATGCATATTTATATAATGTACTAACAACTATAAAAATAATAATACAATAATGATAATAATAATAAGATAATATGGATATAAGATAATAGGATAATGATAAGACATAGGATAGGATAGGATAAAGATGATGCTTGAATATGTTGTGTGAGGCGATCACTCACGACGTCCTCACTGTCCCCCACGCGGCAAACAGTTCCTTCACGGCGGCATGAGACTCCTGCGCGCTGGTCTTGCAGCCCTTGATGTGCAGCCTGCGGCGTGCAGGGTCCAGCAAGACCTGCACGGAGTAGCGGCCTTCCAGGTAGTGGAGGTAACACTCCCCAGACCCCCCCAAGCGCTCCACGTATTTGCGAGGCACGATGAGGCTTCGCCGCACCTCTTGATTGGCCTCCTCGGCCTCCTGTCTAGCAGAATTTTGTTCAAGATTCTGTGAGGACTCGGCCGGCAGTGCCCCGCCTGGTGCGGGCAAGGCCAGTGCCTTGCAAAGAGGCGCTGCCACACAGTGCTGTGCCTTACTGAGACACAAGCCACGGTCT
>JACEEZ010005696.1:15702-18202 GCA_016584305.1 Chionoecetes opilio | reverse complement strand
ACCCTGGTAATATAATAGAAGTGGATGTAGGGGATGAAAGAGGGAGAGAAGAAGAGGAGGAGGAGGAGGAAGAGAAGAGAGGAGGAGAGGAGACATATAGGAAGAATAGGGTGTGGGAGGAAGAAGGAGGAAGAGAAGAGAGGAGGAGGAGAGGAGGAGGAGGAGGAGACAAATAGGAGGAATAGGATGTGGGAGGAAGGAAGGAGGTAAGGATGGACTTTATTTAGAGGAGGAAGAAACACGTGTGAGGAGGATTACAAAGGATTACAAAGGAAACACAAACAACAACAGACCATTAGGTCCTTACATGGCTGTTTGATTTAACTACACTACACTAACTACATAATAAGAGAGAAAGGATAGGAAAGTAGAAGGCTCCTCCCCACCCACCCATCCCTCCAGCCGAAGCTGGCCGGAAATGAAGTGATACCACGTAGTATAGAAAAACTGCATGGAATTTGTGAGGAAAGTTGAAAGCTGTAATCTACTAACTACTACTATGTTTGTGGGGGTAGGTTTAGTGCTTGATAATAGGTTCATGTTATGTGCGTTTTGTAGTGGTGGGAACACAGTGTGGAGGTTCAAGGGTGGTGCGGCAGCCTTGCCTGGCGCTTTCTTGGGAGGCAGCAGTCGATCAGGCCCCAGCTCCGTTCAATCCACTGCGGATTGTGTACTTTCCATGTAGGACGCCGTACACTATTAATGCCCCCTGCAGCAGTGACCCCTGGTACCTTAAATCCCGATGGTGGTCACTAACTGTCAGGACCCTTGCTGATCCACAGCCCGTCACAGGTCGAGAGTAGTAGTGGTAACCGTTAACTCGGGGCATAGACCACTGTATACCTGGACTGCGCACGGAATATTGGCCTGTCGCACAAGGGCCTGTAATCGGAGGGCCGCTCGGATTCATATATATATATACGGATCATATAGACTGGTTTATCAGTATATATGATATACTGTAATCTTCGTAAATGTTTGTTCTATAATATTATCAAATAAAAAACAGTAAAACACGGTAAAGAAATGCCATTACGAGACTCTGAAGAAATATGCATGAACTTAATATTCACTTCAACTCTTCGCCATTTAAAACTTTGCGAGTCAACTTTTATCATGAAGGGTATCAATAGAAGCGGAATTTTATCAGCTTTCCATTGCTATATTTCGTTATCTGATAAATGAGTTAGAACCATGCATAAATTAGCGTTAACTAAATAAATAAAATCATCAATCGGGTAATTTTCCCGATTGATGAGGTTATTTATTTAGTCAACGCTAATTTATACATGGTACTAATTAATTTATCAGAAAACGAAATATATAAGTAAATAAATAACCTCATCAATCGGGAAAATTACCCGATTGATGATTTTATTTATTTAAGTTAACGTTAATTTATGCATGGTTCTAATTCATTTATCAGATAACGAAATATGCAATGGAAAGCTAATAAAATTGCGCTTCTACTGATACCCTTTATGATAAAAGTTGACTCGTAAAGTTTTAAATGGCGAAGAGTTAAGTGAATATTAAGTTCATGCATATTTCTTCATAGTCTCGTAATGGCATTTCTTTAGCGTGTTTTACTGTTTTTTATTTGATAATATTATAGAACAAACATTTACGAAGATTACAGTATATCATATATACTGATAAACCAGTCTATATGATCGTCCATAGACCACTATATCTCTTTGTCGGGCGCCCCGCAGGCCCCTATGCAGCCCCGCAATTCAAAACATTGTCTCGTGCGCAGTCCAGGTATACAGTGGTCTATGCTCGGGGCTATCTGTGTGTGTCATGAGGTCTAATATAAAAAAAAAAAAAGTGTTGGTGTAGGCTCAGTGTGGAAGTTCAAGGGTGGTGCGGGAGAGGAGGAGGAGGAGGAGGAGGAGGAGGAGGAGGAGGGAGGGTGTGTTAAGAAAGAAAGGAAAAGAAGAGAGAAAAAATATTAATGAAGAGAGGAAAAAAATAGGATAAGTTAAATGATAAAGTAAGATGGATTAGAAAAAATTGAGAAATGATTGTGATGATGTAGAAATTTGGAGGAAAGGAATGAATGATAAAAGAGAAGAGAAGAGGAGAATATTAGGAGAGGGGAGTGGCTAGGAACTTAGGGAGAGGAAAAAAATGTGTGTGTGTGTGTGTGTGTGTGTGTGTGTGTGTGTGTGTGTGTGTTGTGTGTGTGTGTGTGTGTGTGTGTGGGAGGAGGAAATGGGTAGGCTCGACAAATTTAAGGAAGGGAAGGGAGGAGGGACGCTTATGGAGGAGGAGGAGAGGAGGAGGAGGAGGAGGAGGAGGAGGAGGAGGAGGAGGAGGAAGGAGGAGGGAGGAGGAGGGAGGAAAGGAGGTGCAGAAGAATAAGGAAAAGAGGAAAGAGGAAGAGGAAGAAAAGGAGGAAAGAACAAAAAAGCTAAAAAAAAGTAAGAGGAAGAAGGAGGAAGAGGAAGGAAAGAAGAGAAGGAAGAAAACTAAAAAGAGAAAGAAGGAAAAAGAG
>JACEEZ010005693.1:0-23090 GCA_016584305.1 Chionoecetes opilio | reverse complement strand
AAGTCGCCAAAACTTGGTAAGGGCCCAAGGTAGGAGCGTTGGCGGACAGGGGCCAACGCTCCAAATTAGCAGAGGGCAACCACAACATGTCACAGCCAGCCGTGTGAGGACAAGGAGGAAAAGAAGGAAATAGAAAAATAAGTGAGAGGGAAACAGTTGGAAGTGGGATAGACTACGTTATACATTATATTAGGATAACGACTTGAGCATTACATGTGCGTATCGTTAAGGGGTAACAGTGCGACTGAAGTTACCAAAGATAGTAAATTATATTAGGATAACGACTTGAGCATTTCCCCGTGCGTATCGCTAGGAGGGAAGGAAGACTTAATATTAAGATCACTTGTGAATGTATAATAACTACATAATGGAGACAGTAAAGAGTTAAATATATATAAATTAGAAATATATATTAACGCGTTATCATTCTGTTTACAACCAGTCCTTACATATTTTCTTAAATCTTTTATTTTGTTCAATCATATATTTTTCCCACTTAATGTGGGTGGTGGCAGCGGAGTAACCAGGACTGTAGAGTACACTCCCAAGGTGGGCACTACATAATGGTAACAAAGGTGTAGATGGTCAAAATGACCATTACACACATAAAGAAAGAGGGGGGGAGGGGGGGACAGAGGTCAATCCCTGCCATGGGATACAGACAAGTGACCGCTTCCCTCCAGCCCACCTGTCCATAAGGGCTCATTTGCCATGGACATCACATTTTCACTTTAAAAAATAACTAATATAATTAATAGAAAAAATAATTTCCAGAAACCATTTCCATTGAATTCGAGTTATCAGCGTTTGTATTTCATGGTCTGAGCCGCAAGATGTCCATAGTGTCGTCTCTCAGAAATGTGGACAAGGTGCTTTAAAGTAATCAGTTAGGCATTTTTATTGATTTGTTTATCAGCTGATGCTGTACTTCAAGGAAGTGTTTAGTATCCAATGTATATCATAATATGCATACTCTAATATTAATAACAGAATTTCATCGTTGAGTGAAAACTACAAAATTTAGAATGATATTTAACAAATAGCAACAGAGAGCCGGCTGTTACAACAGTCCGTTCTTACAGAAATGCCAATGCAATGCAACTAGGGACTATATTGAGCCCACTCCTGAAAGGGAAACACACGTCAGTGTCTGGAACTGTTGAAATAATGGCATACATTATGACATGGTGGCATCCTTAAGCAGCAGCCTGTCACGCTGCCAGGCGCACCATTATCATTTTAAGCTGTGAGGGCCAACAATACGAGTACGATGACTGTGTTTGTGTGTGCTGTGGCAGACTGCAACTCTGCTTCAAGAAAACAAGTAGAAAAACATCCCTGTATGGCTGAAGTGTAAGGCTGGCTAATATTTCCTTCAGCCAAGAACGAACCAAAACAAAGAAAGTTGGGAAAATAGATTTTAGACCATGGAGGTTATAATAGAAGGAGGCGGCATGCCGCGCATTCCTTGTTATCGGTGAAGCCGCCCGCCCCGCCCCAATGCGGGGAGACCAAACACTTTCAACAACGATGTTGAATGTCTTTGGATTGACTCAAAACATTGAGATTTTACGCGTGGACTCATTGTGGTTGGTAACATAACCAGTCTGGATGGCGAGTCACCTCCCGCCTCCTTTCTTAACCTGCCCGATGTAGACGCCTAGACGACGGGACGGGGTGGAGCTCATACTACCTCCATGGGTGGAGGATGTCGTTAGAGTTTAGTTTAGACCACAACGAGTTGGTGGTGGTGGTAGTGTGTTTGGGGTGGGAGTGGGTGGTGGTGGTGGTAAAATTTTAATATGGTTTAATTTCAGGAGGGGGATAAAAAGGTGGATGTAGCCCAGTCAAAATAGGGTTTTGGGACCCTGAAAAAAAACCCAAAGGGAAAGTTTTTAAATTTTTTTTTTTGGGTTTAGTTACAGTAGGGAAAACATACTAAAATTTTCCCCAAAATAGGTTTTACCACAAAGGGTCCAAATGGGGACGTCAAAAAAGGGGGGCCCCCAAAAGGGCCTATAAAAGGGTTAAGGGGATCGACTCCCCAAAATTTGTTTTTTCTTTATTTTTAAAACCCTACATCTTTAAAACTTGGACATAATAAAACAAGTAAAAAAAAATAGGGGTCGTTTTGGGGGGAAAAAATTTTGTTTTGGGAACGCATAGAAAAGGGAGTTAGCAAAAGAAAACGTGTTTTTTGGGGGGGGGGTCCCCCAAAGACTACCCCTCCGTCAATACGGGGGGAAAAGAGTCGGAGGGGGTTCTTTCCCAAAAAGAGGAAAAAAGGGCCGCTAGGACGTCAAGGGCTTTTTTTTTTTTTCTTTTTTCTTATTAGATCAAAAATTAAGCCCCTAAAAATAAAAAAAAAATAAAAAAGGGAAAATTTTCATTTTTTTTTTTTTTTTTACTTTGAGGGACTATTTGAGGGACTATACACCTATAAAATTATTTTGGGGGGAAACAAATACTAAAAGTTTCCCAAAAAATTTGATCACCAAAAAGGGCCCTAACTAGGGAAAGTAAATAAGAGGGATGAAGCCATGCACAAAAAATAACCACTTTTTCCCTTTATTTAAAAAGCTTTTTAGCTGTGGGTTTTACGAAATTTTTACTTTTTTTATACTATATATGTTGATAAAAAACTTTTTTTATAAAATTTTTTTTATAAAACACACGGACAGGGGGAGGTCATGACGTCTTTAAAATGACGTCATGCCATACATGTACTTTTTAAAAAAATTATGAATAACAGTGCATTTTAAGACCTACTTCACACTGAAAAAACCTTTGCCCTTTAATAGTCCTATTTTCATCATCAGACACGCTTCCTCACTCATTTTGCCCCCACAAGGCCCTTTTGAAAATGGCCCCCCAAAAACCCCCGTAAACGGGATAAGTCCGTGTTTTTTTGAAAGTGAAAAGAAGGTATTTACAACCACGAAAACAATTGCAGTGAATTATTTTCAGAATTTTTTCTGGCGCAGGTGAAGTACCCCTCATCAGGGAAAACTAGACTGTTGTTTTTGCAATTCCCCCCCCCTTTCATTTTAGTGCCCTTTGGCCCACCATTGTCCACCCCAAAGCATCATTTGGAGAAACCCCAAAGGGGCCCATGATACTTCGTTGCAGGGAGGTGGTGGAGTCGTTCAAGTGTAAAAAGTTTTTGGCTAAACCCAAAATTTTTCGGCAGAAAAACTAGAATACCTCATTGAAAGGAAAAGATTTTTCCCCAGGTTTGCCCCCAACAATGCCACCTCGTTTTTACACCCAGCGTTTCAATCCCCAGCTTTTTTTTTTGGTGTGGTAAACATCTTAAAAACAGCTTTTTAAAAGCCCGTCTCCCTTCAAAACCTTATGTAGAGCGATTTTTTTTCCGATTCCAAAAACCGGGGAAAGGGGTTTATCCACCCGGAATGCAGCAGGAAAGAAGACTGCTGCAGACATCGTTTCCAAGAAAACTTCTTAAAAACCCTTTTAAGGGTGGGTATACTTTTGGGGGATCCCCTTTATCCGAGTAAAATAAAGCTTTTTTCCCCTTGCGGGTTTGGACGGTGATAAAATAAAAACCCAAATAGATCTGTATTTTTCGCCAAGAGCCCTAGCCCTTTTTGTTGGATGACATTGACACTGCTGCCTTAAAAATTTTCTCCACTCGCACCCCCCCTCTGATTGTTTTAGTTGCAACCTCGGCCCTTCATGCGTTGTGAAATCAGATTGATAAGAGACGGGTTTTTTTCCACATTAAAAGGAAACCCTCCTTTTTCCAGACAAATTTTTTCCCTTTCCGCAAATGTTAAATTTGTTCTTTTTCCCGATTTTTGCGCCTTTCTCTGATGGGTAATGCCCTTTAGTTTTTGGGTCCTCCAATGTAACCATCAAAAACTATGTACCCTTACCATAGTGCTTTACTTAAAAAGTTTCTTTAGCCCGTCAGCGATTGAACAATATGTTTTTTCCTTCTAAACCACTTAAAGTCGAGGGGGAAGAGAACCTCCTTTCGAACTTTTGTTCCACTTCTGGTACAGTAATCCTTGAGTATTTTGCGTCATCTAAACCCTCTGTTCTTTTATAGCAGCCCATTTTGTGCTTTTTTTTGGGTTTGCGTAAGAGATTTTTTGCCCCCAAAAAGGGAGGGTGGGTAGGTAAAAGTTCGGGGCCCAAATCACCTCACCGGGGGAAAAGATCAGCAGTTTAAAGCCCACCCCCAAGAACCCTTTTTGGAAACCCAAAAAGAGGGGGGGTCTATTGTTTGTCCTTAAAAGAAACCCTTTAAACTGCCACACTAGATGCCAGGGTTTTTGGCTTTCATTAAAGTTTGGTACTTAACTGAAAACAGTGATTAAACCCTCCTTGTTGCCACTTTTTTCTATCTATCTATTTTTTATGTTTTTTTATCCGTAATTAGTTTTTTTAGAAAAAAAATCAATTTTTTTTCGGAAAACCAAAAATTTTTAGAATTAAATTTTTAAAAGTATATATACCCAAAAATTACGTTTGGGAGGGTTTAAAAACAAAAAAAAAATTTCCCCGATAGGGGGGGAAAAGGGTCCCCTTTTAAAATTTTAAAAGCTTTGGGGGGCCATATTCTTTTACGTCCATTTGGAACCTTTGTGGTAACCATATTTTGGGAAACTTTTTGTAAAAGTTTTTCCCCATATGTAATAAATACCAAAAAAAAACCCTAAAACGCTTTCTTGGGGAAAAAGTTTAGGGTAAAGGTTTTTTTTTTTTTGTTTTTTTGGGTGGACTAATGTAAGGGAATTTTTAAGTAACAGGAACCCCCCAAGTGGAGGTCTCCCCCGCCTCTTGGGAGCTTTTCCCTTTTTTATCAGTTCTTATGCCTTTTCTTTTTATTTTGTATATAATTTTTGGTAGAGGTTTTTGGTTTGGGGTGGGTTTTAAAGGTAAGGGGCGGCCCCGGGGCTTCTGGTTTTTCCCGTTTTTGTCAGCCAAACAGCGCGGATGTATTGTGGTGGACTTCCCAGTTATCGTACTGGGCAGGGATGCTCGAAAAAACTTCGGAAGGGACAACTTCCCGGGGGTAGGCTACAATAACCTTTCGAGGGTGGGCCCGAGGGGGATGCTCGTTTTCCGAAACCCTCATCCCGTTAAAAGGGTTTTCGGGGGCCTCTGGGGGGGAAAATAGGGATATTCTAGGGATTGTGTGGGGAAAAATTTTGCAAAAACCCAACACAGAGCACGCCCCTTCATGACAGGCTTTATCCCCGCCCCAAACATCATGCTCTCAGCTTCCCCAGGGAGCCCCCCATAAAAAAATTTAAAGGGGGGGACTTCAAAAGCCCCCTTATGCTAAAATTTGGGCCCCTTTTGGAAAACCCGCGGGGCCCCTTTTTTAAAACCCAAATAACTCTACAAAAATTAAAAACAAAAACCCATCATAAACCTTTTCCCAACCTAAAACCCAAACCCAAATTTTAAATTAACCAAACCTAAAAACTATTTTGCCCGGGGGTTTAGCTAAGATTGGCTGATTTTCCCAAATAGGGCCGTTTTTAGGGTCACTATCCCCAGAATGGTTTCGATAATCATAGCTGCCCACATTAGCCCTTTTAGCGTAATTAATTTTCCCACTGTTACTACAGGGGAAAGAAACCCCGGGGATACCTTTTAGCGTGATCATAGGTTCGAGTCTTTTGGGTGCCCCGGGAAAATTTGATCTTTTAAAACCACTGCTGGGCCCCCCGAAGTAAAGTATCCGTAAACCGTGGCCCTGGCGGGACTCTGTTGTAGTGGAAAGAAAATGGCGTTCCCCTCTTTGGGCAGACCCAAGGGCACACGGGGGGCAAAAACCTCAAATGGGGACAAACCCCGGAAAACTTGGGGTTTCCAAAGGGTAGTTTATAAATTTATGATATTTCCTTTCTTTGGTGTGTACCTTTCGTTTGTTAGTAATTTAGAATTTGTACCACCACCCCCACCGCATCATATAGCGGAAAAATTGTATGAGAAAATTACGTTTTTTATTCAAGAATTTGGGGCCGTATATATATTTTATATATATATATAAAATATAGGTTTGCCCCCGATATGGGAAATTTTTTACAAGTACATAGGTAATTTTATGTTAAATATGATATAAAATATGGAGTAATGAAGCAATAAAAAACAAACACATTTTAAAAAAGGCAAGCATGAAAAAGGCTCTATAATACACAATAAAATAAAATTAATGGGTACAACTTGTAAATTTTTTGTTTGTTTAATCTTAAGGCCCCCTTCAAATTTTACTTCCCCTTTGGGAATTTTAAGGGGGGCTCCCGACCAAACCCTTTGCCCCGCGGGGCCCCTAGCAAGGAAAAAAAGGTTTGAGCATCTCCCTTTGAGGCGCTACGGGAAAGTCCCCTTGGGGAGTACTTCGGCCCCGTAACCTTTTTGAGCCAAACTCGCCCTGATCATTTAATTAAAAAAATTTTTATATAATATATAAAAAAAATTTTAATATTATAAATAAAATTTTTATAATTATAAAACTAAAAATTTTTTTTTTTTTTTTTTTTTTTTTTACCAACAACAAAAAAAAAAAAACAATTTCCCTGGCCCAAAAGTATAGGGGGGGAAAAAGTTTGGCCCGGGGGATTTAAAAGGGCCTTTTTTCCCCCGCAAGGTGGCCACAAAGGATTTTTGTGCCCATTAAAGGATGCCCCCCCTTTCCCCGGGGGAACCTCAAGGGGGTTTAAGGCGGGGATTTGGGGGAGGAAGAAAAAACCGGGAAGGGCCCCCAAAACAACCCGGGGCTTTTTGGGCCCCCAAGTTAAATGCACCCCCCATTAAATATCTCATTGGGGTTTTCCCCGGCCTTCCTTTTCCCTTTAAAAACCCCTTTTAATGTTTTTAAAAAAGGAAATTTTGGGCAAAATAAGGGTTTCCCGGCTAATGGGGCCTGCATTTTTCGCTTCCCCTATACGGCGGTTTTAAAAGTCCCATTTTTTCCTTTTACCCCCTGCAACCCAAGGGTTTTTCATTTCAAACCCTTCCTGCCCCCCCCTTCCCCGATGGGGTACCGCCCGGGTGAAACCCAAACCTTTTAAAAAAGGTTAAAAACAAAGGGGGAAATGTTTCCCGTTCCCCCTTTTTAAGCCCCAAACACCGTCTTTGGGAACAATTCCTTTTGTTTTTAAAGAAATAAAATTTGGGGTTTTTCCTTAAAAAAAACGCGGTTTAAAGGTTTTACTTAGGGGAAAACATTGGCAAACCCCAAACACAAAAGGTTTGTTCAACCCCCTTTCGTGTTAGGGGAAGAAAAAAAGTACGGGGTTTGGGAAAAAAACACGGGTCAACCTTCCGCACCGGGATTTTCAATTTGCCAAAACCAAATTTTACGGTTTTTTGGGATTCCTCAAAAAACTTTAAAAATTGCCCCAAAAAAAAGGGGGTTTACAGGGAAGGGTAAATTTTTTGGAAAAGACCAGCCGAGGGAAAAAAAATCTAAAAATGGGGGCAACTCCTTGTGAGGTGGTTTGAATAAATGCCTTTCTAATTTCCCTTTTTGGAAAGGAGAGGCCCTTTTACGGCCCGTTTTCCCCTTTTTTTTTTTTTTTTTCTTTTTTTTTTTTTTTTGTTTTTTTGTTTTCCCATTTTTTAAGGGGGAAAAATTAATGGCCCCTTGAAAATTCGGAAGGGGGAAACCCCCTTGGTCCCATTAAAAAGGTTTTAAATTTTCCCCAAAAAATTTTCCCACCAAAAAAGGTGAAATCCTTTATCTTTTTTTGGTTTTAAAAAATTGGGGCTTCCCCCTTTAAATTCAAATTTTTAATCAAAAAAATCTTTTTTTTTTTAAATTTTTTTTTTTTAAAAAAGGAAAATTTTTTTATTCCCTTTTAAAACCCTAGTCTCCCCCCAAAGGGGGGTTCGTTTTTCCCCCCCAAAACCCCCAAAAAAAACCCCCCCCCAAAAATCCCCCTCCCAATAAAAAAACCCCCCCCCAAAAATTTTCCACCCCCCCCCAAAAAACCAAAAACCCACCCCCCCCCCAAATTTTTGGGGGGGGAAACCCCCAAAAAAACCCCGGGGAAAATCCAATCTAAAATCCCCCAAAATTTTCCCCAAAATTTCACAAAAACAAACTCCCCCCCAAAAAGGGGAAAATGGGAAAACCCCCAACAGTAATCCAAAAAAAAACCCCCAAAAAAAACCCCCCCCGGGCCCCAAATCCCCCCAAAAAAACCCCCCCCAAAAGAAAAAAATTTTTCCCCGGGGCCCCCCCCAAAAAACCCCCCTTAAAAAAAAACCCCCCCCCAAAAAAATTTTAACCCAACCCGCCCCCAAATAGCCCCCACCCCAAAAACCCCTTTTTTTGGGGGCCCCCCAAACCCCCAAAACCCCCAAACCCCCCCCCCCAAACCCCCACCCCCACCCACCCACCCACCCCCCCACCCCCCGCCCCCCCCACCCCCCCACCCCCCCCCACCCCCAAAACCCCCCACCCACCCCCCCCAACGCCCATCATACATCCCCCCACCACACCCACCCCCCACCCCCCCCCGCCCCATGGATTTTAAAACGGGGGAATGCACTGGAGGATGAATCCAACCAGATTCTTTTTAAAAAAATTGTGAAACGTAATGTAGGTACCTACCTACATACTACGGGCCATGAAAGCAAAATCCTGAGCCATCGTGAAATGGCTTGTAGCAAATAGAATTCAAATAAAAGTTTCATCGCCCAAACATTTTGTTTTAAAATCAAGTCCCTCATAATTTTTGAAAACATGCCCAGGGCCCTTCTAAAGCCAAAAAAATTAGATATCGATGTTAATACAGACAATCACGCTACTCTCTTTTCTTGCCTTCAATAAGTCAACCCTTTAAAGATATTCCTTTAGCCTTGTAAAAGGAATGAATGACACACTTTTTCCGGCAACATCAAAAAGGGCTTTGGCACGCTACAATCGTTTTTGTGATGGCAGGGGGGAGCTTAAATAAATTAATTTACTCCGGGACACAAAATACCCTATAAATAAAAAAAATTCCTGGGGGGGAAAAGAAAAACATAAAAAAAAAATCCCCCCAATTTGGTTGGGGGTTAGGGGGGGGACGGACGCAGTAAAGAAAATTTTTAACCCCCTTTTTTGCGGGAAAGGGGAAACTATAAAGGGGTTTTTTTGGGCCGGAAGTAAAAATTTTTTTTAAGCCGCCCCTTATTTTTTTCTTTTGCTGCACAAAAAAAGGTCAAAATTTTTGGAGCAACCCCAAAAAAACCAGGGGGGGGGTTTTTAAATGCCTAGACCGCATGGAAAAAATTTCCTTTCCCCAATGTTTCTGTTTCCTTTTAACCACCATTCAAATTTTCTGCGCACCCAAAAGCAAAGGGGCTTTTTTAAATTTTAAATGGAAAAGGGGGAAGGGAAAAGTAGTGCTTTCGGGAAAATCACAAAAATAAATTCTGCGACGTTTGGAAAAATTTCCCTCCCCGATTTTCAAAATGTTTCAGAACCGGATTTTTTTGGGCCCCGGTGAAGCATATATGCAAAAACTTTTTAACAGAAATGAATTCTTTTAAAAAGTTTTAAAATTTTTAAATTTTTAACCCCCCAAAAAGAAAGCTTTTGAGAACCACGCAGGGCCAATTCGAAACACAGCTTAAAATTTAAACCCAAACCGAAAGTTTCGATTTTTGGGAACCCCCGGGGACCACAACCCCCCCAAAACCCCGGACCCCCCGCCCGAACCCCACCCAAAACCCCCCCCCCCAAAACCCCCATACCCCCCGCCCCCAACCCCCCCCACCAAACCCCAACCCCCCAACCCCCATGCCCACCCAAAAACCCCCAACCCCATAAAGCCCCCAAAAACCCCCCCAACCCCCCCCCCAAACCCACGACCTCCACCGCAAACCCCCAAAAAAAAACCCAAATAACAACCCCCCAAAGCCCAACAAATCCGCCCCCCACAACCCCCCCCCAAGAATAATCCGCCCCCCAAACCCCCCCCCACAGCCCATCCCCTCGCCCAAACCCCCCCACCCAAAGCCTCCCCATCCCCCACCACAAACCCCCCCCAAACCCGAAAAACCCCCCCCAAAACCAACCCCCAACTCCCCCCCAACCCACCCCCCAACCCCCCACCTCCCCCCCACACCCAAACCCCCCACCCCCCAAAACCCCCCAAACCCCCCGACCCCAAACCCCCCCACCCCAAAAAGCCCACAAATCCGCCCCAAAAAAAACCCCCCCCAAAACCCCCCGAAACCCCCCCCACCAAAAGTCACTCCGCCCCCCAACACCCCCAAACCCCCCCCCCCCAAACAAGAAACCCCCCAAAACCCCCCAAAAAAGGGGGGTAAAATGAAAACCCAAACCCACACAAAATTTTCACGTTTTTAAAAGGGGAAATAGCCGGGTGAACCCCAAAAACCAGTTTTTGGGGTTTTGCAAAGGAATAAATTTTGGGCAACTAATTAGGCACGTTTTCCTACCCCGACCCAAAGAAAATTTCCCCCCCCCGTCATTTTTGGGGGGTGAAAAAAAAAATAATAAAAATTTCCTTGGCCCTAAAATTGTTTAATTTTCCCAAAAAAAAATTTTAGGGAAAAGTAGGATTCAAGACTTTTTTTTTTTTTCGGGGGAATTTAAAAAAGTTTTTATTTTTTTCAAAAACCCCCTTTTTAAAAATATCTTGATTTTAGGAAAAAAAAAAAAAAAAAAAAAGGAACCACCAAATTTATAACCACCTATGTAAAGCCCCCAGTAAAAAATTAAATTTTTTTAAAAACACCTAAAAAACCCTTTAAAATTTTTATTTTTTAACCCACCCTTTTTTTAAAATTTCCCAAAACCCCAATGCAAACCAAATTTAAAATTTTAAAATTTTGGGGGGTAAAAAGGGGGGAAAAACCCCCGTTACAAAGTGGTTTTCCCACCCTTGTTGTTGGTAACCGCCCTTTTTTNTGTATGGCTGAAGTTAAGGGCTGGGTAATATTTCCTTCAGCTAAGAACGAACCAAAACGAAGAAAGTTGGGAAAATAGATGTAGACCATGGAGGTTATAATAGAAGGAGGCGGCATGCCGCGCATTCCTTGTTATCGGGTGAAGCCGCCAGCTCCGCCCCAATGCGGGGAGACCAAAGGCTTTCAACAACGATGTTGAATGTCTTTGGATTTACTCAAAACATTGAGATTTTACGCGTCGACTCATTGTGGTTGCTAACATAACCAGTCTGGGGCTACATTCAGAGAGGCTTACTTCCGGTCTGCACGACCTAGCGACTTCCAACAGCTGTTCTGGGCAACTTTTGGGATTCTGCAGGCACATTGATGACGTATTTAAAGACGTTGAGCTGTCAAAACCAGCAACTGCCTCTAGGCAGTTGTAGAGCACGCAATATACATAAAAATACTCATAAATTGAGTATATATGATGTTTTCTGACTCAAGAACTGAACAGGGCAAGTATACAAATGAAATTAGGCCATATTACAATGCCATCCGCTCGTGATGAGTTTGTTATGAGGTGATGAGCCGAGTGGCGAACGATGGCATCACACCATGACTCACCACACGGCTCTGCGACAGACAAGGTATTTTCCTCCTCATCCTTCTTTCTCTTACCCTTTATTCTTCCCTTCTTCCTCTACCTAATTCCTCCTCCTTCATCACCACTACTACTACTACTACTACTACTACTACTACTACTACTACTACTACCACTACCACTACTATTACTGCTGCTACTACTACTATAGCCGTGCTTTTGTCGTCCAAGCATCGTCTTGGTACGAAGACCGTTTTTTCTCGCAATTGAAAACGGATTGGTTTCTGCGACAACATCACAACAAGCTTGGCAGGGGCCGAAATAATCAGTCCAAAACATTGCACACACTATCACAAAGCAGTATAACACACATTTCAGCAAGTGTTATTGGAGTGGTCTTCGTAATCCAAGACGGTGCTGGGACGATAAAAACACGGCTTATTACTGCTGCTACATAAGAACATAAGAAAATAAGGAAGCTACAAGAGGCCGCGAGGCCTACACGTGGTAGCTCCTGTAAAGGAGCTAGTTATAGTAGCTCCTACTACAACTACTACCAACTGCTATAAGAAAAGGTTAGGAGGAGGAAGAGGAGGAGGAGAAGGAGAAGGAGAAGCTAGGAGGTAGAGGAGAAGGAGGAGGAAGAAGGGTGGAGCATTTTGGTGTGGATGATAAATTTGTTTATAAACACAGCTGAAAGCGTGGAAGCCTTGTGATTGGCTGAAACTTTTTGAGAAATACTATGTGATTCGCTGGCGAGGCTGTGACGTGATTGTACTCGCTCAGCCAATCAGCTATCGAAGCCCATAGTGACACCGTAGCGCCACTCCCATATCTCGTACCAGAATCCCCGCGACTTCCGGGTTGTACAAATAGAGGAAGTTAGTTAAGCTAAACACCGCGCCCTTTAACTCTCTCTGAATGTCTGCCCTGGATGGCGAGTCACCTCCCGCCTCCTTTCTTATAACCTGCCTGATGTAGACGCCTAGACGCCTAGACGACGGATGGAGCTCATACTACCTCCATGGGGTGGAGGATGTAGTTAGAGTTTAGTTTAGACCACACGAGTGGTGGTGGTAGTGTAGTGGGTGGTAGTGTGTTGTGGTGGTGGTGGGTGGTAGTGGGTTGTGGTGGTGGTATAATATTATTATGGATAATTTCATGGATGGGGATGAAAGGTGGATGTAGGTAGTGTTAAGGAACAGGAACTACCACGTGTAGGTCTCCCAGCCTCTTGTAGCTTCCTTATTTATCATGTTCTTATGCTCTATCCTTATATTATAGCTATATAATTGTGGTAGAGGTTGTGGTGGAGGTGTGGTTGTCATGGTAACGGGCGGCGACCGGCGCTTTTGTTTAAGTTTGTCAGCCAATCAGTGCGCGGTGGACTCGTAGTTATCGTACTGACCATTTAATTAAAAGATTATATATATATTACCCAACATACATAAAAAGAAAGAGAAAAATGCACTGGTCAAAAGTATAGTGAAAAATGTTCATGTATTGAGAGATTTAAAGTCGTCCACATTTTTTTCGTCTAAGCGGAGACGACACTATGGACATCTGGCGGCTTAGACCATGAAATACAAACGGTGATACGTCGAATTATGAAGACGTATAGGAGAGTAGTTGATAGGAGGGACTTATGCCTGTGTATATACTGCCCTGTTGTGACCCTTCTCTCCCCACAGGTGTCAGGGAAAGAAAGGGCTATAGAGTGGCAATGCAGGAAGATATGTGTCAAGCTCGAGATTGACATACGACCTACAAAGCGATCCTAAGCAGAAGAGGTCACAAGAAGAAGAAAACTCCCCACTCACAGGTTCTGAACGGTTCACGAGTGACGTGCGAATATTACCTTTCTTACTCTCAGCTGCTTATCATGCAGACCTCTTTTTTCTTTATTTGTTTTGCTCTTGTTGAATCATGGTTTACTTATTTTTTTCTTTCTGATGAATCTGTAGAATTATCGCATTATATCGTACGATATGGTTGCGCCGGTATGATGGCCTGGCGAATGCCAGGGTTGGCGGACGCCAGTGTTTACAAGTAAGGATTTCCTGAGGCTGGCGTTCGCCTGGCGCAGCATCGCCAGGCGATCGCCAGCCCTGGCGGAAGGTTTAATAGTACGGCCCTTAAAGTCGAGTGCATGGGTATGTGGAATAATGAGTAGTCACCTTGTAGATTGAAGACAGAAGATGTATTGGTCAGCAGAACAGCAATATACAGGATATGTTGGAGTGGGCGGCACAGGTGGCCGCCCCGACGAGACGAGCGCAGAATATGTGTGTGACCTCTGAGGGCCGTGAGTAGTGGGTTGAGTGTCTCCCGGGCAGACGCGGTCTACCTTATCTATAGACAGGACAAGGAGCGCGGAGTAATACATGAGTGTTTCCATATATCCTACCTACACCTGACACCTGATCTAGGGGGCGGGACACTAGTAGGAAAATTCCTCTACACAGCTGCCTAGTCGGCGTAGGTCAAAAGAAGGTGCTAAGACAGTAATTGGAGAGAGTAATTGGAGAGAGTACACCTACAGTACAGTACATTACCCCCCTTTTGAAAGAATACGTGCCCTCACGTATTATAGGTGCTATAAAGATAAAGACATAGTATTGGAGATATATAAGGGGCCGTAAGGGGTAAAAATGAAGCTGAATGGCAACACCAAAAATTGATTGAAATAAACCTACGACCAAAAAAATTACTAACATGAAAATGAATCACTCATAAATATAAACATGGAAAATACTACACCAAGATATAACATTAACCTGATCCAGAATTACCTACTAAAGAACTACTCAAGCACAAGCAAGACGTAGACTGAAATATGCTGAAACATAACTAAGTTAACCACGTTACCAGCCGTGGACAGAGTACGCAAAAAATTACATCATTGGTCTTGAGAAACCGTATACATTATCACAAAAATGAGCATTTTAACTCTATTGTCAAAGGACGCGCTGTAACTGAACACAAGCGAACAGCAAGGCAAGAGATAGCCATAAAAGTTATTCTATCCTACATACCAGCCGAAACACTAGGATTAGCCAACGTAAGAGAAAAATGGTCGTGACAACATAATACAATTTCAAAAAAGGAAAATATAACTTAAGATAATTGATTAGACTTGACTAAACTAGATAATGACTAGATTTTGAAGATCTAAAAGTCTTCAAAGCAGTATACTAAGTAAAATATTATGACCAAAAATGAAACGTACTTACACATTAAGTATTAACACAGACACGTATAAAATGAGGATCTACTCCATTGTCCAAGACGCGCTGTAACCGATACAGGGAAACAACCACTAAGGAAATAGAGACTGCAGTTACTATAACCAAACCAGCCGAAAGCACTGGCAAGCCAACGTAGGAGAGATAAGTTGAGGAATGGGCGGCGGGCGTGGGCGTGAGCCACGAAGCAGGCCGCGGAAGGCGGACACGATACCACTGGAAACATCGCCGATAACCTAACCTCAGCCCAAGAGGTTTAGCAAGGAGACACGCAGGTCAAAAATCTACCAAAAATGAACAAGCAGGTAAAGAATATGACATAAAAATAGTTGCAGCCCAAACAGAATCACAGAAATGAGTCAAATAAAGTAAAAATATAGGGCACACACAGCATATCGCAAAGCACAGGAGACATTGAGTCACGTTTCCAAGTGACAAGAATAATAATAACACACGCAAAATATGAAGAGCCACAATTGTCCAGTGATGAGAAAATAATATAACACTTGCTGACGACTCACGGTAGCAGGGAAGAAGCAGGAACAGACCACGATGGGCGCCACGAGGGCACGGATGTGGAAGATGAGCACGTGCGAGGGGCACGGGCGTGGAGAGACCACACACTACATCAGAACGGGCGTGTGGATGCGGGCGGGGGCCGCAAGCTGTGCGAAGGTCGCACATGACATACCAGACCAGGAGTGTCGACAGGGGCGCGCAGGAACATCATGGGCGGGGAAGAGGAAGATCGTAGAGACATCGGAGCGAGGTAGAACATCAGGACATCATGGGACATCAGGACATCAATATTGAGCAACACGTGCATGGTGACGCACATACCCACACAAAAGAGACACAGACAAAGAGACCATTCTTTACACCGCTGTTACCATTCTTGTACCGAGGATGTGTGGTGGCTAGTACTTAAATATAGTGAGTGGAGGCAGGGCAGGAACCGGAACATGAGATGAGCGAGTGGCGGTGGGTAGCGTGGCGCGAACGGCAGGCTCAGAGGAGTGGTGTGGTCAGCACGTGTTCTGAGGTCTGTGTATGTCTACCGAGTGTCTCTTAAAGTAGAGTGCATGGGTATGAGGAATAATGAGTAGTCACCTTGTAGATTGAAGACAGAAGATGTATTGGTCAGCAGAACAGCAATATACAGGATATGTTGGGGTGGGCGGCACAGGTGGCCGCCCCGACGCGACGAGCGCAGAATATGTGTGTGACCTCTGAGGGCCGTGAGTAGTAGGTTGAGTGTCTCCTGGGCAGACGCGGTCTACCCTATTTATAGACAGGTCAAGGAGCGCGGAGTAATACATGAGTGTTTCCATATATCCTACCTACAGTAGACACACCTGACACCTGATCTAGGGGGCGGGACACTAGTAGGAAAATTCCTCTACACAGCTGCCTAGTCGGCGTAGGTCAAAAGAAGGTGCTAAGACAGTAATTGGAGAGAGTAATTGGAGAGAGTACACCTACAGTACAGTACACATGTACTATGTACTTACGTTTCACATTAAACGGGGCAGTGCCCCCTAGCGTCGGAGGTACGGGGAGCATGCGTCCCCAGCCCGGGAAAAGCCCCGGCATTGCCGGGGGGCAACCCTCCCTGTCCCCCCCGAAGTCCCTGGCTTGTTACAGGTCCCCCGGGGGCATCCTTGGTAGCCCGCCCTGTCATGCACTGTATAATTAATACATCACCATCTGCCGCGTAGCCTCCTGGTAGACCTGTGGTACTCAAGGGGTCCTAAAACCCTGCTGCGTGTGTCTCGCGCAATGCCCCGGGGTAACAGGGGGGCCCGGAAGAGAAGCCACAGGGGCGGGTGTGTTGCAGGACGTCGTAGCACCGTAGAGCTGCACCCCACCCCGTGGGGCAATGCGGGGCGATCCTTAGTAGCCCCACCGCGTGTCTCGTAATGCCCCGGGATCCCAGGGGGTCCCAGAAGAGAAGCCACAGGGGCGGGTGTGTTGCAGGACGTTGTAGCACCGTAGAGTTGCAGCCGGCCCCGTGGGGCAATGCGGGGCGATCCTTAATAGCCCCGCCGCGTTTCTCGCAATGCCCCGGGAGCCCAGGGGGGCCGAGAAGAGAAGCCACAGGGGCGGGTGTGTTGCAGGACGTCGTAGCACCGTAGAGTTGCACCCCGCCCCGTCGGGCAATGCGGGGCGATCCTTAGTAGCCCCGCCGCGTGTCTCGCAATGCCCTAGGGTCCCAGGTGGAACCCAGGAGAAGCCACAGGGGCGGGTGTGTTGCAGGACGTCGTAGCACCGTAGAGTTGCACCTGCCCCGTGGGGTGGGGCAAAGCGGGGCGATCCTTATAACCCTGCTGCGTGTGCCTCGCAGTGCCCCGGGGTCCCAGGGGGAACCCAGGAGAAGCCACATGGGCAGGTGTCTTGCAGGACGTCGTAGCACCGTAGAGTTGCACCTGCCCCATGGGGTGGGGCAAAGCGGGGCGGCCTCGGGGCGCGGCAGAGTGGAACTCGGCCACACTCTGCCCGTGTGTGCGCGCCGCGCCGCCCGAGGAAGCCTTGAAGGAATACCACGCGTTAACTCGCTAGCTGCACTAAGACACTAGTCTCGTAGTCTCGTAAGAGATCACCGCGACGCAGGCCTGCGTGTGCACGCACTCGTGTCTAGATAGATTCTGTCTCCTGTCCCGCGTTCAGAAGCTCAGCCAGCCCTCGCAAGTGCAGCTGGTCTGCAGGTGTTGGGTACAGGTCAGAGGTTATCTTCAGTGTGACAGTTAATCATCTAATGTGTGAAGTGAGGGGTGTGATGTGATGGTTCCTTGATCGCTGGCAATTCTGTTGTATCAGCAATATAAGCAATGCCTTTCCACCTCTCCCTATTTCTTGTTCCTTCTTCTTCTCTTCCCTCTTCTTATTCTGCGCTTTCTCTCTCCTTTTCTCTCTCCTTTTACTCCGTCTCCCCATTCCCCTTCGTCGGACGCTCATCTGTTGAATACCTAACGTCAGTGATTCTGCAGGGGGCGGCTGTCTCTCTCCTCGCGGCTTGATAAGGATCTGTGGTGTCGGCGAGTCTTCCTCTCCTCCCCTTCTTGGGCTACCATCATCAGCGATTCTTCCTCTTCCCTTATTTATTCTATCTCCTTCCTATCCTTCTCTCCTTCCTTTCTTTCGCTTTCCTTCGGACCCTCACAAAAAGCACTATCGTACATCGTAAATCAATCGTTGGGGGCATACGCCGGGGGGCGCGTCGCCTCGCCCACCCTACGACGCCACTCCCAGGGGTCACCACGCGCGAGTCCCCATGCAGGCTCCTTTCCCATACCAAGCAGCTCTCGACAAGAAACATCAATTTGCCCCAGCCACGAGCCTTGTGGGCGCCCCCTTGGCCTCCTCCACGCCGGATTGTCTCATACAGATACAACCCGATGGGAAGGATTTAGTTGGTCGTTGTCTGGCGGGGAAACAAGACGTGTTCCGGGCTGCTCCTTGTGTGTGTTGAGTGTAGGAGTCAGGTCAGAGAGGATTAGCATGGCAGCTGCAGAGGAGCTTAGTGTCGACATGGTTGGTGGAGGCGACGGTGTAGTTAGTGGAGGCGACGGTGTGGTTGGTGGAGGCGATGGTGTGGTTGGTGGAGACGATGGTGTTGTGAGTGGAAGCGAGGGTGTGGTGAGTGGAGGAGAGGGTGGAGTGGAGGAGTCTGAGGTGATAATGAGTGTGTTAGAAGGAGAGAGAAGGGTCGTGGGGGAGTGCAATGAAGGTTGTGGAGTGGCATTTAAGTCTATTCTGGAGGCGATTGAAGATATGAAAAGGTGCTTTGTAAGTGAAGTGAACGAATTGAAAAGCGTGGTGAAGAAGCAGGAGATAGAGATACGATCTCTTAAGTGTGGAGGTGGAGGTTCAAGTGGAGTGAGTGGAGGGGCACATGCGAGGGATGTACCTGGAAGGGTAACAGAGAGAGACGTGCCTGAGGCTACTACTAAGGGAGGCGTTCCTATTAAGTCACCAGGGAATGGGGGATGGAAGGTGGTTGACCATGGAGGAGTGCGCCCGAAGGAGAGAAAGGTAAGCGATGACCGTGTTGTATGCACGAATTAATTTCAGGTACTCTCGGGGCTGCAAGAGAAAGATAAGGAGGTAGAGGGTAAAAAGGTAGACGATACATCACTTCACTACCCGAAGGTAAAATCTTGGTTGTTGGGGACAGTCAGATTAGGCACCTAGACAGCAGGTTTTGTGACAGGGATGGGATGCGTATGAAGTCGTTGATTTACCAAGGAAGGAGATAGGTTATGTTAGAGATAAGATAGTTGAGTGCATGGCGGACCAAGGGAAAACGCCATCGTCTGCCTGAGCGCTGGGGGAAACGATGTTGAGTGTGTAAGGAGTGAGGAATTGCTACGGCGGTTCAAGGAAGCTGTAGGTAAGGTTAGGGACAGGGGTTGGGTTCCTGTGATGTGTAGTGTCCTTCCAAAACGCTTTGCTGACGACTTGTGGTACTCCAGGGCTATTGCTCTGAATTGCCGGCTGGCATTTCATTGCAAAGCCAATGGTTGGGCCTTTGTCGACAACTGGGACCTCTTTTTCAGGCATAAGCACCTCTACCACAGGGATGGGGTGCACCTTTCGAGGAAAGAAGTTCAAATCTTGTCTGAATCCCTTGAAAGAGAGGTAGATGCACTGCAGGCTTTTTTAAAATAGAGAACCGGGGACTAGACACTGGGGTCGGGGTAAAGGAAACTTGCGACACTAGGAGGAGTTTCAGAAAGCAAGGAACTGAAGTGATTCGTAAGAAGAGAGAGAGGAGGGGGTTAGTAAGATAAAGGGAAAATTAACAAAAAGAAGAGGAGTTGCTTGAAGGTTTACTGTACAAACTGTAGGAATATTTTAAATAAGATAGATATTCTGAGAAGAATAAATAGTGTAAAGGATTTTGATATAATACAATTAACAGAAACATGGTTGGATATGTCAGGAAAGGTATTTGATCCGGAGGTTGAGATAGCTGGGTAATTAGGGTACGCCGTAGATCCAATGAAAAGTGAAATATAGATTATTTCGAATTTGGCAGGGTGTCTTCTTATGTAAAATAGAATTTTAAGGGTGGTTTGTCCGCTCCAACTTTTTGGTTTGAGCACTTCTTGCTATGCAAAAATGGACTTTTATAATTATATGCAAAACATAGCTTTAAGTGCGATTTTGCACAGTAAGAATTGCTCAAATGCAAAAATGGAATTAGATAAAATCGTCTTGAAATTCCATTTTACATAGGAAATTGGCATGGCAAAGTTGAGAAAAAGAATTTCTGTTATACGGCGTACCCTAACCAGGGTACCAAAATAGTTGGATTGGGTTACGATGGGAGGAAGGACAAGACCAGGGCGATGGTGTCCGACAGCTATGGGAAACTGCACCCAAGGTTGATCAGGGAGGAGCATGTGTCAGTGACAGAGCAGCCATCTGGAAGGTACCTTTAGCACTTTGTACCAGAGGACCCGGTGCCACCTGAGAACCCCGCGTTCAAGGTGGCTCAGGCCCCTTATGTTGCTGGTGACAAAAGATTCCCCCCGACTCATTGATCGTACTGCAGGTGACTAAACTAGGGGCCAACCCGGGGGTTTGAAGGGTGGTACTCACCCCCTTTTGGAAAAGAGCGGGGACGAAACTCTTCTGGAGTAATGGTTTGCACACAAACGATTTGCCCCGTGCCCCCTTTATCACCAGCATCAAAGGGCCTACCTCATCTGACCTGGTTTCACGGGCCCAGGTGCAGTCTGCTGTCCAGCGTAAATGAATGCAGTAAACACAGATTTTGAGAGTCCCCGGGCGGTGAAGATCTCACGGAGATACCGGAGTATTCCTGGTCAACATGTCCACTACCAGCGGGTTCCCCTACCGCTGGTCCGGTGTGAAGCGGGGCGTTCTCCCCCGAGTGCAGGAGTCAAGTGTGGCAAGGTGTCCCACTCCAATGGTCCCCACGCCATCCCGGTCATGTGGCCAAAAAGCTGGACGACGGGCAAAGAACAAAACAAAAGGGAAAAATCTTAGTCAAGTACTGGCGGGGTGATTCAACTTATTTAGACCAAGGGTTCCCCACAGACTAGAGGAGGGGCCCCCAAACACCCCCACGCAGCTCAGATGATGAGGTCGCAGCCCAAAAGGTCCAAACAGCTGTGCCCTTTACATGGGGACAGGACATGGTTGCATACTCAAAATGTGTCCCCCTCTCGTGATGCGAGTCAGAGTGAGGACGACCGCAGTTCCCCGTGACCCAATTTTAAGTGAGGGTGGCGAGGAGTAGGGGGACACCTTTTATGCCCTCGATCCACCCAAAATGAACTTGTCACCCACCAGCTTGAGACACTGATCGTCCGCCTGGCCAGGTGCACGAGCCGCATTCACCTTTTCACTGTGGGGGACCCGATCCAGGAGACCCCGGGTCAAACCGTACGGGGTTCCGGATTTTCTCTATCCAACCAGAGCCCGAAAGAGTCGTAAAAGCAGGTGCAGAGGTCGGAGCAGTGGTGGGGCAGCAGGCCGAGAGGGTTTTTCCCCGGGGCTGGGGCCCCCACGGGAGACCTGCCTCTTCGTCTAAGAAGGACATGTGGACACTTCTGGGGCCAACGAAGGCTTGAACTGTTGTAGTCCCTATGAACCAACGGATCAGAAAGAGCTTACCACCTAGTCTTTGGGAAACTCATATTGGTGCTGTCAATATACGGCCAGGGGGACACTGGGTATCATTTAAGTTATTCGAAAAGGGGTGCATAAAAAAAGTCGTTTTTTGCATAGTGAATTGCTAAATGCAAAAAAAAAGAGATCAAATGTCTTAAAATTTCCCCTTTTACATGGGAAAAATTGGCTGCCAAATTTGAAAAAAATTTTTTTTGTTATACGGCGTACCCTACGGCTTAGGTTATTTCAAAAGGGCTTGGGCGGCGAGGGTGGAGTTGCGTTTTTAATCAAGGATACTTTGCATGGGTGTTAAAAATTTTTAAAAAAATAGAGACAGCATAGATTAAGAGTATATGGTGAGGTTACGGAGGGAACTGAGAAAAGGGTTTTGGTGTAGTGTATAGGCCTCCAAAATTTTTTAAGGGATTAGCTCCTTTTGGCAAGAAATAAAAAAAGCTTGCAGTATAATCGACTTGCGTGGAGGGAGATTTTTAAACTTAGGGAAAATAGACTCGGATTTGATTTAGGGCCAATAAAGCAGAGGAATTTTTTAAAATAATTCAGAATAACTTCCTAAGCCAAGCAATCAAAGGGGCCTACTAGAGGAAAATATTCTGATTTTTACTGAAAAAAAAAGGAAAATTTATTCGAGGTGGAGGTTGGGGGACAGTTTTGCAACGCGACCTTTGAAAAACAGGTTTTTTTTAAAATGGAAAATAGAAAAGAAGTGTTAATAAACAAAGAGCCCTATTCAAAAGGCCAATTATCAGGATTGAAAACAAATGGGGGGATTAACTGGGGGTGGGAGGGATGGGGGGATTGTTCCAAAGGGCAGCGCAGTGACAGCTGGTAGTGAGGTCGGAGCGGTAGGGTTTTACATTATTTTTAGGATTTAAATTTCAGGGCAGAAAAATAATTTCCCCATAGGGGAATAAGATAAGGAAGAGTGACCCCCAAAAGGGTGCTACGAGTTTTAAAAACACACTGAATAAAAAGAAACTGTACCTAAGGTTCAAGGGTGGCAGGTGAAAAAAGAAAAGTATAACGTGATGGCGAGGACAGTGAAAACTACGGCCGCTTTTTTTTAAAAATGGGGTGGGAGAGTCTAACGGGGGCTTTTCCCGTTAGACCATGGGTACCAATGCCCAAAAACGCGTTTTTTTTTTTGACCCACCACGGAACAACTGGGCTTATGTTGTCCACGACTAAAAACCCCTCTGCGCTTGGGTTGGCGCCCTGAACCAGGGGGATATTTTGTTGGGGGACGGAGACGGGGGAGGTTTTCTCCGCCCTGCTACCAGAACAACAACACACACCAGGCCCTATATCACCCATTTTCCATTTATTCCTTTTTATCCCCATTTACCCTGATTTTTCATACTCCCCCCACTTCGGAGTCAAGATTTTATGGGCATGTTAAGTTTTTTTTAGTTGCAAACCCCTTGAGGCCTTAAAAAGGCCCCAGATCATTTAAAGGAACATCAAACCTATAAATGGAAGAAACCCCCCCCCCCCCGCCCAAAAATGAGAAACGGCAATAAAGGTAATATTTCCCTTTTTTGCTTCCCCCCCGTCACCCCCCCCCCCCCCAAATTGTAATTTTTTGCCATAACGGGGAGGTTTTCCTCCTAATTAAATTTGATTCGGTCGGTATAATCTAAAAACAGGGAAAAAAATTATTAAAAATATATATTTGGAGTCGTAGAAAAAAAGGG
>JACEEZ010005692.1:0-15354 GCA_016584305.1 Chionoecetes opilio | reverse complement strand
AAACGTAATTTTAAACCTTTTAAAAATGTATCCCCTTCCAAAATATTTATCCTGGCCACTATCCAAAAAATCTTAACAAAACCCCTTCAAAAATATTCCTGACTCCCTTTTCAAAAATATATCTCTCTATGCTCCTTCCATTATGTTTCCCCTAGACACCTTTGCAAAAATATAAAATTCTCTATTCATTATTTCTTCCAAATTTCCGCCGGCCCTCCTTGCCCCACCCTATGAAAAACAAAAAAAATAGCACTGATAAAATACGTACAGAAAAACAGTATATATATAAAGTAGCACATTTCCGTTTCCAATTTTATGATTTGCTTTTTAAAAATGTTTTTGATACAGCGGTTTCAGGCTAATTAGAATTTGCATAGTAAATACTGTTAGGGAATATGTTGTTGTGAAAAAGTTGTGAATGGTTGGGATATAGGTGGTGGGGGGAGAGGGAATGTTAGGGCGTTGTAGGGGGTGGTAGGTAGGGGGTGGTAAGGGGCTGGTAGGTAGGGGGGTGGAAGGGCAGGAAGATAGTGGGGTGTAGGGGGTTGGAAGGTAGGGTTTGGGGTTTAGGGGGCTGGTAGGGGATGGAAGGAGGATGGTGGGGTAGGTTAAGTGGGGGGGGAGGAGGTAGGGGTGGACAGGAATAGGGGTAAAGATGTCTATTTTTTTAAATTGTGTGTGTGGGTTGTGCCCAGATTATCAGTTGATGGTTATACAGCTCAACACACACGCACACCCCACACACAACACACAACATACACACACACACACAACAGATCAACACACACACCACACACACACACACACACAACACACACACACACACAACACACACAAAACAATATACACACACACACATACACACTGCCAGTCTATCAAACTCCATTCCTTCCAGGCTTCAGTAATCTTCCCCATTATATCTTCCAGCCTGTTACTGATTGTGTGTGGTATGTGTGTGTATGTGCGGCTGGTGTGTGTGTGTGTGTGTGTGTGGGGTGTGTGTGTGTGTGTGTGTGTGTGTGTGTGTGTGTGTGTGTGTGTGTGTGTGTGTGTGTGTGTGTGTGGTTGGGGTGTGTGTGGTGTTGTGGGGTGTGTGTGTGTTGATATCGTTCTATATTTTCACAATATGTCAACATTTCTTTAAAAGTAAGCTTTTCATTATTAGTAAAACAATATAATCCAATTAATATTATCCGTAAAGAAAGAAATGCAAATAGTAATAACTATAATACAAATATTTTTAAAGAAAAATCAAATATATTTCTTTCTCACAAAAATATAAAATTTTCATATCAATAAATCTTTTTAATTTCATATCCCTCCATTTTTTTTTTTTCTCCCCTCTTTTAACTATTTCGTCCTCGTAAAATATTTTACTTTCTTCATAATCACCTTATATTTTTCAAGATTTTAAATACATCTTAACCCCCCATCTTTATCTTCTAGTATTTCCTATCAATACTATCCCCATATTGGTCTGGGAAATAAGGGGTTACACTTTATCTTTATTAAAAAACTTAAACCCCTCAAAACATCCTGTTTTTTAAAATATACCATTTATTATTTTACATTGAAAACATTTAATATATTATTTGGGGGTCCATCCCTGAAAGGGAAAAATTCATGGGTGGATACATCGCCAAAAAGGCAACGGCAAAACTTAAATTACAACGTTAAGCAAACAAGATTTAACAATAAAACAATGCGAAAATAGGATAAAAACAAATATCCAAACCCATCCGCTATGGCAATATAAAATTTTCCCCGCAACACCTTTTCCATCAAAACAAAAAATAAATGGAAAAGAACGTTTAGAGACAAAATTTGGGGCCCCCTATTAGGGAATGGAAAAATTAAACTTGGAAGAGGGGCAAAAAAAAAATTTTAGCAAGGTAGGCCTTTTTCCCCCTACATACTAAAATGCCCCATCTTTTGGCCCCTTTCAAAATCAGATAGAAATGCCCGGACCAAGTACGGTGCAAACACCTTTGGGGGAAATTGGGAAACCCCCTCCGCGTATGGTCAGGAAAGTGAACGAAAATAGTAGAAGGGTAAATTTTATGGAAAGATAATAGATTTAATTTAGTGGGATGTAATTAGTGGGGACCCAGAGTTTTTGCGATGGTGTAAGTTAGTAATGGAATGTATATGTGTGTTTTAAAATATGGTTTGTTGCATTGGGGTATTTTTATTAAATTTAATATATTTTAATAATTAATAATATTTTAAAAAATTTTTTAAATTATTTTATTATAAAAAAAAATTAAAAAAATATAATTTATAATTTAATATATTGTTTTTAATTTAGGGTAAAAAGAAGAAATTTTGGGGTTTTAACGAACGTTTCCCAAAAGACCTGGATTGGTATAATTTTTTTAAAAATTAATACAATGTAAAAGCAACTCTAAAAATTTTTTTTTTAAAATAAAATAAAATTTCAAAAAAAAATTAAAAATAAAAAACACCCTTTCTAACAAACCTTTTTAAATTCGGGGGGAAAAAAAAAAATAGTTGGGCCCAACTTTTTGGTTTTTTTCGATAAACAAGTCACAAGAAACTTTAAATCATTTATATATTAATAGGTTAAACTTTTATTAAAATTCGGGGGACTGCTTGAGTTTAATTCTAATAATTTATTTCACTGGGAGTTCCTGGAAGGTCTAAGCCATAAAAAAAGGGTATCTAAATATTATGTGAGGTTACTTTGCAAAGGTGAAAAAAGGGGGACCATACCAAAACATTTATGCCAAAAGTAAGGGTTGGGATTCCTTGTTTTGGAAAGGTTACCTAGAAATTTGTCGAAAATTTGTTGAGAAAATTTATAAGGCAATTTGAATGTGTTTTAAGGTTGATAAAAAAAAAAATTTTAAATTTTGATAAAAAAACAAGTAGCATGGTTTTTGCAAGGGTTAACAGAGGGCCCAAAAGGAAAGTTAAAATATAGGTTGCTAAGGGTTCGGGTGGTTTCAAAGGGGTTAAATTTTCATTTAGGTTTTGGAAAACAATTAATTTGGGGGAACCTTTATTTGGAAAAAATTGTCAGGATTAGATTCTTATCAAAGGGCAAAACATAGAAAAAATAAGAAATCGTTAGAAGGGGGTTTAATTTTGGTTTTTTAAAAAAGGAGGGATAAAACAATACCAAACGGGAAATAGGTTTTTATAGACTAGGGGAAGATAATTTTTTTTTAGATAATAGGAACCCAAAAAGGAGGAAATTTTTTTTAACTTCATTGTTTAATTTTGGGGTGCGAATAAAAATAGTTTAGAAATAAGGAATGTGCCTATTTTAAAGGGTAAGGGACCCCCCTTATTTCTAAATAAAAAATCCAGCACCCAAAAAAAGCACAATGAATTGAAAAAAAAATCAAATTTTTTGGAATCCAGTTACGTAAAAATTTTCTTAACTAGCTAAGAAACATTTTCAAAATTTTCATTTTCATAATTATTAATTGTTGAATAAAAAAAAAACAGAAAAACCGGGGAAAGTTTTTTCCCATTTCTAATTTATTTAAAAAAAATTTTCAATTTAATTACCCGACCCAACCCCAAACAATGACCTTTTTCCCTTAAACCCGCAATTTATGGGTTCAAAATAGATAAACAAAAACTAAAATGAAGAGGACAAAAAAGGAATCATACAACAACTTGTTTTTTTCCCCCAAAACGGGATGCTTGGCATCTAACAGTTGTAAATTTGCCTAATTACAAGAGAAATATGTGTGTTTTTTTGAAAAGAAAACGGACACCACGCTGGAAATGGGTTGCCAATTTTGGTGCGCACAATTTCACACAAGAAGGAAAAACTAAACGTTGAAATCTTTTTTTTCAGCCAAAATGTTAAAGTGGCAAACAAAACGGGGGGACCCCCGCCCAAAAATCACCAATTCCCAAAACTTCGACAAAGAATTCCAATACAAATCTGACCATCGAAGACCACTCAATCAATCAATCTTTGGGGGGGCATACCCCGGGGGGGCGCGTCGCCTCGCCCCCCCCTACGACCCCCACTCCCGAGCACCCGCGCGATTTCCCCATGGGGGCCCCTTTCCCCCATACCAAGCAGCTTCGACAAAAAAACTCAATGCCCAAGCAGACCTTGGGGCGCCCCCGGGGCCTCTCCAGCCGGATTGTTCTTAAGATACAACCCATGGGAAGGGAGGGTTTTTCAGGGTAGCGTCCCACATCCCCATATACCCGAATTTGGCGCGACGGACTTGCAGGAATGGCCCCTCGATTCAGTCTCACGTGAAAATCGCTGATTCCCCGTAATCTCCAGCAAACCCCATGATTCTCAAAGACCTATTAAACAAAGGCATTGTTTCGTCTTTTCAAGTCACTTTTTAGTGTCCAGCTCACAACCATAGATTTAAGACGGGGATCCAAGCGACTTAAAGATCCGGATCTTTGTCCCCCTGCACAGGTCCCGACAACGCCAAATACCCCCGCTGAGCGAGTCCGAAACCCCGTGGCTATCCAAACCCCTCGAAAGACTTTTGACGTGACCCCCGTCATTAGGACGCGCTCCCCAAGGTATGAAAACTTTCCAAGATTCAATGCCCTCGCCACACGCATGAACAGACTGTACTGCTTCATCTAGTAAGTCCCAAATACCGGGACCTTGGTCTTGAGCCAGGAAAAATTAAACCCCAAACCCTTTTGCCTCCGTGCAGCGCCTAAAGAGCCATCCCCAGGACCTCCAGCGACTCGAAAAGATTACTGATCATGGCAAAAAAAGATCAGTGTCTTGGTGTTGCCGAGGGATGCCCCAAATCATTTTGTTTAAAAACCTTGTCCAATCCCCAGCCCATAAAAGCTTTAAAAAAGTGATGGGGAAGGATGCCCCCCTGCCCACCCTTATTCCGGGAAAGAAGCTGGATACACCTGCCCCCACTTCACAGCACTCTCAGCCCCAGAATAAAGCAGTTATAAAACCAATAGTCCTTGCAGGAACCCCTCGAATCGCAGAAGATCCCAGAGTGACTCAGATGCACTGAGTAAAAAGCCTTTTTGAGATCAACAAGGCTGCAAGCACCCCCCTGTCGAAACTCACGTCGGCGTTCCACCGGGGACCGAAGCAGGATACGGTCCGTTGTGACTTCCAGGCAAAACCCAGACTGCTGAGGTCTTGATGCTTCACCAGAGACGCGAATTCGTGCAAATAGATGGAAGACCTTGCCCGCTGAGCAGTGTAATCCGGGAAATTGTTGCAGTCCTGACGGTCCCCTTTCCCCTTTCCCAATGGGGAGACCAGCCCCCTTTTTTCCATCAGGAGGAATGGTACCTATTCCACAGGGCATCGGACAGCGCAACCCGCGGATCAGGGCCCTCACCCCACTTTGAGGAGCTCCGCCCTTATATTACAAAACCAGTCCTTTCCCCCCTTCAACTTGCTACACCCTCTCTGATTTCGTCAAGAGAGGGTGCGTTTCGTAAATGGGAGGATCGGCACCCATGCCTGTAACCCATGGTGTGAAGCTGTCAGTTGGGGGGTCCACCGTGAAAAAATGCCCAAAGTACTCAGCCCAACGAGCCATTGCCCACCCAGTCCGACACGAGGGCCATGGTTGCTAAAAATTGAAATGAAGTTTCAATGATTTTACTGTTTTGCTTACAAACCAAGATTCAGCTGCTTTCCCCTCGGGGACGATACCGTGATGCGTGGAGAATACCAAATCATCTTGGTGAAACCCCCCCGCGGGGTACCCCTTTTCTTAAGCCAAGTGCCATGCATAAAGCCCGTGGAGGGAAAACTTTATGTGGAAGGCCCCGTCCCATATTTACATTTTACTTTATCCTTATGATTGTGTTGGGGGAAGCCACCCCCCCGGGAGGCGGGCACAAACCCCGGGCTAACACCCGGTACCCATTCACTGGGGGTGAAGAGGGGGGGTTTTTTTAAAAAGACCGCCGATCTTTCTCTGCTTTTCCCCGGGGAAAACTCGAGATTCTCGATTTGAACCAAAACGTGCTACCACCACACTACGGTTTCCCCTACTATGTGTCCCGGAGTGTGTATGTGTGGTGGGTGTGTGTGTGGGGGTGTGTGTGTGTGTTGTGTGTGTGTGTTTGGGGGTGTGTGTGTGCGGTGTGGGTGTGTGTGTTTTTGTTAGTGTGAGAGTGGTGACATTGTAATACTAGACTTAAAGACAATGCACCACACACCAACACACAACACACACACCACACACACCACACCAAAACCAACACACACACCACACACACCACACACACACACACAACAATGGAATAGCAAATTACACAGATAAGAGAGCATATCTATATTTTAAAAATCTAAATACTTTCTTGAGTGAGGAACGGGACCCCTCTCTCTCTTTTTCTCTCCTATACCATATTTTTTCTCCCCCCTTTCCTACCTCCCTCCTCCTTTCTTCCATCCCTCCCAAACCCCTACCTTTCCCTTGGAGGGCAAATCGGTGTACCCAAAATTTCCTACAAAATTCCCCCCCACAAGCGTAAAAATTATCTTAACACATAGAAAAGGGTTTGCCCAGGACTGGATTTGTGTTTGTGGTGTTTTTTGTGTTTTGTGTGTTGTGTTGTGGGGTTGTGGTGGGGTGGGTCCCGGGGAAGTTCCCTAGGACATTGCCTACGGCAATTTGCCTAGGGAAAATTTGCCTCCCGGGAAAGTTTCCCTACGAAGTTTGCCTACCGGACATTTTGCCACCGGACAATTTGCCTAGGGACACTTTCCCACGGACACTTGCCTACGGACACTTTGCCTCATGTTTCCACAGGAATAATTTCTTTACCTTGGACAGTTTTAAAAAGTGAAAATAACCCACGAATAAGTGGGGCCCAAAATTTCAATTAAATATCGATGGGGCCAAAAACCGATTATAGGGCAAAAAAACTATGGGTTCATCCCACTTTTATTTCAATTACCCCCCAAAAATTCATACCCCGGAAATTAAACCCCCGGACAATTCATACCAGGGTAATCATACCCCGGAAAATTCATCCCCCGGACAATTCATACCCCGGGACAATTCATCCATGCTAATTCATACCCTTGCACCAATAGTTATTTATTGGAAATAATAAAATTTAATTTTTAATGTTATAAATTTTAAATAACCTATATAATTAAATACCCAAAAAGTCTCAATATATTTTTTTTGGTAAAATTTTTTTTTCATTTTTTTGCCAAAAATTTTTCAAAATTTGTATATGATAGAAAAAGTTTATCCATATGTTTTTTGGGGGTATGATGGCGGGACTGCTAAAAATTGAAAAAAATGGTTTAATAAATTTTTTGAATGACTATTATTAAAAAACTAATCTTCTTTGGGGATTGAAAATGTTGCTTTAGACGGCATTAGGTGGCTTTATTAAATTTAGTCCCCGGGTATGGGTATGTAAAAAAGTTAGAGCGGTAACTTTACAATTTTTATCTATTTTACATTTTTTTACCCCCACTCAGTAATTTTGAACGGGGTGTTTATTTTTACTGGGGATATCATTGAAGTATCCCTATATTGTGCACAGAAGACTCTGAGTGGGCCTTGGTTTTAAAAAATGAAAAAAAAATATTTTTTTTTCGCATTCCCCTGGGGCTACCCATTCACGCAACAAAATGATAGGACTTTAATTACGCTATACTTTAGACAGTAAATATCTACCTTAATATTAACCATTTTAAGAACAAAGAAAAATGGCTCTCATAATTTTTCAAAAATTTAGCTTTAAAATCACTTTTTTGAAGATTTCAAAGTCTTTCCCGTTCAAAAAAGGGGAAGTTTTTTAGGGATGCGATACACTCTATATTGTGTAGAACAATGGTGCTTGCTATTGAGTGTCAAAAAAAAAATATATAATAATATATATATATATAATAATAATAATTAAAAATCTTTATATATTAAAATTTAAATTTAATTTTATTTAAATTAAATAAAGCTAAATTTGAAGAAAAAAAATGGAATGCCATTATTTGGGAATATTTAATTCTAAGATTTTTTATTAAAACCCTGAAAACAAAAGGCTTATGTGTATATTTGAAAAAAGAAATGGAAGTGTTTTTTTTTTTAGGGATATTTACGGGATAGGATTTTATATTAAATAGGGCCCAAATACAAGCTTTTTTGTTTTTAATTTTCCTTAAAAATAAAATAATTGGTTTTTTTTTGTTTGCTTATTTTTAGAGAGAGGATTTTCTTAAAATTTTTATGTTTGAGAATATTAAAAAATGGGCCCTTTTTTTTTTTAAATTTTTTAAATTTCTTAATTTATTTTTGGTTGTTTAAAATGGCTATGAAAAGAGAAAATTTTAAAAAAATATAGGATAGGGGGGCAACATTTTTGTAAATTAAATTCCCTTAGAATATTGTTTTGGGGGGTTTTCTGAAAAACCCTTTGCTATTTAAAACTATGAAAATTTTTTTAGATTTTTTATACCTTTAAATTTCGTTTTTTTTTGTATCTATAAGAAAAGCCCTTTTTGGGTTTAAAGTAAAATTTGCCTTAGAATAATTTTTTGGTTTTTTCTGTAAAATTTTTTGCCAATTTAAAAATTTTAAAAAAACAAAATTTTAGAATTTTTTTATCTAAAATTTTTTTTCCTTTTTTTTCTTTTATAAGGAAAAAGACTTTTTTTTGGGTAAATGAAAATTTATGCCTAGAATAAAAATTTTTGGGGGGGGGTTGAAATGTTTGGGGTTTAAAAATAAAAACATTTTTAGATTTTTTTTATGTCTATAATTTTGTTTCAATTTTTTTTTTTTCTATAAAAAGACCTTTGGGGGATTTGGAAAAATTATGAAAAATTTTAAAAAAATTTTTGTTTTTATCTGAAATTTGCCCTAATAAAAAATAAGAAAACATTTTAAAATTTTTTAGGGCTATAATTTTTTTTCGGAATGTTTTTTTTATCTTATGGGAAAAAACTTTTTTTATTCTTAAAAAAATTTTCCATTGTTTTTTTTTGGCCTGATTGGTAAATAATTCCGATTTTGAAAAAAAGGAAACATTTTTTTATTTTTTAAAATTTTTTTTATTCTTATCTTATTTTGTCCCATATTTTTTTAAAAAATTATAGATTTTTGGGTTTTTGTTTTTAGAATGATGGGTTTTTTTTTTGTAAAAAAAAAAAAGGGAAAAAAAAACGCAAATTTTCTAAAAAATTTTTTAATTTTTTTTCTATAACAAAAGTTTTTAGGTGGAAAATAAAAAAATTTTTAAAAATTTTTTGGGTTTTTTTTTTTTTTTATAAATTTGTGAAGTTTGTTTTTTATAGAAAAAAAAAAAAAAAAAAAAAAGGCAATTAATATTTTTAAAATTTGAATGTCGGGAAACTGTAACGAAACTTTTTATAGGGGGAGGAAAAAAACAAAAAATTTTAAAAACATTTTATTTTTTTAAATTTTTTTTAAATTAAAAAAATTCATACGAGGGTTTAGTTAAAAATCATAGTGTAAAAACCAATTTTTTCCCCAAAAATAAGGGTAAAAAGTAAAAAAAAATTTTTTTTTTATTTTGAATGATTTTTCCCCCCTTGGAAGCGAATAGGGGAATTCAATTTTAAAATTTAAAATTGTTTGAGTTAATTATTAAAAATTATTGAATTTTAGAGAAAAAAGTCAAAAAAAAATTAAATAAGGTGCCCGACGAATGGCTTAAATCAAATTTTACAAATGGGGCGCTTAACAACGATTTTTCGAGTAGGAATTCCAAAAAAAGGGGTACTTTGTTTATGATATTTTAAAATGAATAATTTTTTCACTTAGGAGCAAAGGGCCCCTTTTTAAAAAAAATTTTAAATTTTCAATTAAATGCTATTAAAAATATTTGTAATTTAACCGGACTCCTGTCGAAAAAGACTTTTGAGATTTTTTGTCTTAAACCCCTCTTATGATTCAAAAATTACATTTTTAAACCCAAAAAAATTAAATGGTTTGAGTATAAGTTCCTTTTGATTTGGTGATTTTGGGTAGTTTTTGGGGAAAAACCTATTGGGGCCCCTTTTTTAATTTTTAAAACGATTTTAAAAATTTGGGGTTAACCAAAAATTAGAAAAAATCAAGCAAATTTCCCCTTTATATAAGAAGAATAAAAGACAAAAAAATAAATCTAATTTTTTTAAAAAGACCTATTCCACTTAAAAGAATTGTTTTTCTACCTTTCAATAACCTTTCAAGGAGTATTTTTTTTGTCTTAAAATTGGCCCGGGGAAAAAATGGCTGAATCCATTTAACATTTTCCCTTAAACAAAATTAATATTATTTAAATAAATTACACATATGGGAAAGGTTAAAATTGTTAAATAATTTATTGTTTACAAAAGCTTAAATATGACTTTTGATATTTTTTTTCAAAAAATTTATTTGTTTTCTTTTTAATATAATAAGGCTTTTAAGCCAACCTAATAAAAAACTTTTAATGCTTTAAAAAAAAAAGATATGAGTGATTTTTTTGACAAAAAAATTTATTTTTTTCACCTTTCAAAATTCTTTTTCTTTTTAAAATGAATATGCCACAAAAATAGAATGTTTTTTTATTAAAAAATATATATATTTTAAAAAATTTTTTGTTTATCTTCAAAATTCCTTTGCATGATTTTTCCCTGAAAAAGCCATATTTTGGGATTATAATCTTAACGCATTAGTTAAAATGAAAAATAACGAAAGACAAGGTATTTATGGAATAAATTTTTGCTTTATTTTATTTTTCTATTTATGACTTAAATAGTGGGTTAAGAAGCCATTTACCCCCCCAAAAAAAATCTTTAATGTTTTTGCTAAATAAGAAGCTTTATTTCCAAAAATTTTGAATAAAAATGAATTTTTTTTTTTAAATGCAATAATTTACAAAAATTTGTGAATTTTTAAAAGAATTTTTTTTTGAAAAAAAAAGTTTTAAAACCTTTTAAATTTTTTACAAAAATTTAAAATTATTAAAAATTTTTTTCTTTTTAACTTAAAGGGGAAAAATTAAAAACCCTTACTTTTTTATAATAAACAAGAAAAGTTGGTGTTAAAATTTTTAGAAAAAATTTATTTTAATAAAATTCATTTTTAAACTGCCCCTCATTTGCAATTTAGAAATAGTTTTCTATAAAAAAAATTTTCGTTTTTAAAACTTTTAAAAAGGAAAAAAGTGGGAAAAGGATTTCAATTTAGAAGTCTATTTTTGCATTTAAAAAACAATTTTAAATAATAATGCTTAAAATTCAAAAATGTTTTTTTTTTTTTCCCCCCAAAAAGGGAAAAAGGGCCCCCCTTTTTTTAAATTTTTTTTTTAAAAATAAAAATAATTTTAAAAAAAAATTTTTATTAAACCGAAAAATTAAAAAAAATTTTAAAAATTTTCAAAAAAACAAGTTTCCCCTTTTTTAAATTTTTTACCTTTTAAAAAACCAAACCCCCAATTAAAAAGAAAAAGGAAAAAAAACAAGCCCCCCCTTATTTTACTTTTTTTCAAAAATTAAAAAAAACCCCAAAAAAATTTTTAAAAAATTTAAATTGGCAAACCCCAAAAAAAAACAAAAAACAACATTTTCCCCCAAAAAGTTTTTAAAAAATAATTTTAAAAAACTTTTTTAAATTTTGGGGAAAAAAAAAAATTTTTCCGGGAAAAAAAAAAAAAAAAAAAAAAGGAATTAGCATTTGGGGGTTTTTATGAATTGCAGTTAAGGGGAATTGTCCTGGATGATTGTCCTTCACCGATATAAAATTTTGTATATCCTTTGTGGGACATACATTCAGTAGTGATGCTATAATCATAATATTTTGGCGCCTGGCCATTATTGCAGCTGGCGACTATACTGTTTTTACGTAAGGGTTTCACTTTAAATGTCCAAGGGAAAGAAAATTATTCCCGTGGAAACACTGGGCAAAAAATGTCCTAGGCAAAGTGTCCCAGGGAAAATTTCCCTAGGCAAAAAGTCCCCAGGCAAAAGTCCCGGGAGGCAAAATGTCCGAGACAAACTGTCGGTAGGGAAATTGTCCTAGGCAAAATTTTCCCCAGGGAAACTGCCCTAGGAAACGTCCCGGCCCGGGGTGGGTGTGCTTTTGGGGTGTGGGTGTGTGTGTAGTGTGTGCGTTTGTTGGTTAGGTTTTGCATGAAAAAGCGAAGAAGGAAAAAGGTAAATGTGTGATAAACGGGAGAGAGAAAACACCCTTACATCTCTTCCTCCTCCCCCTCTCTTCTCCTCTTTTGCCATTCCCATATTTTTTTCTTCAACTCCCCTCCTATTCCTATTCTTTCCCTTTTACTAAATTACTACTCTACTACTATACTACTATTACTAATTTACTACTGCTACTATACTTTGGTTTTATAGCTGGTCGATTCTGGGGCGGAGTGCTGTAAATGTGGGGAGGTGTTTCAGCTTCTTCCCTGTGAAAACAGGAGTGAGGCAAGGGGGCGTCCTTTCCCCCTCACTTTTCAAAAGCTTGATGGACTGGGTATTGGACAAGGGGTTTTAGATCAAAGTGATTGTGGACACCTCGGCAAAACCAAAACCTATCTTGTTTTTGCCGAGATGCATAATCTTTTTCTGATCGCTGGAGGCCCGGGATGGCTTCGAGGCGTGCACAGGAGGGAAAACCCTTTGGGGCTTGAGGTCTCCGGCTCAAGACCCAAGGCCCAGGTGTTTGGGGAAATTACTAGATGACGACAGTCTGTTCATGCGTGTGGCGAGGACATTGAGATCTTGGGGAAATTTTTCATACCTTGTAGCGCAGTCCATAAGACGGGGGTCAGTCAAGAGTCTTCGGCGGTTGGGATAGCCCCCGGGGTTTTGGGCTCGCTCAGCGGGAGTATTTTGGTTTGTCCGGTACCTGTGCAGAAGGGCAAAGATCCGGATCTTCAAGTCGCTTGTGATCCCTGTCTTACTCTATGGTTTTTAGACATGGACACTAAATAGGACTTGAAGAGACGAATCAATCCTTTTGGGAATAAGTGTCTTTTGCAAATCATGGGGGATCGAGGGATGATTAAGGTCAAATCAGCGATTGCACCTGAGACGAATGAGTCTATTACCTCATAGTCCATCGCGCCAACTTCGGCTATAGGGGGGTGGCACGCTACCCGAAACGTCCTTTCCCCTCGGGTTGTATCTGAAAAGCAATCCCGGGGTGGGGAGGGCCAAAAGGGGGCCCCCCAAGCTCGTGGCGGGGCAAGTTGCTGTTTTTTGCGAGAGCTGCTTGGTATGGGAAAGGAGCCTGCATGGGAAAATCGTGCGTGGTGGGCCCCCCGGGGGTGGCGTCGTAGGGGGGTGAGGGGCGCGCCCCCCGGGTATGCCCCCCAAAGTTATTATTGTACTACTACTACTACTACCACTATATTTTATATATTGTAACATATACTAGTTTTCGGAACTACCCCGTGTAGGGCCTCGCGGCCCCTTGTAGCTTCCTTATTTTCTTATGTCTTATTTACTACTACTACTACCACCCACCCATCCCTGCAGCGAATGCTGGCGGAAATGAAGTGATACCATGCAGAATGTAAACACGCATGGCATTATAGGAGAAGGACGAGGAGGAGGAGGATGAAAATGTACAGATATACTAATAGTGTGATAATGATATTTAGGGGCAAAAAAGGTACATTCATGCTAGGGGAAAAAATATGCATTACTCTATTAAAAAAATTTGTCTAAGGAGAGTATTATTTAAAGATCGTGTTTTTTAATAATCTAAAACTAAGACCTGAAAAAATTTCAATATGAAGCCCCGTAAAAAATAACGTAGGAAAAAAGGGGGAAAAATATTATTGCCGCTTATACATGACCAGATTAAAGAGGGCTGGGCACGCTTCTAGAGAGAAAGAAAGAGAGAGAGAGAAGAGAGAGAGAGAGAGAGAAGAGAGAGAGAGAGAAGAGAGGATGAGAAGAAAAGAGAAGAAGAGAAGAGAGAGAGAGATGAGAGAGAAGGAAGAGAAGAGACGAAGAGAGAGAGAGAGACGAGAGAGAGAGAGAGAGAGAGAGAGAGAGAAAAGGGAGAGAGAGAGGAGAGGAGAGAGAGAGGAGAGAGAGAGGGGGAGGGAGAGGAGAGAAGAGAAGAGAGAGAAGAGAGGAGAGAGAGAGAGAGAGAGGGAAAGAGAGAGAGAGAGAGAGGAGAGAGAGAGAGAGAGAAAGAGTGTTACAACACGCCTGGCTGCCGGAAGACAGGTGTCTAATTAAACTGTTTTGTCCGCAGGTTACTATGGGTAAAACTAGTATCGGGCACTATTGCGTGAAACATTCTGACACTACGGAACGAAAAAAAACTAAAACTTTAGTGTGATACCGCTATGGTTGGTAGTCTGAGGGCGGGAAATATGCCGTTCACCTCAGGTTTTAGTATCAACAATGAGTAATATTTTTTTTATAAAAACTGATATATTGATCCTGTGACGTTGTGTTTTCCACATGAGAGACAATAATTACGGGAACGAAGTAACGACATTCCGATGTATGCATGCCCGGTAAGTAAATATTTTTTTGGGACATTTGAATGACTTTTGTTGCACAGCTAATGAAAAAAATACTTAGTATTTATGTTTTTGGGGGTTTTTAAATTGGATTTGTTAAAAAAAACGTATTTTATGTATTTTATTTCTTTTAAATTTTTTGATTCCTTTTCTTATTTCCCCTAATACAAGACCTACCCGAATACAGATACAACCGCCATATTAATTTTATCATTTTGGGCATACAAATTTAAACAAACTCTAAAATTACTAATACAAACAGACTCAGTGATATTACCGTTTTTCTCAATTTAAGCTATTTTAAACCCAAAAAAAGGACCCAGTATATATTTTAAAAGAATTTAAAAACAGAATGCATTAAAAAAACTGATTTTTTGTGTATTTGGGGAAAATTTTTTATTTGGGAAAGGGGCAAAAATATAGAAAGGTTTCCATTAAAGGTTTGTTTTTTTTGTTCATGTAATTTTAATGGTGATATTTTTTTTGCAGGTGTGTGTTTCGTTGACGGCATGAGCAAAAATCAGCGAGGGGAAAAGAGACGGATGACGTATCATCCACTGCTCTATGTGAAGCGATGCTTGGTGTCACCACAGGATTGGACTCTGGAAACCATTGCTCAGGGGTGCAGGGGACAGGCGCATGATCAGTCCCGGGAAGAGCCCAAGGGCCTTGAAGAAGGGGGGAAAACCCCAATACATTATCAACGAAATGTCGTAGTCTCTTTACAATGAAGAAGTCAGGATTCTATCCTTGCCAAGGGGGGCAAAATAGAATCAGGGAAGCGTCGACCCCCGGAGGAGGGGATCAAGGGGCCCTAGTACTGCAGGGGTATGCCAAAAAATGCTCTTTTGGGGAAGAAAACAAGTACATGAAAGCAGCAAAGACAAACCCCCAAAACAAAAAAAAAAAAAAAAAAAA
>JACEEZ010005690.1:65000-77500 GCA_016584305.1 Chionoecetes opilio | reverse complement strand
ATGCGAATGCTTGAAATAGTAAACGAAGTATATTTAAATCAGGTGGTCTGTGAGCCTACAATAGATACTATAGTCTATTCACTTAAGCCTGGATTCCTGGGCTGGGAGCTGCTCGCTGCCTAGCCGAGTTTGTAAGGACGTCGCTGATTGGCTGATAGACTCGGGCTGGGTGGCGATGGTGGTGGTACTTGCTTCGCCGCAACCCAAAACCCTTGCGTTGCCTCAGAAAAATATTCATATTTCTTGGCTTTACTCATCTCTTACACAAGATAGGCCTATTTTGTTTGCATCAGTAAATCAGGCAGTGATTGTTCAACAACAACACGCCATTCATAACTCAATAGGGTAAAAAATAAAGTCATGACTGACTATCACAAGAGTAGGCGGACTTTTAGGTTTTCAGTGCATTGAAATGTTGTACTCCTACCCGATATAACCAAGCTACCAGATAATAGTTATGAAAGCTGAACCTACCATCGTGTTCATAATACATTGCTGCATATCATGAGCATAAAAAAATTACAGTAAGACTACACTAATATTAAGATAATTAAAGGAAAGTAAAAGAGTGTATAAACATTATTTCTTGCTTATTTTGCTTCAACTCGCTCTAACTCCATATGTTTGGTCACATTCAATTTTCAAGAACTGTTTCAAAATCCTTATACTTTTCCGCTTCCTGTGGTATGTAGCACGTACCAATAAGGAAATAGTAGGTGGTCAAAATGGCTAAGAAAGTTAAACTGTTTCAAACTGGTGCCGTGACGGGTGGAGCCTCTGATAGCTCTCCCGAAAACAGTCTCTCCTATATAGGGAGCAATGCTCACCCGTCACTGTGCCAGTTTGCAGTAGTAGTTTTAACTTTCTTAGCCATTTTGACCACCTACTCTTTTCCTTATTGGTACGTGCTACATACCACAGGAAGCGGAAAAGTATAAGGATTTTGAAACAGTTCTTGAAAATTGAATGTGACCAAAACTTATGGAGTTAGAGCGAGTTGAAGCAAAAAAAGCAAGAAATAATGTTTATACACGCTTCTACTTTCCTTTAATTATCTTAATATTAGTGTAGTCTTATTGTATTTTTTTTATACTCATGATATGCAGCAATGTATTATGAACACGATGGTAAACTCAGCTTTCATAACTATTATCTGGTAGCTTGGTTATATCGGGTAGGAGTACAACATTTCAATGCACTGAAAACCTAAAAGTCCGCCTACTCATGTGATAGTCAGTCATGACTTTATTTTTTACCCTATTGAGTTATGAATGGCGTGTTGTTGTTGAACAATCACTGCCTGATTTACTGATGCAAACAAAATAGGCCTATCTTGTGTAAGAGATGAGTAAAGCCAAGAAATATGAATATTTTTCTGAGGCAACGCAAGGGTTTTGGGTTGCGGCCAGGCAAGTACCACCACCATCGCCACCCTGCCCGAGGCTATCAGCCAATCAGCGACGTCGTTACATACTCGCCTAGGCATCGAGCCGCTCCCAGGAATCCAGCTTAAGTGAATAGACTATAGTATCCTAGATTTAGTTTTTACTACCGACATTCATCTGAATGATTATTGCGATATAGGTGAACATTTGGTAAACAGTGATCACAGGTTAATCAGATGCGGCATAAATTGCAACGTAAACATCACAGAAAATCTGTTATTAGCTCCCAACAATAATAACGCAGATTTCACGAAGATCAGCAGGGTACTAAGCGATGTTGATTGGATTCTCCTACTAAATGGTAATAACGCCGAAAGCATCTGTAATTCACAAAACAAACTACAATCGTTTGTTGAAAAATATGTTCTTATGGTAAAAAAACGTTTGAATAACATAAACAGACCCTTTTGGATTACTAATGATAGTAAAAAAATCATCGGCAGTAAGCGCCGAGCGTATAAAGTTTACAAGCGATTAAATGCGGACTGCGATTCTAGAGATTACAATGACGTAAAGCGTCGTTGCAAAGGATTAATTAAGTCTAAAAAGCGAGAGTATGTAGAAAAAATTGCAAAGGAATCCAAATCAAACCCTAAAAGATTCTTTTAATACGTTCGAAGTAAAAAAAACGTCAAAACATGTATTGGGCCACTGAAAGATAAGAATAACATCTTAGTAAATGATAATAAGAGTATGGCGTCCGTACTCAATGATTACTTTAATGCAGTTTTTATTAAAGAAGACGAAGCTCCATTACCAGAACCAGTAAATATGTTTGCGGGAATCGAAAGTGATAGATTGGTAATAGGAGAGATAACAGCAGACGAAAAATCGAAGTATTTGCAGAAACTTTACCCAGCAAAATCCGTTGGGGTTGACGAAATCTCGCCTAGATTACTTCGCGAATGTCACAGTCAACTTTCGCTCCCATTAAAAATTATTTTCAATAAATCGCTAATAGACAAAACTGTTCCAGGTATGTGGAAATTTGCTCATTTTTCCACGATATTCAAGAAAGGGTGTAACAGCCTGGCAAGTAATTATCGTCCAGTTAGTCTAACGTCTGTGATTGTTAAACTATTTGAGAAAATATTGCGGGATAAAATAGTGTCATTTCTCGATGAAAATAACTCAATATTAATCTCCCAGCATGGATTTCGAAATAAAAGATCCTGCTTAACAAACCTACTCGATTTTTTCAATGTCATTTATTCAAACTTGGACTCTAAAACTCCCTCGGATATAATATACCTTGATTTTCAGAAAGCCTTCGATACAGTTCCCCATAAGCGACTTTTGACCAAGCTATGGGCACATGGCTTAGGAGAGCAGTTATGTTCATGGATTGGCGATTGGCTTTCAAATCGTAAAGAACGAGTAGTAATAAATGGCGAGGCATCTGATTGGTTAGATGTTACTAGTGAGGTGCCTCAGGCCACGGTCTTGGGTCCTACTCTTTTTCTGATATATATCAATGATCTGGACTGCGGACTTGTATCTAAAATTTAGAAATTGGGTGATGACACCAAATTAGGCGGTAAAGCATAAACTAGAGAAAACTGCGAACTCATACAACGTGATCTCGACAAACTATCAGAATGGAGTGATAAATGGCTATTAAAATGCAATTCCGATATATGGAAAGTAGTGCATATAGGCAACGATAACCTCTAATATAACTATCAAATGCAAAATAAATCATTAACTGAAGTAGAGCAGGAAAAGGATTTAGGTGTCATCATTAGTAATGATCTAAAAACCAGTACGCATTGCCTAGCTGCCAGTAAAAAGACGAATATGATGCTAAGCTTCATTAAACGCAACTTTGAACATAAAACTCCGAAAGTAATGACACGATTATACACGTCTTTGGTTAGGCAGCACTTAGAATATGCCGTTCAATTCTGGTCGCCTTATTTCTTAAAAGATCAAGCCAAATTGGAATCAGTTCAAAGAACAGCAACCAAACTAATACCATCACTGTGAATTTCATCTTATGAAGAGACACTGCGGAAACTTGAAGTAATCGTCCAGACCATTTCAACATTCCTGATTTAATGCAATAACATTTTAGCCATTATCGAGTATATCAACAATATGTTGTCACTTTTTGCATCGAGTCAGCCGTTTTTAAATAATCCGCAATAAAAATCAGCAAATTCCCCGAGCTTCGAAAACGCTCCTCAAAGCTTGCAGACGACGCACCACGACTCGGTGACGTCACAGGAGGAAGCCTCCTAGCCGGACAGCAATACAAAAGCACGTAAACACAAGAAATAAATATAGTACTTAAAGAGTTTTGAGTGTTTCTGATAGAGGTTTTTTGCCATATGCCATATGCATGTATCCCTTATGGGTGCAGCAAGACAGCTGTGGCTTTCCAGAGAAGTTTGTATACGTTTCAGATCGATACGACAACGTTAAATGTGTTGAAAAATTTTGGGGGGCTGTAGATTTTTCCCCCAACCCCAAACCCAATCCCGAAAACCACAACACCTGGGTTTCCAAAATTTTTGTTTTGTTTCGGACGAAGAAAGAAATTTTAAAAAAGTTTAGGGGGGACAAGGTGGCCCCCCAAAAACCCCCCGTGAAAAAAGGGGGAAAAACCCCAAAGGTTCCAGAAAAAAAAAAATTTTTAAAGGAGAATAGAGGGGGGGGAAGAAAGGGGGAAAAAACGAGGAAATAAAAAAAACTGGGCCCCAATAAAATCTTTAAAGGGGGAAAATTTAGGGGGGGAAAGAGAGGGGGAAGGGAGGGGGGTAAGGAAAGGGTGGAAAAAGGAAATTTTATTTGAAGTTTCAAAAGGGGAAAAAAAAAGGGAGGTTTGGGGGTTTTTTTAAGGGTTTAATTTTTTTCTCTTTTTTCCTTCCTTTTTTTTTTTTTTGGGGGCCCTCTCCCCTTTCCTTTTTTTTACCCCCCTTTTTTTGTTTCCCCTCTCTCCCCTTCCCCTCTCTCTCTCTCTCTCTCCCCCCTCTCTTCCCCCGCTCCCCCTTTTCTCTCTTCTCTTTTTTTTCTCTCTCTCTCCTCTCCTCTCTCTCTCTCTCCTCTCCCCTCTTTTCTCTCTCTCTCTCTCTCTCCTCTCTCCCCTCTCTCTTTTCCCCTCTCTCTTTTGCTCCCCCTCTCTTTCCTTCTCTCTTTCTCTCGTTTCCCCTTTTCCCCCTTTCTTCCTCTTTTTTTTTTTCCCTCCTTTTTCTCTTCCTCTTTTTTTCTCACCCTTTTTTTCTCTTCTTCCCTTCCCTTTTTTTTCCCTTTCCTCCTACCCCTTTCCCCTTTTGCAAAATTGGGTTTTTTTTTTTTTTTTTTTTGTTTCTCACAAACTTTAAATTTTTCCTTCTTCCTTTCCCCTTTTTTCCCCCCCTTTCCTTTTTTTCCCCTTCCCCTTTTTAAAATTTTTTCCTCCTTAAACAGGCTTTTGGGTTAAAAGGTTTTTCCTTTTTTTTTGGCTTTTTCCCCCTTCTATTTTTAAACCTTGTTTTTCTTTTTTCTTTTCTCTCTTTTTCCTTCCTTTCTCTTTCTCTCTCTCTCTCTCTCTCTCTCCCCTCTCTCTCTCCCCCTCGAGCTCTCCTCTCTCTCTCTCTTCTCTCTCTCTCTCTCTCTCTTTCTCTCTCTCTCTTTCCCCTCTTTCTTCTCTCTCTTCTCTCTCTCTTCTCTCTCTCTCTCCTCTCTCTCCTCTCTCTCTCTTCTGCTCCTCTTTTCTCTTCTCTCTCTCTCATCTCTCTCCCCTCTCTCTCTCCCTCCCCCTCCTCTCCCCTCTCCCCCTCTGTCTCTCTCTCCCCTCTCCCCTCCTCTTTTCCTCCTCCTTTTCTCTCTCTCTCTCTCTCTCTCCCCTCTCTCTCTTTTCTCTTCTCCCTCTTCTCCCCTCTCTCTCTCTCTCTCTCTCGCTTCTCCCCTTTTCCCCCTCTCTCCCCTTTTCTCTCTCTCTCTCTCTCTCTCTCTTTTCTCTCTCTCCTCTCTCTCTCTCTTTTACTCCCACACCCCAATAGGGGGCCCTTTGTATTCTGGCTCAAAAAATGTTCACATTCGGCGGGGGTTTTCCACATTTTACGGGGACCAGCATCATCTACTTCAGTCCAGTTTGGGAGCATCATACTCAAACATCTGTCACAGCACAGTTTCACTGCCCTGACTCGAACTACAATGTCACATTTCCATTTGCGGGGTCGATACAAAGGGGGTGTCACAAATGAAAGACGGGGGGGTTTTTTTTAAAATTTGCTCCCCCGGGGGACGTCATAAATAAAATTCACGGTGTTTGTTGAGATAAAGAAAGTTTTTTCTTTGCGTTTTTTTAACAAAAGCCCGTGTTTTAGGGAAAAAAGGGCCTTTGGAAATCAATATTTATGGTGGTTTCCCGTTTTTTTGAAGGAGTTTTAAACATAATTAGGAAAACAAAAATATGGGTTGGATGTTACTTTCTATATTTTCTTTTAAATGAAACGTACAGCCGGGGGGGACTTGATAGAAACCTTTTAAAACCTAAAAGGATTTGATGTCTTAAAACACAGGGAAATTTTCGAGCTTTCCCTTTTCAATTTACGGCAAGAAAAAACGGGTTTTAAAATTTAAAAAACGGTCAAGTTGCATCCCCTGATCTCCGTAAAAATTTATCAAGTTTAAGATGGTTTATCCCAAAGGAAAAAAAATTTCCAGCAAAGGTTTTTCGATGGCCCCGCAAAATTTTTCATTTAAAAACAGGGTTGACGCGCAAGTAAAGTAAATGGGGTATTCTATTGCCCCGAATTCTAAAAATGTCCCCCCATTTTATTAGTGTTAGTGGTAGTTGTGTTTTGATAATTTTATATCCTATCATTCTTCACTACAAAAAATACCCTTTCCTATCAAACTTTTGGGGGAAAGGTTCCTTTTCCGACTGTCCCCTTACAGGGAATTATAGTTAGTAGTTGTAGTACAAAAAGAACCCTAGTTTGCCCCATAGGGCTCCCGGTTGGCCCGTTTTTTCCCTTTTGTATTTCCCATTATTCCTCCTCCTCTTCCCCTCCACCCCCTCCTCCCTTCCTTTCCCCCTCCCAGTTCCTCAATAGTCAACTTTCGCTCCCCCTTTTAAAAATTATTTTTATAAAAACGCTAAGTGAAAAAAAAAAGGGTTTCCCAGTATTGGGAAAATTAGCTAAGTTTCACGATATTCAAGAAAAGGGGGTAAGAGCCCCGCAAGTAATTTTTCCCCCGGGGGGCCCAAATTTGTCTAACGTCCGTGATTGTTAAAAATTTTAGAAAATATTGGGGATTAAAAAAAGTGGGCCCCCCTTTTTCGATTTAAAAAAAACTCAATACTAAACGCCCAGCATGGATTTCGAAATAAAAGATCCTGCTAAACATACCACTGGATTTTTTAATGTCTTTGTTTTAAACTGGGGGCGCTAAAAAATTTCCCCCGGGTTTTAAAAATACCTTTTATTTTTTAGAAAGCCCTTTGATACATTCCCCCTAAGGACTTTTGACCAAACTAAAAAGCAATGGCTTAGGAGAGCAAATTAAAGTTTAGGGGGTTTGGGGATTGGCTTTCAAAAACGAAAAAAAACCCGGGGAGTAATAAAAGGCGAGGCATCTGATTGGTTAAAGTTATGGCGAGGCATCCCGATTGGGTTAAAAAACTAATGGGGTTGCCTCAGGGCTCGGTCTTGGCTCCTACTCTTTTCTGATATATTCAAAAGGCTGGACGGGGGGACTTGTATTCAAATATCGAAATTTGCAAGACGACACCAAAATTTGGGGGTTTTAAACATTTTACTAGAGAAAAAATTTCGAATCATACCCAAAATGATCTCGACCAAAAATATCAAATTGGGGTGATAAAAGGCTATTAAAAATTTAAATTCCCATTAAAAGTTAAAATAATGCCCTATAGGCCAAAGATAACCCCCAAAAAAACTATCAAATGCAAAAAAATCCCTTAACTGAAGTACAAAGGAAAAAGGGTTTAGGTGCATCATCAGTAATAAACTGAAAAACCAGGGCCCCATTGCCTAGCTGCAAGTAAAAAAGGCAAATATGAGTTGGGGGTTTATTAAAAGTAACTTTTTAACATAAAACTCCAAAGGGAATGCCCAAATTTTACTCGTCCCTGGTTAGGCCCCCCCTTGGGGAAAATGCCCTTCAATTCTGGTCGCCCGGGTTTTGTAAAAGATAAGCCAGATTGGAAAACAGGGAAAAAAGAGCAACCAAAAAAATTTCCCTCTTGGGGAAAAATTTTCCTTTGAAGAAGACGGGGGAAACTTTAAAATGTTTTTCCCTTAAAAGGGAAGTAGAACCGTGGGGACCTTTTTAGAAAACCTTTTAAAATTCCCAAAAGGTTTTTAGTCACTAATCAAGAGGGCCCCATTCCCAGCTTTCAAATCAAAGGGGCTACAAGAAAAAGGTTTTTAAAAATTAAACGGTCAACGTTTGCCAAAACCGATCTCCTATAAATTATTTTTAAAGTTAGGTCGTTGGGAAAGATGGAACAAGCTACCAGCAAATGTTGTCGAGCCAGCAAAAAAACTACTTCAAAAAAAGACCAGAAAGCCACTGTAAAGTAAAAGGGTATTGAAAGTGCGAATTTCCCTTTTCAGTCCCCCGTAATTTATTAGCCGTTTGTGGTTTTTGGGGGTTTGTAGGTTTTGTATTTTTCATATCCTAACATTCTGCAAATATGAAACTTCCATTTTTCCTATTCTCTTTAGGGGAAAGGGATCATTTTTCCAACTGTTTTTTTTACAAGTAGTTGATAGATAGTGTATGTAGTTCAGCAGATAAACCCCCGCCCCATGGAAACCCAAAAGGTCTCCTGGTGGGCTGTTAAACCCCCTTTTAATCCTATAAATCTTCCTCCTCTTCCCCCCCCTCCTTTCCCCCTCCTCGGCCCTCCTCGCGGTGAGCCCCCATAGGTTTTGGCCCCCTTGTGCTGTTTTTGTGTGTGTTTTTTCTGTGTGGGTTGGGATGCCCCTTTTTTTCTGTGTCTCTGGGAAATTTTTGGTTTTTGGGGCTTTCTGTAATTTTTTTGTCTGTTTACCCCCCCCCCCCCCCGTTTTTTTTATTTTCTCTCTCTCCCCTTTTTCTTCTCTCTCTCTACCCCCCCTCCCCCTCTTTTCTCCCCTCTTCCCTCTCTCTCTCTCTCTCTCTTCTCTCTCTTCTCTCTTTCTCTTTCTCTTCCCTTCTCCCCTTTCTCTCTTTTCTCTCCTCTCTCTCTCTTCTCTCTCCTCTTTTCCTCTCTCTCTCTTTTTACTCCCACACCCCTAGGGGGCTTTGTATTCGGGCTCGAAAATTTCACTTTCGGCGGTTTTTTTCCACATATACCGACCACATCATCTACTTCGTCCAGATTGACATCATCTCTACTCTTCACAGCACAGTTTCACTGCCCTGACTCGAACTACAATGTCACTTTCATTTGCTGGTCGATACGACGGGGTGTCACAAATGCAGACGGGGGGTTGTTTACTTTGCTCCCCCTTTTGGGACGTCTAAATAAATTCACGGTGCTGTTGAGTAGAAAGTTTTTTCGTGCGCTTTTTACAAAAGTCGGTTTTAGGGAAAAAAGCCTGGAAATAAATATTTATGGTGGATTCCCGTTTTTTTGAAGGAGTTTTAAACATAATTGGGAAAAAAAAAAAATATGGGGGATGTTACTTTCTATATTTTTTTTTAAGTGATCGTACAGCCGTGGGGACTTGATAAAAACCCTTTTAAGACCTAAAAGGTTTGATTCTTAAAATCACGGGAATTTTCGAGCTTTCTTATAAATGACGGAAAGAATAACGTTTTAAAAATTTGAAACAACGGTCAAGTTGCTCACTGATCTCCTAAAAATTTATCAAGTTAAGATGTTTGATCAATGGAAAAATTACCAGAAAAGTTTTCGAGGCCACAAAATTTTTCATTTAAAAACGGGCTTGACGCGAAAGTAAAGAAAAGGGGTATTCTATTGCCCCGAATTCAAAAATATCCCCCCCGGGTTTTATTGTGTTAGTGGAGTTTTTTAGATATTTCATACCCTATCATTCTTCACTAAAAAAACTCCCCATTTCCTTCATTTTTGGGAATGGTTCCTTTTCCGACTGCCCTCTTACAAAATTTATAGTTGTATTTGTAGTACAACGAACCCGTTTCCCTGGGTCCCCTGGTGCTGTTACCCCTTTGTTTTCCTTTTTATTCCTCCTCCTCTTCCCCTCCCCCTCCTCCCCCTTTTCCCTTTCCTCCTCCCAGTTCCTAAATAGTCAACTTTCGCTCCCTTTTAAAGTTTTTTTCAAAATCGCTAAGTAAAAAAATGTTCCTAGTTTTGGGAAAATTAGCTAATTTTACACATATTCAAAAAAGGGAGTAAACCCTGAAAGAAATTTTATCGCCCAAATTATCTAACGTCCGTGATTTTTAAAACTTTTGAGAAAATATTGGGGATAAAATAGTGCCCCTTTTCTCGATGAAAATAACTCAATACTAAACGCCCAGCAGGGATTTCAAAATAAAGATCCTGCTAAACATACCACTGGATTTTTTAATGTCTTTGTTAAAACGGGGGACGCAAAAAATTCCCGGGGATGTAATTACCTTGATTTTCAGAAACCCCTTCGATACATTCCCCCAAAAGGACTTTTGACCAAACTAAGAGCAAGGGCTTAGGAGAGCAATTATGTTAGGGGGTTTGGGGATTGGCTTTCAAAAACGAAACAACGGGTAGTAATAAAACGAGGCATCTATTGGTTAAAGTTATGGCGAGGCATTGATTGGTTAGAACTAATGGGGTTTCCTCAGGGCTCGGTCTTGGGTCCTACTCTTTTCTGATATATTCAAAAGCTGGACGCGGGGCTTGTATCAAATATCGAAATTTGCAAAACGACACCAAAAAGGGGGTAAAAAATACTAAGAAAACTGCGAATCATACCAAAATGATCTCGACAAAAATATCAATTGGGGTGATAAAAGGCTATTAAATTCAAATTCCCATAAAAGTAAAATAATGCATATGGCAAAGATAACCTCAAAAAAACTAAAAATGCAAAAAAATTTCCCTTAACTGAATACAAGGAAAGGATTGGTTTCATCATCAGTAATAAACGAAAACCAGTCCCCTTGCCTACTGCCAAATAAAAAGGCAAATATGAGTTGGGGTTTATTAAAATAACTTTTAAATAAAACTCCAAAGTAATGCCCAAATTTTACTCGTCCCCGGGTTTGGCCCCCCCTTGGAAAATGCCCTTCAATTCTGGTCGCCCGTTTTGTAAAAAATAGCCAATTGAATCAGGGAAAAAAGAGCAACCAACAAATTTTCCTCTTGCAAATTCCTTTAAGAAGACGCGGAAAATTTAAAAGTTTTTCCCTTAAAAGGGAAGTAGAACCGTGGGGACTTGTAGAAAACCTTTTAAAATTCTAAAAAGGTTTGAGTCATAATCAAGAGAAAACCCATTCGAGTTTCAAATCAAAGGACTACAAGAAAAAGGTTTTAAACCTAACGGTCAACGTTCCAAAACCGATCTCCTATAAATTATTTTTAAAGTTAGGTCGTTGAACGATGGAAAAAGCTACCAGCAAATGTTGTCGGCCAGCACAAAACTACTTCAAAACGACCAGACGCCCTGTAAAGTAAAAGGGTTTGAAAATGCGAATTTTTTACAGTCCCCCGTAATTATTGCCGTATGGTTTTGGGGGTTTTGTATTTGTTTTTTCATATCCTAACTTCTGCACATGAAACTTCCATGTTCCTATTCTCTTTAGGGGAAAGGATCATTTTTCCAACTGTTTTTTTTACAAATATTGATAGATAGTTATGTAGTTCACAGATAAACCCCCGCTATGACCAATAGGTCTCCTGGTGTCTGTTATTCCTTGTAATCCTATAACTTCCTCCTCTTCCCCCTCCTCCTCCTCCTCCTCGCCTCCTCGCGGTGAGCCTCATAGTTTTGGCATTGTGCTGTTTTGTGTGTGTTTTGCTGTGTGTTCAGCCCCTTTTGTCTGTGTCTCTGGGAATATTGTGTTTTTTTGGGACTTTGCTGTAAGCTTTTGTCTGTTTACCACCCCACCCCCTCCCCCCATATCTCTCTCTCTCATTCTCTCTCTCTCTCTCTCCTCTCTCTCTCTCTCTCTCTCTCTCATCTCTCTCCTCTCTCTCTCGATCATCTCCTCTCTCATCTCTGCTCTACGCTCTCCTCTCTCTCTCTCTTCTCATCTCTCTCTTCCTCTCCTCTCTCCTCTTTCTCTCTCTCAGTAATGAAAGGTCGCACGTCAACATACCGGATGATGATTATTTTGGAGTGACGCTTCAAAGTTATGTCAGTGTGTTAAAGTATCAATGTGTGTTTTGTGGTTGCGTGTGTGGGTGTGTGGGTGTGTGTGTGGTGTGTGTGTGTGTGTGTGTGTTGTGTGTGTGTGTGGTGTGTGTTTGTGTGTGTGTTGTGTTTGGTGTGTGTGTGTGTGTGTGTTTTTGTGTGTGTGTGTGTGTGTGTGTGTGTGTGTGTATGTGTGTGTGTTGTGGTGTGTGTGTGTGTGTGTGTGTGTGCGTGTGTGGTGTGTGTGTGAGTGTTGGTGTTGTGTGTGTGTTATTGGTGTGTGTGCTTGTTTTGTTGTGTGTGTGTGTGTGTGTGTCTGTGTGTGTGTAGTGAGGTTGTCGTGGTCTATTTAGTTTGTGTTGTGTGTGTGTTTGTCCTTTGTCCTTTTTTTGTGTGTGTGTGTAGCACGAATTTATAGAAGTTTCATTTCCACGTATGTTTCTGTTAGTGTGTGCTTATAACCGTACAGTTTTTTTTGTGGATGCAGATCCCTACAAAATCGGTGATCACTGGTGACAGACAACCTTTTAGAGAATTAATAATGAGGCGAGAAGCCACGGTGACTGTTTGCATTTTGAGTCACCTACAAGCTATCCATGTCATAGAGGATATTGTTGGGCGCTACAAAGGTTAGCCCCCCAAAATTTAGATTACACGTCTGCCGTATCATCATAACAAAACATTGACGTTTGTCTGAGAGTGAAAGGTAGTATATCTACGTCAACATTCGGCTCTAGACAGTTTGTTTCATCGGCGGAGGAAGACAGTGATATTATGTTTATATTTTAAAATTCAC
>JACEEZ010005690.1:27500-57500 GCA_016584305.1 Chionoecetes opilio | reverse complement strand
GATGTCTTGCCTGGAATGAGTTGCCAGATGAACTAAGATCAATAGACAATAGTGTCACTTTTAAAATTAAGGTAAAAAAATATATTATAAATGAACATTGATCGATAGTTATAGTAATGGGTGAAGCAATATGAATATATAAAGGAAGAGTTACTATGTATTACAATTGCTATTCAATTAAGATGTTTTAAATATAAATGAAGTCGAGTTTTCCTAGAATTTATTGAATTTAAAGGAGCTCTTTAAAAATGTTTACGCATTCAAAGAGCTCTGCCTTGTCAATTTTTATATTATATTAATCATGATGTATACGTTTAACTGGGCAAATAGATGTTTTTTACTTTTACTTTGATTTTGAGAGAGACAGATTTCAAGTTTTACAGTTTCACCACACCACACACAAAATGGTATCGAGTTGGGATGACTTAGACCACTCATTTCCCCACGAAGCTTTTTATTCGTCAATTATTTTATTCCTGCCATCCTTCATTTTGGTCTTTCACTTTCGATATATGGAAAAATGGAATGTTGTGGTCATAGATAATCCAAACTATTGCTGTGAAATGCTATTTTGTGTGTATGTGTGTGTTATTCATCCATGGTCTTGTCCACGCAAGTTGACTCGCAATCGCCAGTTTCACCCTCTCAGTGCGAGCTTGGAGCTCATTATTACCGATCTTTGTGCAATGCTGGGACCACACAAAGCACACATCCCTATCCTATGCACACGGGAGACAGTAATCGCCCGAATTTGTCAGTGAAAACTCCCCAGGAGCAGCGAGGATTCGAACCGCCTATCCACACAATGCGAGGCCAGCACGCTATCAACCTGACCATCGCGCGGGGTGTGTGTGTGTGTGTGTGTGTGTGTGTGTGTGTGTGTGTGTGTGTGTGTGTGTGTGTGTGTGTGTGTGTGTGTGTGTGTGTGTGTGTGTGTGTGTGTGTGTGTGTGTGTGTGTGTGTGTGTGTGTGTGGATTTGACCTGTCTTCCACCTCGCCTCATCTTCATCGTCCTTTTCATCTGGTGGTCCATTTTATTTCCTTTCACTTTTCATCATCAATCTCTTTTTGCCTCCACTATTCACCCCACCATTCTGCCTTCCATCACTTTCCTCCTAATGCACCAGCTTTCAAGCTCGTTCTATTTATGTATTTTGTGTATTTTCCTTACGATACACTTTTTCTTTTCAACCCATCTCATCACTATCACTTTGCCAGTTATTTATGTCCTGTAATCTGTATCATGTTTCCTCAAATCTATCAATCCGCAGTTCACATTTATGAAGTCTTTCAGTGTCCGATTTCAGTGAACAAGTGACACATTTTCTGTTTCTTAAGAATGAATTTAGTTAACATGATTCTCGTTATGATTTCTTATTGGCTTTTTCTACCCAAAGGAAAATATGTCACTTTCATCCCGTTTTCTTCAAGTGTTATATTCAGACGCTTGGCAATAACTTCGTTTTTTTAAGTATTAAAAACATCTCAAATTCCCTGTGACGCCCACACCTCCCTCATCGTGCCGCCAAACCCGCCGGTGACCGTTTCTGGGACGCTATTCTGCCGCAGGATAATCTGTAGAAGGACCTTGAGACAATGAGACAGCAGTGTCCCTAGAACGTCCTGGCAGGATGGCAAGAAGACACCGCGCTGAGAGCCAATACTAGAACTTTATAATTACTCGCAAATTTGTCCTCGCGAGACACCCAGGTGGTCGCGCCGGCCATGGAGGTTTTGATGAGGCATTCCGGGTGTTTCACGACACTGTTTGGCCATGTTGGTGGCTGCCGAGTGTTTGTTTAGGTGTGTGTGTGCGTGTGCGTGTGTGTGTCTGTGTGTGTGTTTATGCAGACCAGATGTCTTGAAGCAAGTCCCTTACTTCTTCCTTTAATGTTGCTGCTGTTAATATTATTATTGTTATTATTACTACTACTACGACTATTATTACTACTACTACTACTACTACTACTACTACTACTACTACTACCCCTGCTTACTACTACTACTACTACGTTGCTGCTGTTAATGTTACCACTACTACTACCACTTCTACTGCTACTACTACTACTACTACTACTACTACTACTACTACTACTACTACTACTACTACTACTACTACTACTACTACTTTTACTACTTTTAGTTTTTTTCTTTTTCTTACTACTACTAAATGATACCTCCACCCCATGTTTATTTATGAAATATACGCGGGCTCCACGAATTGGAGGTCAGTAGCCCCAACTCCGATCGCTACTGAATGTGGCATCCAACCATACTACTACTACTTATCTACTATTTACTTCATTACAATTCTTATTTACCTCTCTACACTATCTACACTAATATGCCGCTCTCCACTACAGTGGCCTGGTAGTCCAGGACAGCTATATCGATGGTTGTGGGGGCGGAATATCTAGTACCCCTGAGACATAGGAGGGCAGACCTGAGCAGGGAGAAGGAGAGACGGCACCTCATCCAGGCGACAACGTGGCTCCTTGGCTGGTGCTTCTTTTCTGCCATTACATATGCTAGTCTTGAATAGAAGCACTTGGCCTTGTGGCCCATCCCGCCGGACGTAGTGAAGACCAGGGGTGTGAAGCTGCCCTGATGAACATATTGAATCCTATCCCCATACGCCCTGATTTTTTCCTGCTCATTCCTTTGTTGGGCAGCTTCCAGTGAGATCCCCCGGTGGCAGGCGGCCATCGGATCGAAGATTCTGATGTCCATGAAGGCTCTCTGTCCTCTGGTCCAGAATCCACGGACACTTACGTCCACTCGGGCCTCGTTGGCGAGAGATGAGGAGAAGAGTTGGTTCAGTGGAGACATCGCGGCACACCTCCCTGAGCATACTGGCCGTCACATCCCTCACCCCCTTTTACACGTCATGGTGTGGTTGACGTTGTTTGGAGCTCCACATACACAGGTTTTGGGAATTCCCTCCACTGGCCAGCCATACCTCAGAGCGACGGCATCTACGAATTCTTGTTTGTTGAGGCTGAAGCCTTTTGCTCTGATAGGCAAGCATGTTAGCCGGTTGGACGCTCCCGTTTCCTGTGCAGTGTGAATTATCCTCACGGTATCATCCAGCAGGGCGCCTTTTAGGCGTTCCAAGCTTTTCACTTGTTCACTTTGCCTGTCTCTAGAAATGGTTTCCTTTAACTCCAAGATCGCATTCTGGTCTGTTTCACGATTTGCGTCTTGAGCTATGATTTTTTCGGTGAGGGAACTGGTGAGGTTGATGGAGTTTAGGTGTTTTTTATCGGCCAGTTTCTCAGGGGATGTGATCCCCATCCCACCCAGTCTTGGTGGAAATGATAGCAGCTCCCTCACGTTATCCCCTATGATATGGGACCTCAGCAGCGCTGGTAGGAAGGTGTTCCTGATGGATTCTTCCAACGGTCTGAGGAGAAGGCTGATGCCTGGGATGGTGCGCTTGACGAAGCTCCATCGATGTTGTAGGCCATGCTTGAGTGCTGAGTAAGCTGCGTGTGGTTCTGTCTTGGCCATGTCGGACAAGACGTCCACCTCTTTCACCCACTCCGACACTTTCTTCCCAACGTATTTCGCCTTGAACTCCTCTGTTCCAATCACTGCACCCAAGTGTCGCTGCCCGTCCTTTGTCACAAAGACCCCACTGCCATTGAAAAGTCGCACTCCATTGTCATAATGTTCGGGTTTTACAATAAGGATGGACTTAGTGGCGTTGAGTGTGTATTCTATAGTAGGGCCGTTTTCCTTCACAAGGATCCACCACTTCTTTAAGTCTATGATTTTCCCGGTCCCTGTTAAGTCATCCGCATATGCCACTTGCTTTACCTGTGTTTTTTCATACGAAATCACATCTTGAAGCACTGATAGGCCAAGAGCGTACATTGCCATGGCCACTGGGTCACCTTGCGTTGTTCCCTCCATTGATTTCAAAACCTTAACACTACTATTATAACTATTAACACTTATGTACATGTCTGAAGGATCTCTGTATGTGTTCTCAACATATGTTGCAAGTGGGGGACACTTAATTTCGAATGTTGTGAGGCATTGTCGTTCTGTTTAAAGTGTTAAATGCATTTTTAGCGTCCACTAACAGCACCGCTTCACATTCTTCCTGACCAAAGATTTCCCTCATGGCGTGGATGGCCGTTTCCCCACCTGCCTGCTGTCCCGCACACACCTGTAGGTTCCCTGCCGATCTTCTTACATCCTCCTTGACTACTTGGCTACTTTTACTACTACTACTACGTTGCTGCTGTTAATGTTGCTACTACTTCTACTACTACTACTACTACTACTACTACTACTACTACTACTACTACTACTACTACTACTACTACTACTACTGCTTACTACTACTACTACTACTACTACTACTACTACTACTCTACTACTACTACTACTACTACTACTACTACTACTACTACTACTACTACTACTACTACTACTACTACTACTTTTGGAAAATTTTAAATTGTTATCTGAATATCAGTTTGGCTTTCGCAAAAACAAATCAACGGAAAAAGCAATAGCAAAGTTCACAAGTGAAGTGTATAACTGTCTGGAAAGGAAATTTCATGTTGTAGGAATATTTCTAGACTTGTCTAAAGCTTTCGACTCACTTAATCATAAAATATTATTAGATAAACTTGAAAATTTGGGAATAAGAGGTGTACCACTTAAACTATTCACTAGCTACTTGACAGACAGGAAACAAGCAGTGTTTTGTAACAACAATATATCCACGCTGAAAAGTACCAATAGGGGAGTGCCTCAGGGATCAATTTTGGGGCCTTGACTATTCTTGGTATATATTAATGATATTTGTAATGCCAGTTATAACTTCAGCTATGTTATCTTTGCAGACGACATAAATCTTCTCTTAAAAGATAGGGCATTAGATCAGTTACATGTTAAAGTTAATAGTGAACTAGAGAATATATCGAAATGGGTTTTAGCTAATAAACTATCTGTAAACATAAGAAAAACTAATTATATACTCTTTCAAAATCGTTCTGTTGCTAATATTTTAGGCTCAGTTTACCTTGGAGAAAATGAAATTCAGAGAGTCACTTACATTAGATTTCTGGGTGTTATTATTGACGAAAATTTAAATTGGAAAAAACATACAATCTGTAAATTTGAACTTATCAAAAATGTGTGGAATTTTATACAGAATTAGGCACAACTTAACGACTGAAGCTTTGCGAAGCATATACTATTCTTTATGTTATCCATATATAATTTACTGTTTGTCTGTCTGGGGATGTACTTGGCCTTCCACTGTAAAAGATGTTTTCATTGCACAAAAGAAAATAATAAGAACAATTACCTTTAAAGGCAAGTATGATCATACATATTTATTATTTAATGATTTAGGGTTACTGAAATTTGAGTTTTTAAAAAAATATTTTCTTGTACTTACAATTTACAATGGTATAAATGATATTAGTGATAGTAATAAATTATTTAAAGTTCTTCACCACAGTCAAGGTACGCGGGGAAACCATATTGACCTGATATGTCCACAACCACGAACAACATTATATAAACATTCACTGCACTGTGTTGGTCCTAATTGTTGGAACAATTTACCAAACAATTTGAAAAGTATTAACAATTTTAATACATTTAAAAATAGACTTAAGATTTACTTTTTCCATCAACAGAATCAAAACATTAGGGATTAATATGAATATTCTTCACATCATTAGTTTTTTAAGTAGCAAAATTAGTGTTTAATTGTATCAATCAACTTGGGTACTTGTTATGGTAGTTAACATTTTTTTTATTTGTAAATATATTTTATTATTGCCGCCCTTCATATATTTATAATATTTTGTACACTGTTCCTGTCCGCCAGGGAGCTGTTGCTCGGCGGACTAATGCCTAAGATCACATTTGTATATAATTATATAATATATGTACTTCTAAAGATATGGCAATAAACTAAACTAAAAAACTAAACTACTACTACTACTACTACTACTACTACTACCACTACTATTGCTTACTACTACTACTACTACTACTACTACTACTACTACTACTACTACTACTACTACTACTACTACTATACTACTACTACTACTATTACTGCTACTACTACTACTACTACTATTACTGCTACTACTACTACTACTACTACTACTACTACTACTACTACTACTACTACTACTACTACTACTACTACTACTACTACTACTACTACTACTACTGCTTACTACTACTACTACTACTACTACTACTACTACTACTACTACTACTACTACTACTACTACTACTAACTACTACTATACTACTATCTACTACTACTACTACTACTACTACTACTACTACTACTACTACTACTACTACTACTACTACTACTACTACTACTACTACACTACTACTACTACTACTACTACTACTACTACTACTACTACTACTACTACTATCACCACAGTTCAGCTGAGAGCCAATGTTCGTTCGTTCTTTCATTTCATTAGCTACACTCTGGCTTTATACTAAGTTGATCGTGTTCAGTTTTAAATTCATTTCGCAACCACATAACGTGGAACACATCAAGGTCTTTCCTTTCTCTTGAAAGGAATCTGGAACACATAACGTTGACCTGTACTCCTCAACAAGTTAATTGAATTGACTTATCAAGGCGGCCACCACCACCGACACCACCACCACCACCACCACCACCACAACCGTCACCATCCAAAATGTTGACTGGCGGAAGTGATCGCATTGGGTCCATTTTCCTTCACATAATTGGAGTTTTCGTTCGGCGGCGTTGTGGTGGGAGTAGAAAAATAATTTATAAGCGAATTCCCGGCTCGTTTAGTTCAGTTCATCAGTTTAGACGCACGGGTTCAATACCTACAAACTTCCTTTCATGTATGTGTGAGAGGAGGAGGTGGAGGAGGAGGAGGAGGAGGAGGTAAGAGGAGGAGGAGGAGAGGAGGAGGAGGAGGAGGAGGAGGAGGAGGAGGAGGAGGAGGAGGAGGAGGAGGAGGAGGAGGAGGAGGAGGAGGAGGAGGAGGGGGTATACAAGAAGAAGGAATAATAACAGTAAAATTAATTTTAAAATATTAGACAAATAAAAATGTGCTTCGAAACTCCTAAGCCTTGAACTCTTAAACATTTTAGCCCTTAATAATGAGCTTCATAGATTTTGAAAGTGGTGAAAAGTGAGAAATGTTTGTGAGGGTTATTCTTTAGTGGTAGTTATGAGGATATTTTCTTTTCGCTGCCTTCTATCTCATCGTGGGGATGAAATTGAAGGCCGTAGTTTTAGTCATTTAAACCCGAAAGTTTGTAACAAATGCCAAGATCATTGGTAAAAGTTTTAAATGTTAACATTATTGTTGATGAGAATAACGTAGAATAAAACCATTTCACCGCAATTGTAATGGAATATATGTATTTTTTTTAGATGTTCATATTTCATATGGGCATTATTTATATTGATTTTTGACGTGTTGACATGTCGAAGGGAGGGGCTATATTGACAACTGCCAACAGCCGAGGCATATAGCTTTCTTGGTGTCCATACATACATATTCTATATACGTACTTACTCGTGTATTATGTACTATAACCGAATATCCATACACGCTGTCCATACCGCCGTGTTGGGTCCATTTGCACAGGTACTCGCTATCCACTGGAAAAGTAATGATCCTTTCTGAGTCTCCTTCCCCATATTGACAATCCGTATCCTTTTCCTTGATTTATTTCTTGCTCGCTCTGCCTCACCTTCTGCTGGCCTCCATTTCTGCTGTTTCTGCTTCTCAGTCTCATTCGAGGCCTAGAGTGTGTGTGTGTTCCCTTGTTGAGGTTATCCGATGTCACTTTTTTTTTTCTTTTTCGTTTTATGGTGATTAAATGGGTTGCTACTTTTTCATATACACTCACTTTCCTGTTGTTATTATTCATCGTTTTTTCCTTGGCATTATCAGTTTATGTATGTGTAGACTGAAATAGTAAGCATTTTCTCTCTCTCTCTCTCTCTCTCTCTCTCTCTCTCTCTCTCTCTCTCTCTCTCTCTCTCTCTCTCTCTCTCTCTCTCTCTCTCTCTCTCTCTCTCTCTCTCTCTCTCTCTCTCTCTCTCTCTCTCTCTCTCTCTCTCTCTCTCTCTCTCTCTCTCTCTCTCTCTCTCTCTCTCTCTCTCTCTCTCATGGCAGTGTAATATTTAGGAGTACGTGGCAATGCTCTCACTTTTCTCACTCACTCCCAAGGCTGTTGTGTGATGGCAGAGATCATGAAACATGCATGAGAGCAGAGAAGGAGAGGAAGGAAGGTGGTGTCAGGGCGGGGTTATGAATACGGTAGTTGTGTGTGTGAATACCTATAGTGGATCTTTTATTGGGTGTTACCTGTGTGTGAGGGTGGGGAAGGTTGTTACAAAGATTCATACGTACATAATAGGTTAAAAGGTCGTAGGATAACTCGTCTTCTATCTGTGTTTTTCCTCACCTGTTATTGTCTCTGCTATTATATATATCTTCCTTTATGAGGTGCTGTCTGTATTGTATTGTCTTCAGGTTGTAAAATTTTTAATCTCCTTATTTGTGTTGGTTTATTTGGATATCTTGATTGTTACTAAGATTATTTGTATAATTTTTTTGTATATGTGGTGTATTTGTGATTTCTTTTTATATATGCGTAAGAAGTTTTATTTCATATACATAGTATGATTTTCTCTCTCTCTCTCTCTCTCTCTCTCTCTCTCTCTCTCTCTCTCTCTCTCTCTCTCTCTCTCTCTCTCCTCTCTCTCTCTCTCTCTCTCTCTCTCTCTCTCTCTCTCTCTCTCTCTCTCTCTCTCTCTCTCTCTCTCTCTCTCTCTCTCTCTCTCTCTCTCTCTCTCTCTCTCTCTCTCTCTCTCTCTCTCTCTCTCTCTCTCTCTCATGTATACCATTTCCCATATAAATACCATTGATGGAGGTACATTCTTTTTCACAACTCCCCTCTTTCCTCCCACTCCACACCTCTTCTTTCTCTCCCTCCTCCCTTCCAGGCATTTCCCCTCTCCCATCCCGGCACACCGACTCTTCCCTCCTCTAGGCAACCCTTCAGTTGCCTCACAACAATACTATAGAAACAAAAACATGAACTTAGACCTTAATTAAAGAGGTGAATAGGTCATAGCCTACACGAAGTGGCGGATAATATGTAATTTAAATAATGTGTTAAAAGTAAAAAAAAAAAAAAAAAATAAGTAATATGTTGTCAAAAATACAAGCCATTAATACACGGATACAAGGCAGATGATAACTTTACACCAATATTAAAATCGATGAAAAACGACCTCGTTAACTAAATCGATCGGGTTCAATCCCGAGTGAAACCCAAAAATCCACTTACAACATGTATGCACTGTCGAGTGGCCTAAGAACACCCACATGCTGTCCATTAACTCTACCTTCGATTGTGAGTGCATCGGTGAGCACAGGCGGACGGCATGAACCTCTAATTACCGGCGTCACTATAAAAATCCTGCATGCGCTACCACGGGCGAGGGCCAACCATCAAAGCCCTCAAGTGAGCCTCCAGAGCCTACCATCTGAGCCCTAGAGGTCACTACCTACAGGCGCTATAGACATAGATGTAAAAAAAAAAACTAAAACTAAAACGCAGCATAACATAAATAAATAATACGTGGTGCATTATATTACAAGGCATATAAAATATTATTAGATAAACGTAATGACCTTAATTTGTTTTTTATATATATATATATATATAATATATATATATATATTATATATATATATATATATATATATATATATATATTATATATATATATATATATATATATATGTCCAATAGACACGTCACAGAGGAGTTTTGTGTTTGTCGGCCCAAATCGTACATCCTCCAATACTATGCCCGAAATGGCAGTGCGGTAGGCAAGCATCTCTTCATCCTCTTCAAACCTCAGTGGTGCGAGCCGCCACACATATATATATATATATAGCATTGAGTCCTATTTATAGTACAGAGGAAATTATGAAGAGAGGGTTGAAGCATTGATGTAAGAAAAACAGGCTAGGGAAAGATTGGAACCCTTATATTTGGAACCTGTTAAAGGCAATGTTACGGTCAGCCAGCATTGGGAAATCATTTATATATTTTTTTTCAAAAGTTTATGTTGTTTTTATGCATGTCGTGACCAATTATTTATAATTAATTCCTTGAAGATTATATGTAATGTGTTTTTAGGTCATATATATATATATATATATATATATATATATATATATATATATATATATATATATATATATATATATATATATATTATATATATATATATTATATATATATATATATATATATATATATATATATATATATATTATATATGATCTAAAAACACATTACATATATAATCTTCAAGGAATTAATTATAAATAATTATTTATAATTAATTCCTTGAAGATTATATATGTAATGTGTTTTTAGATCATATATATATATATATATATATATATATATATATATATATATATATATATATTATAATATATATATATATATATATATATAATATATATATATATATATATATATATATATATATATATATATATATATATATATATATATTATATATATATATATATATATATATATATATATATATATGACCTAAAAACACATTACATATAATCTTCAAGGAATTAATTATAAATAATTGGTCACGACATGCATAAAAACAACATAAACTTTTGAAAAAAAATATATAAATGATTTCCCAATGCTGGCTGACCGTAACATTGCCTTTAACAGGTTCCAGATATAAGGGTTCCAATCTTTCCCTAGCCTGTTTTTCTTACATCAATCCTTCAACCCTCTCTTCATAATTTCCTCTGTACTATAAATAGGACTCAATGCTATATATATATATGTGTGGCGGCTCGCACCACTGAGGTTTGAAGAGGATGAAGAGATGCTCGCCTACCGCACTGCCATCTCGGGCATAGTATTGGAGGATGTACGATTTGGGCCGACAAACACAAAACTCCTCTGTGACGTGTCTATTGGACAGCCCAGACCCATCATCCTCGCTGCCTGGCGCCGCCGGATTTTCGACACTGTGCAGTGTGTGCACGGCCTTGCTTACCCTTCCATCCAAGCAACAAAGGCACTGATGGCAGCTAATTTTATGTGGCAAGGGTTGCGCAAGCACGTTGGAAACTGGGCAAGGGCGTGCCTCGCTTGTCAAACCTCCAGGAGTCAGCGACACACCAAAGCACTGCTACAGAGCTTCGCGCTGCAGGAACGACGCTTCGACCACATCCACGTGGACATCGTAGGACCGCTTCCCATGTCCAGAGGAATTACTCACCTGTTCACCATCGTGGACCGATATACAAGATGGCCGGAAGCAATCCCGCTCTCGGATACTAAAACCGCCTTATGTGCACGTGCTCTCATCGCCTACTGGATCGCCCGCTTCTATGTTCCAGCAGACATCTCTTCAGACAGAGGTGCAGAGTTCACCTCTGAACTATGGTCAGCAATGGCCCAGCTTCTTGGCGTTAAGCTGCACCACACAACTGCCTACCATCCACAGGCAAATAGTCTGGTGAAACGTTTTCACCGGCACATGAAGACATCACTCATGGCAAGACTAACGGGCCCCAAAGGGATGGATGAATTGCCGTGGATCTTGTTGGGCATACGCACAGCTCCAAAGGAAGACCTGGCAACCTCCTCGGCTGAGCTGGTATACGGCGCCCCGCTTACAGTCCCAGGAAATTTCATCCCAGCAGCACGCTGACAACAGGAATCTCCTTCGACCATGCTTACACGCTTCCGCGAGAAAGTTGGGATGTTATCTCCTGTCCCTACATCTCGACACGGCCTCATAACCAGGTATGTTCCAACCGAATTACAAGACAGTCATTACGTTTTTCTCCGCAGAGATTTGCTCCGTACGCCGCTTCAGAAGCCTTATGAGAGACCCTTTCGAGTCCTGCACAATGACCGTAAGGCTTTCATCATTGACTACGGCGGCCGACACGACACTGTTTCAGTGGATCGTCTCAAGCCAGCACACCTGGATGTCCACAAGCCGGTGATGGTAGCGCAACCCCGACGCAGAGGACGTCCACCATCACGACATACTCCGCCCTCAACTCGACCAACTGCAACCCGAAGCACAAGATCAGGGCGCCTCTCTCAACAGCCTAACCGCCTCCGTTACTCCTGTTCTGCGGGGGGGGGGGGGGGGTTATGTAGCGGCTCGCACCACTGAGGTTTCGAGCCGTCGCTCATCCAACTCGAGCTCTCTCGCCATCGAGGCCTCGGACCGTCGTTCACCGAGCTCGAGCACACTCGTTAGCCTGGCGTGATCGAGGCTGACCAATCAACTCCGACCAGGGAGGAGAAGTGCTGGGGAACGCCTGCTAATGGAACCAGTATCCACCTCACAGCCAACACGTCCACACCACCTCTATTGTACTTATTGTTGAGCTGTGTTACTTGTACAGTAAACTGAATCGCTTCACTAAGTGTTTTCATCAGAACCGCTACATATATACAGCACCCCGAGGGATTCCAGCCGTGGTTAAATCCTTCGGGAATTTGAGGACAACTTGGGAAGGAAGACATAACACGTGATACTTTTGTTTATCTTCCATTCACTTCTATATTTCTTCTGTCTCCTCTTTCTCCTTCTCCTTCTTTTGCCCCTCTTTTACGTCCTTCTTTTCCTTCTCCTATAGTGCTTCCTTCTCGTTTCACTTTTTTTTTTTACCTCCATATCGTTCTTCCCACTCTTACTTTTTCTTGTCTCCTTTCTCTTCTTCCTTCATCTCATTTTTCTTAGACGCTTGTTTCTTTTCCTATTTAGTTAAGAAGCCTGTCTTGTCATAGCACTTCGTTCCCCTCCTCCTCCTCCTGCTCCTCCTCCTCCTCCTCCTCCTCCTCTTCCTCTTCCTCTTCCTCTTCCTCCTCTTCCTCCTCTTCCTCCTCTTCCTCCTCCTCCTCCTCCTCCTCCTCCTCCTCCTCCTCCTCCTCCTCCTCCTCCTCCTCCTGCGTTACTGACTCAACACTTGTCTTCTCTTTTGTCTTGTTTGGCTCTGCTGTGTTGCTTCTTCCTGTCCTCGGTTAATCAGCGACTCTACCCTACTCACCTTCCCCTCCACGCCTCAAAGGTTTCCACTGGAGCTGTCACAGGGCGTCCCTCATGTGTGTGTGTGTGTGTTTAGGCTGTTGTGTACCATTACATTTTTTTTTCTCTCTCTCTCTCTATATATATATATATATATACATGTGTGTGTGTGTGTGTGTGTGTGTGTGTCCCTTCCCCTCTAATCTGTACCTGGTAATGTCAGGCGGAATTATCACAACCTGCCTAGTAATTCAATATGTGTGTGTTTTTTTGTTTGTTTATATGTGTGTGTACCTGTGTGTGTGTTTTACCTACTCCCTCCTCCTCTTTTCATTTTACTTATCGTGATTTTTATTTCTGGTCCTTTAGATTAAAAGGAGAGTTGCAATTTCGTTGGATTGGTCTGATAAATGTATAGAAGAAGAAATGTATACAGAAGAATGAATGGAAGAAAAAATAAATAAAAACCGGAGAGACGTACAGTAAAATATATTGCTAAAGCTAGAAATTAATAATCATACCACCATCATCTTTACTGCTACAACTAATTACGTATATAACAGGACCAATAATTCACGATAATAATGATGATAGTAACAATGATAGTAGTAATATCAACAATAACAGAAGCAATAAAAACAACTCACTCAAGCAATTTTCTTCCTTCCTTTCTTCTTCTCCTTCTCGCCCTTCCTCTTCCCTTTAAACTCCAAACTCACACCTCAATAGTTAAAACGACCATGTACAGGTAAATTGAAGCTCGTCTGGGTATTTATTTGCAGATCCAAAACGATTAATTCACGATTCTTTAAATGTTCTTACTTCCTGCCACACCCACATTCTTGTAAGATTTTGCTAATACTGTTACTTCTATACTTTTTTCACTACTTCGAACGTTTTCCCTATTTCTGCCTCAACGATTTTGTCTAAGTTATTTTTTTTATGTGCATTTACCAGAAGTGTTACGTATGTTTAAAGGTCAAAAAGGGATTCTGTAAAGTGCACAAGGGCGTGGGAAGGGTTGGCTGGTGCTAAACTTTCCCTCCTACGCCTGAGTTCACTTCCACCACAACTCTGGACAGTCGGGACGCGCCAGGTGTAGAGCGGCGCTTTAACTCTCAGTTGTGGAAAATACCTTGCACGCGCGTGTGTTTTGGGTGTTGCAACAGGTGACGTCCCTCTGCAAAGTTTGAAGGACTGAATTAATGTCCCTGGTAGTATAAGAGAGAGTGTGTGAAGGGTGAACATCATACATTATTCAATTTGATTATCGTTTGTGTAGTATTTTATAGTATTGTATAAGTGTGTTAAGGGTGAAAAGTATACACCATACTTATTTTGCAGTCGCCCTGTTTAAACATACGACTTAATAACGTTGAAATGTAAAAACTGTACTAATTAATAAAGCGGTATTTAAGTTTAATGCTATGTGATGCTTCAACACAAGAAGGCAAATTTCCACAAAGTAAGATTCCAACGTACTTTCATGCACATAAATAAATATATCTAGTAGATTTATAACTGACACACCACCATAACACCACCCCCCGTTCCCAGGCCCGCTGTCATCGTAGGGGGTCTTTGGGCCCGGGGATTGGGGTCTGACGCCCGGGGGACGACCTCCTGGTTACTCCCTTGGCTTCGGGCCCCTGTCCTCGGTCTGACTAATTTTGCCTGGCCTTTCCTGTCTCTCTCCTTTTTCCCCTCTTTCCCTTTATCTCTCCTCTTGTACCTCCTCCTATCCCCCTCTCCTCCTAAGGTGTGAGAGCCGTGCTGATGGGATATGAGGCTGGCTTTGGGTCAGTCATGAGCGGCCTCAGGGTGCCACGGGCACGGTATACCCTTGTACCTTTGCTCTTTCCCTTTACGGGGGTCTTGATGGGATGACCGGTTATTTACCCCACTTTACTATAGGCTCCCCATGGCCAATGATGATAATCTAACATTTATAGGGGCTTCAGGGCCGTCCCCACTACAAAATGACCCTGGCGATTCCCCTGGTTTACCGACCCCTGCTCCTCTTTTGACTACGGCCCGGAATACTGATATGCCCGTACCCCAAACTCAACCCTCAGAGTCACTTCGTGCTCCTGAGCCCCCTAGCCAGATCAATAATCTATCCTCAGCACCAAGCGACACTCCAACCTACAAACCCACTACCTCTTCCATACCTTCTCCATCCTTGCCTCCCTGCGCTACCCCTCCAGATCCTTCCTCTACCCTTCCTCCTCCCCAAACTTCTTTGTCCTCCTCCTCATCCTGTGTAGCTACTCTTGCACCCTACAACCCTTCTCCCGCCGGGAGAACTACAGTCCGCACGGTCTCCTCTTCCTTACGCCCACGCCCATCCACTTCTCTCCCTCACCCCTTCTTCGACACTCTTTTTGGTCCTGCAAAGTGGGACCGTTTCTTCATCGTCCCTAGCACCGCCCCTCACCTTGCTAACGCCCTACGTTTATCGGCATGCCTCCAACGGCAAGTTGGCAAGGATGCATTCCGTACCCGCCCCGACCGGTTCCGCCTGGTGACTGTTGACACCGAGGCCCAAGCTCATGCACTGCTCAACCTTAAAGACTTCGACGGCAATCCATTCGACATCATGCCCGACATTGCTCTTAACACCTGCACTGGAACAGTTTCATTTCCCCCGCGTTATTGCCCAGTCAATGACACCGAATGGTCTGAGTGCCCGGATGTCCTCCTCGACCTTTTGACAGAGGATTATGATGCCGTTGCAGTTTACTGCTTCATCATCCCACCCCGGGGCCCCAGTAAGTCCCCTACCAACATTGCCAAAGTCACTTTGAAAAGGCAAGATCTCCCTGATAGCATTTATGTTGCCGAGGTCCACTACTCTGTTAAACCTTACCGCCCTACTCCACGCCAGTGCCAGTCCTGCTGGCGTTTTGGCCACCCTGCCAAGCACTGCCGATCCTCTGCCCGCTGCCCATTTTGTTATCAAGCGGGCCATGCTCGTTCCACGTGTCCTGCAACATCTCCCACTTATGCGAACTGTAGTGGTTCCCACAACGTCTTTTACAGGTGTTGCCCTGTCTATCACTTCGAATCAGAAGTGGCATCCATCAGATTTAAGAAAGGTGTAGGAATTATAGTAATAATTGACGTGAACTCACCTTTCTATTAACCCAAGAACTACCTAGACTGCAATGATACCCTATTTAGACGCTAACTAAGGTATACTCAGCAGTGGTAGATGGGTTGATGACTTGAAGGCTTGATTAGTATTTGAGGGAGTGGTGGTAGGCGCTGTAGGGCGGCTCAGGGCGTTGGTAATTGTGGTATGGTGCACGTAGTGGCGGCGATGGTGGTAGGCCGCGGTGATGCCAGGGCTAACTTTCCACAGTTCCTGGCGCGGCTCGTATACTGTTGTGGTGTTTTTACCACTTTGTCCAGCTTTAACCGATTGATCGGTTAACACATTGGTTCACACATATTAAGATGAGCGTGACTACACCTTAGTGTAATCAAGAGAGTGGCTACACCTTCATCTTGTAGGAATAATGCGTGAATGATCGCCTTCACTAAAATCCTGATGAGCTGGGCTATAGGCTACACGTGGAACGTTCCAATAATGTTTACTCCTATACGTGGAAGTTCCACACAATTATTATATTATTATGTTAATCCTTTGATTAATTGTGGTACTATAGGTGAATACCAACATAATTATATTACTATATTTAATGCATCTTAATTTATACCCAATTCTTTAATAATATATACTTAGGTGAAATTTTTACTAGTCTCCCTTTTTGACAAAAGGGAGGCGTCAAATTTCACCATACCATTCTCCTAATTAGAGAGCGGTTTTAGTGGATAATTTCCACAAAAGGCTCCACTTTAAGGGAAGCCCGCTATAAAGCTCGCCGCCTCGGCTTTTCGCCTACCCCCGTCTCCCAGCTTATTTCCAATCCCACTTTTCCGGATCCTCCTACTACAGCCTCTCCTAACCTCTCTTTCCCTGTTTCTCCTCCTCCCACTCCTCGTCTTTCATTTGCTCTTCCTGCTGCCCCCTTTCTCTCCATAAGTAACCCCTTTGCCGTCCTCAGTCCAGATACTCCGACCTCTACCCATTCCTCGATCCCCACACCCCTTCCTCAACGCTCTCTTCCTGGACCTACTCTTTCCAGACGACCTAAACGTCCTCCCCCTTCCTCCTCCCCTAGATCTCCCACTACCTCTCCCTCCTCCTTAGCTCCTCACACCCCACTTTCTACGTCTCCTCCTACTAAGAAACCCTGTGCCTCCCAGGTCTCCCGTCCTGACTCTCCAGTTGAGACCATATCTATGATCGAGGAATACTTCGCTCAGTCTCAAGATATGACCCCTCTACCTCCTACCCAGACCACCTCATATTCCCCACCTTCTGTCTCAACTCTCAAAGTCTCAGCTGAGATACATCCTCTTCCCTCTCATCTTCCGCCTAACCCTCTACCTCCTGCCTCCCAACATTCCCCCTGTTCCCCCTCTTCCCCCCTTCTCCATCGTTCTCCCCACTCCACCGTTCTTCCCTTCCCTCTGATCACCCTATGTCCTCGCCCCCATCTTCTACTTCCTCTGCCCGCCCTACCGTTACGTCTGTTCTTAACTTACCCCTCCCTCCTGGCTATACACGTGACTCCCTTTTGTTTCAACAATCCCCATCCCTGAGCCCTCACCCCCCTGACCCTACAACATGTCCTTCACCTACTACGTCCGATCTTCCACCTGATACCCCGGATCCTACTTACCCCTCTACTCTGGACCCCCCGCCTGATACTCCAGATCCTCCTGACCCCTCTACTCCTGACGCTGCCATTCCAACCCTCATCACCCGTTGACCTCTACACAATGTATGTTCTTCAATGGAACATTCACGGCTTCCACTCCCACAGACCTTCGTCTCCTGATTTCCTGCTATGAACCTAAAGTTATCTGTCTCCAAGAAACTTTCCTTACTCAGCCCCCTGTTCCAATTCCCCAATTACCATTTAATTTCCTCTCCCCATTCTATTTCTTCATCCTCAATCCTTGTCAACCATAAAACGACTCATAATCCCCCGACTGTCAACACTACTATCCCATGTACCCTCTTAAGGGTATATATCCAACGTTGGATTACTATTGTTTCCATCTATTTCTCTCTCTCCTTCTCACCCTATTGACTTTGATGCCTTACACGCCCTTCTCTCCCGCCTACAACCCTCTTTGCTGGTAGTAGGTAACTTCAACTGCCGCCACTCCCTTTGGGGTGACAGCACCGTCAACACCCGTGGCCACTCCCTTGAACGCTTCCTAGCCACCACCGACCTCATTATTCTCAACTCTAATCGACCCACTCACTTTGATGTGAGGACTCAGTCATTTTCCTGTCTTGACCTCTCTCTTTGCTCTCCTTCCCTCCGCTTAGACCTGCATTGGTCGGTCCTCGACCAATACCCTTATAGCGACCACTTCCCTATCCTACTTTCTCCTACCTCCTACGTCTCACTTCCTAACCCTCCACGATGGTGTTTCAGTAGAGCCGATTGGCGCACTTTTGCCTCCCTTTCTGCCCTTTCGCTTCATCCTTCTACCTTTTCTTCAACCTCTGATATGCTCACCTATTTTTCCGTCTCTATTCTAAGTGTCGCCCTTACAGCTATCCCCGGGACCTCTCGTCCTATTACCTCCAAATGCGTTCCATGGTGGACGTTAGCTTGTTCAAAGGCCCATTGCTTAAACCGTGCTGCATGGAGCAGCTACCACTGCAAACGCAGTACCCCCGGCCAACTCCCAGCTTTTATTTAATTTAAAATAGCCTCAGCCCACCTTAAGCGGACCATTAAACTCTCTGTAATTTATAGTTGGCGCACCTACCTCTCCTCCCTCACAACAGGTACCCCCATTTCATCAGTTTGGCGCCGAATACATAAATTGTCAGGTAAACACCCGCCCCCTGTTGCCCCAGTCCTGCACGTACATAACCAAATTATTGCAGAGCTATTCCAAGTAGCAGAGGAATTAGGCTTCTTTTTTAGTCATGTAAGTAGTGGATCCCACCTCTTTCCTCAGTTCACTAGACTCAAAGCTACCAGGGAGCTCATTCCTGTCACCTTCTCTCCATCCTCTTCTGAACACTACAATGCTCCTTTCTCTTCTTCCGAACTAGCCTCCGCTCTTAATTCTTGCCGCAACACATGTGAAGGCCCTGCATTCACTACCTATTGGTGAAACATCTTCCTCCTGTTTCTCTCATTATTTTACTAGCCCTTTTTAACCGGGTTTGGTCACATGGGGACTTTTCCCCCCCCAAGGCGAGAAGCCCTTGTCCTCCCATTCCTCAAACCCAATAAATCCGGTACCCTCTCACAAGATTACCGCCCCATTGCCCTTACTAGTTGCCTTTGCAAGTTATTGGAACACATGATTAATCTCCATCTTATGTGGTTCCTGGAATCCAAAAGTCTTCTCTCCCATTCTCAATTCGGCTACCGACATGCCCGAAGCACAGCTGACCCATTAGCCCACCTGGAAACATGCATTATCACAGCCTTTGGCCGCCACGAATCAGTCCTTGATGTTTTTGTTTTATTTAGAGAAAGCCTATGATTCCATCTGGCGACACCATATCCTCCACCAGTTAACACTTTCGGCCCGTATCTGGTAACATGGGGTTTTTCCCCAGTCCTTTTTTTATGTAAATCGCCCCTTTCAGGTCAAGTATCCTCCTCCATTCCTCTCCTTCCCACACTAGGGAAGGTGTCCCCCAAGGAGTGTCCTCAGCACTTCCTTGATCCTCTTGCAGTGAATGATTTCGCCCTCCCCTTATATCTGCGTCCGGTCCTCCCTTTACGTGGAATGATCTAGCCTCTACCTTCCGGCCCTTCCCCCGGCACCCCTCCGCTGTCTCCTCAATCTTGCTATTTCGCTGCTTCTTCATGGCTACGGGATCATGGCTTTCGTTTCTCTCCCACTCTCACCCTTTCTCCATCCTTTTCTCTCGCTCTCGTTACCCCCCCAAACTCCCACTTTCTCTATTGCGTACCTCTCAAGTATTGCTCCTCTGGTAAATTCCTTGCCTTTACTTTCGACTCCCGACTTACCTGGCGGCGCATATCCAATCGCTAAAGTAATGCCCTTCGTCGCCTACGCCTCCTACAAACTATCCCCTATTGTCTTGGGTGCTGACCGCAAGACCCTCCTCCTCTCCACCGTCTTGGTCCTCTCCACTCTTGACTATAGATGTCATATTTATTCCTCTGCCTCTGCCTCCCTCCTCAGCCTCCTGGACCCTGGAGGCTGTAGGCCTCCGTCTGGCTCTAGGTGCCTTTCGCTCCTCCCCTGTTGAGAGCCTCTATGGTGAGTCGGGCCTCCCGTCCTCTCTCCGCCTTTCGAGCCCTCCTATCACTTCGGTCCCTATGCTCGCCTTCATCATTCCTACTTCAAAGATTGAAAGTCCCCCAACTCTTCCTCTCAGTGATCTCCTCTCCCTCGTTTGCCGCTTCCATTCCCTGTTCGCAGCGCACCCTTCTCTCCCACTCCTCCTTTCCTACACTTAATCTCCTCCCTTTCTATGTTCATTCCTTCCCTCCGTGGCTTATACCCTCCCCCCATATCTGTTATTCGGTCCCCACTACCTCTCCCAAGTCTACCATTCCTCCTATTGTCTTACGCCTCTCACTTTCCTTGAACCCTTTCCACTCATTCCACTAGGGACTACGTCTACACTGACGGTTCTAAATCCCACTCTGGATCTAGCTTTGCTATCCTCTTCCCCTCTCTTCACTATCAATTCCAACTACCTAAAGAATCCACCGTTCTTACAACGGAATTGTACGCCATCCTCTTAGCCTTAAAACGCATACTTTTCTACCCATTATGTTCCTTCACCATCTTCACTGATTCCCGCAATTCCCTTTCTCTTATACAATCTCCTCGCTCCCTTCACCCTCTTGTTCGGGAGATCCAAAACTGGTTATTTCGCCTATCGTACGAACAATTTATTTCGAACAATTTGCTTCTACTGGGTACCGAGTCACGTGGGTATCTCGGGCAACGAACGCGTAGATTCTTTAGCGCGCTCGGGCGCTGTGTCCCAATGCCCCCGTTTATCAAACCTGCCAGCCTTTGACTACTACCCTTCTTTTAAATCTTTCCTTTTCGACCGCTGACAATCCTCCTGGATCACTTTATCTGCCAATAAACTTTGCCTGATCAAACCCTCTATATCTCCATGGTCAAGTCCTTACCACACTCATAGACGTTGGGTTACTGCTCTCACACGCTTACGCATAGGTCATACCAACCTCAGCACTCCTATCAAATGTCACGTTCCTCCAGAACCCTCTGCAACACCCAGTCAAGCTCCTCTCACTGTCCAACATGTTTTTAATATCCTGCCCCAATCTTACTCCTGCCCGTTCCAGTTCCTTCCTTCATTTGTCCTCCATTTCCCGACCTCCCTGTCTTGCGGACATTCTCCCGGAATCCCCCTCCTTCTCCCTGGACAATTTAATATCCTTCCTCCAACAAATTCACATCCTACAGCTGATCTAACCATCCTGCTGTAACATTCCGTTCTTTCCCCTTCCCTCACCGTTTCACTATTTCTCATTAACCCCTCCCCTTTTTATGCTATGTCATAGTTCCATATGACCTCTGATGTCTGGCACATTCATCTTTTTTGGCATTAAATCAATCAATCAGCCACCATAACATTGATACATCATTGTATTATATACCGAAACATATATCAATTTTTTTTTTTTTTTGACATACATAAAGTTTGGATGAGTTATCGGTGAAAGTCGATGGTATGCATGGAGTAAACAATAAAAGTGGATGGAATGGATAGAATGAAAAATGTATCGGCTGTGGAAATTGACCTAAGTGGCTGTTATTGGTAAATGTAAACTCGATGACGGATTTTAAAGTGTGTGATGGATGAGTAAATGAAACATGAGTAACATGTGAGCCAGTCTAGTGGTTTCTCTCTCTCTCTCTCTCTCTCTCTCTCTCCTCTCTCTCTCTCTCTCTCTCTCTCTCTCTCTCTCTCTCTCTCTCCTCACTGCTCTCTCTCTCTCTCTCTCTCTCTCTCTCTCTCTCTCTCTCTCTCTTCTCTCTCTCTCTCTCTCTCTCTCTCTCTCTCTCTCTCTCTCTCTCTCTCTCCTCTCCATATATATATATATATATATATATATATATAAATCTATGCGCCTTTCTTTTCTCACAGTACTGACCCACGCTGTCACAGGCTCAAATTAAGTAAACACACCGTAACTTTGCCCTTTACTTAACATTAAATAGCCGTCACCAACATATGTCAATAAAGTACACAGGTCGCTGGATCACAAACAAATAATACGATGCCACAAGGAAGACAACGTAAAGTGGAGAATGTGTGAAGCAGCACCGAACCAGGAGGACGAGTTACTAAACCTCGTAACCCATGCATGTAGACGAGGCAGCTGGCCAGGGCGTAGGTGAGGTCCGTAGCTCCCTGTAACCCATACAGGTAGACGAGGCAGCTGGCCAGGGCGTAGGTGAGGTCCGTAGCTCCCTGTAACCCATACAGGTAGACGAGGCAGCTGGCCAGGGCGTAGGTGAGGTCCGTAGCTCCCTGTAACCCATACAGGTAGACGAGGAGGCTGGCCAGGGCGTAGGTGAGGTCCGTAGCTCCCTATAACCCATACAGGTAGACGAGGAGGCTGGCCAGGGCGTAGGTGAGGTCCGTAGCTCCCTGTAACCCATACAGGTAGACGAGGCGGCTGGCCAGAGCGTAGGTGAGGTCCGTAGCTCCCTATAACCCATACAGGTAGACGAGGAGGCTGGCCAGGGCGTAGGTGAGGTCCGTAGCTCCCTATAACCCATACAGGTAGACGAGGAGGAGGATGACCAGGACGTAGTCAGGTCCGTAGCTCCGTGAGTCCTGTGTGGAGTGTGAGTGCGGTCGCAGGAATCTATCGCTGTCCCGGTCCATCCTCGTTATATACCCGACGGTCCACGTGACTCCTGTGACGTTGCTGTGAAGAAGGTGGTGCCCCCTTGTGGTGGTGATTCATTGAACCGCCTTGCTTCGAAGCTTCGGGGCACCACAGTACTTCCCCCCTCAGGCAAATCCACACGTTGGAATGGCGATCTGAGAAAGAAACGGTTATGAGAAGACGTGATGATGAAAGATGCATACCTCTCTGGTGGGCGAGACAGTCTACAGCTCCTGGTAACTGTTCTTGGTCGCAGACGTTCAGGGGAAGGAATTTCATCATCGCTTGTCTGCTGTGAGTCATTGTGATCATCAGGTAGGTATATAAATATGACCAGGAGTCTGTTTATACGGAGCAACAGGCGGAGAGGTGCGATGAGCCTGGCCAGGTGGCTGTAGCGGAAGTGTACGAGTATCTGGTGGCTGAGTGTGAGGGATAGGATGAGGTACAGTCACGCCATGTACTTCGCGAACAGTTGGGGCGAGGCATGCCCATCAATTTCTCAAATCTTTTCCTTGTCTACAAATGTTCACTCAGTCTCCTCTTGGAGACCCGCTCCACCCCCCCTAAATAGCCACACCTGTTTCAAACCTTCCCGACTTTATAGCTCCCTGATGAGTAATTATAGGTTTAAATCCCGCACCAACAGCTAATGACAATTTAACAGCTCCCTCCCTCCCTCCCTCTCTCCCTCCCTTCCTCCTTCCATTGAGCCCTTCAACTAGGTCCTTCCTCCATCAGACAGGATGAAGTAACTTTTAAAATATTTACATTCCTTGTTTTCGGAAAAAATAATGGCTATAGCAAAATATATTCGTAACACTGAGAGCAAGGGTGTGTGTGTGTGTGTGTGTGTGTGTGTGTGTGTGTGTGTGTGTGTGTGTGTGTGTGTGTGTGTGTGTGTGTGTGCGCGCGCGCGTAGATGTGTGAATGTAGCCAATAATATTTTTTGGAAATATCTATAATTAAAGTATTTTTAATTTTACATTATGTATGTGTATATTCCTCATTGTGTGATAGTGTCAGAGAGAGAGAGAGAGAGAGAGAGAGAGAGAGAGAGAGAGAGAGAGAGAGAGAGAGAGAGAGAGAGAGAGAGAGAGAGAGACGAGAGAGAGAGAGAGAGAGAGAGAGAGAGAGAGAGAGAGAGAGAGAGAGAGAGAGAGAGAGAGAGAGAGAGAGAGAGAGAGAGAGGCTAATCTGGTAATTATGGGTTTAACTCCTGCACAAACCAACCACTAAAGACACTTTAATAAGGTGACGTCTCGAGGTGCTAAAAACTTTATCGTTCTTGTGCCTCAAGCAAGGCTTTCTGATCCATTTACATCCTATAAGCTAAGTGGAGATATTAGGACCAGGACCCATATATAAAGCATGTAGTGGAAATGTGCAGTCACTTAGCCTTCACCAGCACTTCAGTCAGTACACACACACACACACACACACACACGCACACACGAAATTCGTATTAATATGATTAATATACTTTCTTTAATCAATAGTTTGTTTCACTTAATTTTATACTACAAAAATTTTATACTCTCTCTCTCTCTCTCTCTCTCTCTCTTCTCTCTCTCTCTCTCTCTCTCTCCTCTCTCTCTCTCTCTCTCTCTCTCTCTCCTCTCTCTCTCTCTCTCTCTCCTCTCTCTCTCTCTCCTCTCTCTCTCTCTCTCTCTCTCTCTCTCTCTCTCTCTCTCTCTCTCTCTCTCTCTCTCTCTCTCTCTCTCTCTCTCTCTCTCTCTCTCTCTCTCTCTCTCTCTCTCTCTCTCTCTCTCTCTCTCTCTCTCTCTCTCGCTCTAGAATATACGATCGATTCAAATATGACTAGTTTACTACTGCGATGCCAAACATATTGCCAAGGTATTAGTATTGCCTTGTTTAGCAGTAGGTGTTAATGAATAGTAATTATAGTTTTAAGTCTCGCAATTACACTAATGACAGTTCAACAGCTCTAACAGAGGGAGAGAGATAGGGAGGAGGGAAGGAGTGAGGGACGGAAGGAGGGAAGGAGGGAAGGATGGATGGAGGGAGGGAGACAGAAAGGAAAAGATGAAGGGAGGGAAGGGAGGAGGGAGACAGAAGGACCACCAGGTAGGAGGAACAGGTGTTGTAAGAAGCAGGTAAGGGAAGGGAGAGAGGGAGGGAAGAAGGGAGGGAGACAAAAGAGTAGAGGAAGGAGAAAGGGAGAAAGGGTTACTGAAATTTAAGAGGAATGGGAGGGAAGAAAAAGGTGACGTGACAGAGAGAGAGAGAGAGAGAGAGAGAGAGAGAGAGAGAGAGAGAGAGAGAGAGAGAGAGAGAGAGAGAGAGAGAGAGAGAGAGAGGAGAGAGAGAGAAGAGAGAGAGAGAGAGAGAGAGAGAGAGATGGCGAGGGAGGGAGAGATGGCCCCCGTGGGATTAACAACATCCCAGGGGAAGGAGGAGGAATGCATTGTACAGCCTTTGTGAATATGAACGATAATTTATCGGAAAATACGAAAAGGAAATGGAAGGAGAGGATCCGAGGCCTGTGTGTTCGCGATTTAGGTGGAGTGACTGTACATCATGTTGTATATTAGCCGGCTTTAGACGATCCACGGATAAATTATCCTGGCGGCTTCCTAAACTTACAGTAAAGTACTTATCATGTCTAGATAGCACCTGGAAGGGACCGTCATACGGGCGATCAAGTGGACGGCGTCGGGCGTTATATGTTATCCATACATACTCGGCACGCTCTAGATCACGCGGGACGTAGGAAGCATGTCTTGTAGGCTGGCGGGGTGCAATCAAACCATACCTTGGGGAGGCGGTGTCCGAGTGGTTAGCGTCTTGGAGTGCTGAACTCAATGTCCCGAGCTCGAATCCTGCCGGGGGCAACTCTTTCAAGAGCCTGGTAGGGGAGCAGAAGGTCCCGAGTTCAAGTTTCATCAAGGAGCAACTATCAAAGCCATTGTCGAGTAGCCGAAGCAACCCACATGCAGCATATACCTGTCTGCCGATTGCGAGTGTGACGGTGGACTCTATGGGTTGCATGCGCCTTAACTGAAGATCTGAACATCACAGAAAATGGAATCTTCACCTGAGACCACAGGTGTCACTATAAAAATCCAGCCTGCGCCACCATCGGGCCAGATCGACCAACATCAAGACTCTCCTTATGCCTACAGGCGCTATAGGTTTTAACGTCCAAAAAAAAAAAAAAAAAAAAAAAAAAAAGGAAACAACCTGGAAGTAATCTGACGGAGAGAGTCTAGAAACATGTGCTTGTCCATACCGTGCTCCTTGTCAATCCCTGCGGAGAGCTCTCCCGGTAGGCGTAGGGTCTGGCCGAACGTAAGCTCTGCGGGACTGGCTTTGAGATCTTCCGTAGTTGTAGTGCGAAGTGCGAGCAGTATAGTCTGGCAGCCAAATGGGATTTTAGGGGTATACCTGGAAGTAGAGTATATACAGTTTTTTTTTTTTATTTGGGTCACTGAGACCACAAATATTAACAATCCGCTTGATGACACCCTGTCATCTTTGGGCATTTATTCTAATAAGCATAAAACCAAGATGGCCGCCAGTGTTCTATTGAATATACTATAATTAAGATATCTCGGCTTCTGGTAGGGATTCTAAACCAATCAAAAATGTTTTAACGGGGCTTTAAGATATTAGGAACCCAATGGAATAACATTTATTATGATTTGACAAATCTTTCATTTGCATAAATCCAGGATGGTCGCCGTCAAACCTCTCGGGAGACCGGTTTTATGTCACCACATTCTGAATACAATTTTGGATACATTTTAAAGGACATGTTTTAGTGTTTAGAAAAAATAGAGGTCCCATATAATACATCTTATACTACAATTTAAGTATATTAGCTTCATTTGCATATTCCAATATGGCCGTTGTCAATCTATTAACATTTTGTTGTACTTTTGAATGACATGCTTGATTGATCTAAATGGTGACAATATCATTGAACACCTTCAATAGAATATTAGTAGTTTGTCATTGACGTATACGTTAGAATACATTTAAGCTGGCGGGCACCAGGTCATAAAGTAAACTAATTTCAGGTATCCATTATATAGAATAAAGTGACTGAAAAGTCATAATGTTCTAGTAGTGTCTATGCTGAGCAAGCCATGGCGCATAAATAAATCGTTCACATTTCTTCTCCTTTAACTACTGCGATATTAGAGTTTATAGTACATGAAATTGTACACAGTTATCAACATGATGTTCCTCTCATTTGTCTGTGTTGACATTAATACCTTTATGTCTAACTGCCATCGTCGTCATCTGCATCAGAGGCTACATAACATTTACTCAGTTCGTTATGACAGTCCTCAGCATGACATCCGCAAAATACAGTGCACGTTAGTTTACCGCTCACACATCCACATCCTCCTGATTTGTAAGGTCTTTCACTTTCACAAGGGCAGCGAATCAGTTTCAGAATTTCTTATGGAGCAAGGGACACATCTTCATGTATCGATTTAGGCAACATAGTCTTGTAACGGTCGTCACGAACGTATCCATGTTCTGTTGGATCTAGCGAGGGAGGGTCTAGATCCAAAACGTGTTTCCACACAGCTGCCTGCAGGTGTGCCCGTTTGACATTTTCCAGAAATGCTTCTGTTGCGGGAGGTAGAGACTTCAGCTTTGGTATGGCTGTGGTGCCCTTTCCAACCATTGTGGCCCATGACTTCTTCCTTGCCTCAGACATACTGCTACAGTCCTTGTGTCCATAGCATGCGGCCACAAACTTGGATGCCTGTCTTGTTATATCTGGTAACAATGCATGAATGTCACCCAAAAGTGACAATGAGTAGCTTTCTCGCAGTACTTTCAGTACCCTGACTTTACTAATACCAAAATAGCATGCACATTGCACATGTATCACAACCCGATAGGGTGTGCATAGACAACAGTCCATCTACTATGCTCTGCTGTTGTTTAACAGTAGCTTGTATGTCAATAACGGTTCTACCATGAATCGGCGATTCCATGATCATGTGACTGGTTAACTGTCGCTCAAAGTAGTGGTGAAGCAGAAGGATGAAGACGTCGGTGTCATCTGCAATCACTGACAAGGCTAATAATAAATAAATAATAATAATAAATCATAATAAAAGTTATATAGTTAAAACGCCTAATAATAAATCACAATAAAAGTTATTCCATTGGGTTCCTAATGTCTTAAAACCCCGTTAAAACATTTTAGATTGTTCTAAAATCCCTTCTAGAAGCCGAGATATCTTAATTATAGTATATTCAGTAGAACAATAGCGGCCATCTTGGTTTTATGCATATTAGAAAAAATGCCCAAAGTTAACAGGGTGTCATCAAGCGGATTCTTATTATTTATGGACTCAGTGACCCAAATCAACCCAAAAACATTGTATATACTCTACTTCCAGGTTAAGCTAGTTGGCTGCTGGACTAGTACCAATGGCAAAGAGTCCACCCAGCGGTACGGATGAGGTTGAGCCTTACGGCCGTCCTTGAGATGGCGATGAAAACGTTCAACCATTCCGTTAGCCTGTGGATGATAAGCAGCTGTGTGATTGTGAGTAGTGCCTAGAAAAGATAGTAACTCTTGCCACATATGTGATTCAAACTGGGCTCCGCGGTCTTTGATGACTGTAGTAGGTGCACCAAAGTGAGAGACCCATCCCGAGAGGACTGCTAAAGCTGTCGAGTCTGCAGAGATGTCCGGCATAGGCACTGCTGTAGTCCATCTAGTGAAACGATCGATACACGTTAAGATATACCTGTACCCTCTGGATGGAGACCAAGGTCCTACAATATCCACATGAACAGTCTGGAACCTGCATCTTGGTAAAGAAAAGGGTTGCAGCGGAGCCTTCAAATGGCGATGAAACTTTGATGCCTGACACGAGAGACACTGTTGAACCCAGGAACGAGCATCTGCTCGAATACGTGGCCATACCACTATCCGAGTTAAGAGTCGCTGGGTAGCCTTGACTCCCGGGTGGCTCATGTTGTGGAAGTGATTGAACACCACTCGTCGTTGAGATCTTGGGATGAATGGTCTGGCCTTTCCACACGACACGTCACACCATAACTGAAGTGTTGTCCCAGGCACTTGAAAGGGACGTACCTGAAGTGACAATGGATCTCTCTTGAACGCGGTAATCTCTTCGTCTGTCTCTTGAGCGATACCGATCTGTTGGTAATCAAGAGGCACTGGGTATTGATAAATATTATAGATGGAGCGCGCGAGGGCGTCAGCCACAGGGTTCTCAACTCCGCCAACATGGTGGATGTCAGTCGTGAACTCCGAAATATAGGAGAGCTGTCGCTGAACCCGTGGAGTATATGCATCGGACGGACGTGCCATAGCGAAAGTCAAAGGCTTGTGATCACAGAGAATGTAAAACTGTCTACCCTGCTGTAGGGGTTTGAAGTGCCGCACGGCCATGTATATCGCAAATAGTTCCCTATCATATGTACTGTACTTGACTTGGGTAGTATCGAGGCGCTGGGAGTAGAAACCAATAGGCGATACTTCACCTGTACTGATCTGCTGAAACACTGCGCCAACTGCAGTAGAAGAGGCGTCGGTAGTAAGAAAGACCTGTGCTTCGGGGTCTGGATAAGCAAGACGAGGAAGCCGTGCTATATCCTCCTTTATGGTAATGAAAGCAGCGGTAGCCTCTTGTGACCACATCAGCGGCGCTGTCGATCTGTGGGGAATACCCTTCAGAAGGTCATGTAACGGGAGTAACGTACCTGCTGCTTTGGAGAGGAAACGGTGGTAGTAATTTACAATACCCAGAAACTCCCTGAGCTTTCTTGCAGAAGTTGGTTGTGGGAACTGATGAATAGCATCTAATTTCTGTGGCAATGGAGTAATACCTTTCTTACTCATCCGATGTCTTAAAAAAATCAACTGCTTCCACCCCAAAAACACACTTCGCTGGAGAATTT
>JACEEZ010005690.1:17500-22500 GCA_016584305.1 Chionoecetes opilio | reverse complement strand
AAAAAATATTCACTAATGATGAAAAAAAGAAAGGATTAATATAAGAATGAAAAAAACAGGTGCAAGGTAAAAAGGGATAAGACATAGGTAAAGAAGCGTTGATTAATGGGAGGAAAGCGACGGAAGAAGGTAAAGGAAACCGGGGAGGAAGATGAAGGAGAAAATAAAAGGGAGAAATGATAAACTTTTGATTAGAGGTTATGAGAACGTTCAAGGTGGGATAAAAGGTGATGAGATGAAAAAAAAAAACATAAGCTAATGAAAAAGATTAGCCTTATGCCTTAATCGTAGTAGAGCAGAAGATGGGACCTTATTGCATTAAGCTATGTTGTCTTTTTTATGAAACATATAATGTCTCGAAAAATTATCTCTCTTTTCTCTTCTCTCTCTTCTCTCTATCTCTTTTCTCTCTCTCTTTTCTCTCTTTTTTTTTTTTTTTTTTTTTTTTTTTTAAACTTAATACATTGAATACAGAAGGGAGTTGATGTGCTAAAGTCCTGACTGGGACGCCAAGGACTATCTCTAGCAGTATTATATTTTATTAATATCAATAATTATAAAAATAATATGTACAGGCAATTCTCTGCTATAAATTAATACTGATAACAACTATACGCTAATACAAATAATATAAAGAAAGTATACTAATACATTGATACACATATATATATAGAAGTTATACTAATATAAAACATAATCTTATCATACAAATTTTTAGTAATGATTTTTATTGCATTTTTATTGCTTTTGTTCCGCTTGCAGCCAGCCATTTACGCCCGATTTGAAGGCGTGCAGGGAAGTGGTGAGATGCAAGTCGGTCTTGGCGCACCAAGGTGTTCCATAGTCGACCTTTAGCGGGGTAGGAAGGAGCGGAGGTAATGTTCCGTCCTCGCGAAGGGCACAGTCACTTGATGGTCGATGTTGTGGCCGCACGGGTAAAATGGGAGGGCCTGGCCCGTGGTTAGGCGCAACTCTGCTAGTTGTAGGAGCTGCATCCTGTGAGCCCTGTACATGACGCACATGCCTCCCACGTTACGCCGCGGCTGGAGAGGTTGAATGATCTGTGCAGCAGCCTCAGGGGCTTTCAGCCGGGCCAGCCGTTTGGACTCTGGCCTGAACCGGTCAAGGAGGCGGGTAGACGGGGGGCGGAGGACCATGCGAGGGGCGAGTATTCCATCAGGGAGCGGACTTGTGACTTGTAGAGTGTGCCGACTCCCTGAGCGTCCAGGAGGTGCGCGACGCGTCGGATGCAGCTCAGTTTCCAGGCAGCATCCTTGGCGACCTTCTTGACGTGGCTGTATATGTGGGGCCAGAGTCGAACTCCACCCCTAGAATGTTGACTGACTCCGGAGGTGTTTTTTCCTGCCTTCCAGGAGAGTGGCGTGTTGGTCCAGTTGACTGCATCTTGCCTGGGGGAGATGAGGACGGCTTGAGTCTTGGGTCTGGTGCAAAGGTGACTTGCCATCTCTTGCCCCAGGAGGCGATGCTCTGCAGTGTCTGGTTGTTTACGAATGACTGTGTTGTGGCGCCCACTCCTCTCACAGGTGAATGTGAGAGTACAGTCGTCTGCGTACGCTCTTGCCTCAGGAATCAGCTGCAGGATGTCGTTGAAGTAAAACGTTACAAAGTAATGGCCCGAGTACACTTCCTTGAGGGACACTGGTTTTGATAGCCATTTTCAGAGAGGTGTGACCATTCACCACCACGCGCAGAGTTCTTTCATGAGGTAAGCTTGCAGGAGGTGTAACAGATCCCCGCAGATCCCCAGGCTTCTCAGCCTGGTAGTGATGCCCTGATGCCACACCCTATAAAAGGCAACCAGCGATGTCAAGGGCGACGACGAAGGTGTCTTCGCCCCCATCTAGGGGGTGGTTCCCGGCTGCTGAGTGCAGGAGAAGAAGGTCTGCTGCCCGATCTTTCCCCCGTCGGAAGCCGGGAATTGCCGTGAATTTAGCAAGCGGTGAGCGTCAAAAAATGTAGTGATTTTCGAGGGAATGATGGATCAAGAACTTTCCCAACAACGGAAAGGGGTGAAATGGGGCGTAGTTTCTGAGGATCGCCTCTGCTCTTCTTTTTGTGAATAGCAAGACTCTCGCCACTTTCCACTCAGATGGCCACTGCTGAGATGAAAGGCACTCCCGGAAGATGGGAGCAAGAGGCACAGCAGTTGTGAGGCACATCTTTTAAGCAGGGGAGGGCTGATACTATCTGGTCCCAGCGCTTTTTTGGGATCAACTTGTTGAAGTTGTTGCCCAAAAGCTCCTCCGTGGTAATGGTGATGTTCCCTAGGGCGGCCTTGGTTAGAACCGGAACTGTAGGAGGTTCACCTTCTTTGGGTCGGAACTGTCATCTTGGAGGAGAAGTGGGCAGCCAACACCTGAGCTTTACCCCGGTGACTTGTTTACAACAGAGCCATCACGTGCTGTCAACGGTGGGATGCTGTCGTCACGAGAGAAGCCCTGTTGTTGTTTGATGCTGCACCACCAATCCTTAGTGCCCACTGACTGGCCTGTTAGCTTTCGCTTGAGGTGATCCCTCCAGTTGTTGATCGCCTCTTTCTGGACTCTTTTTTATATTTTCACAGGCCATTTTTTTGCTGGTGTTTATGTCTTCTTGTGGGGTGGGACTTATATCGCAACCAGGCCTTGCTCTTATTTTCTGCTGCTTTCCTGCATTGAAAGCCAAACCAGGGCTGGTCTCCCGGTTTAGACTTGTATGTCTGGCAGGGCATAAATCTTCTTTGGTGGGACATCAGGATATCTGTGAAGTTCTTCACTTGTGTGGGCAAAAGTCACCTGTAAGCACGTCAGAACCACACAATGTTGTAAGTGTTGCCTTCATTGCATCCCAGTTCCCCTTGTCCCATAGCCAGTTGGTGCGAGTCACTGCCTCATCTCTGTCGATGGCGCTTGATCTTGGGGAGAACCGCCAGGGGGTCGGAGGAACCCACTGTTGCTAGCGGACGGCAAGTCACTATACTGCAGGGCAAAACGGTGATTACAGGATCAAGTGAAGACCCTGAGATGTGGGTGGGGACGTCGAAAGTGATTGGGGTTTAGTCTAAAAAACCGTCAACAGCTCGTCAAACTGCCCCTGGACAAGGTACTGGTTGAGATCACCCACAATGATGAGATGCTTACAGGATGCTGGAGGAGCGAGGGCATCTAAGTTGGTGGTCAGGTAGTGAAGGGGCTCACCACCTTGCCACTGTGGACGGTAACACACGCACACCAGAATGGAGTCTTGATGTGTGTCCACATTTTTAAGAACATCATCTCCATGTGAGCAGGAAAGGGCGACGGGGGAGCTTGTACAGGGGGGCTGGGTTGCGGCAGCACACAGCGACTCCCCCAAAGGTACCTTGGGCTCTGTCACGTCGGAACCAACTTGAGTAGCCACCTATCTTCCCAAAGTTGTCTGGGACTGAGGAGTTGAGGAAGGTCTCAGTAGTGGTAATGATGTCAGGACTGTGTGGCAAAACATGGCTGTACGTTAGGTCACCGACGTTAGTCTGGAAACCTCTAACGTTAGCTGAGATGATGGTAAGATTACCAAGAGCTTGCCTGCGGGGCGGCGTGCTCCGGGGTGAGTAAACGATGTTGGGTGTCATTGTGAGGGGGCGGGAAGGCTTGAGGTGGTGTCCAGCCTCCTACCTGTGATGTGTCAAAAAGTGGGGGCAGGAAACGCAAAGCTCTTGTTTAGGGAGTGAAGTAGCCAACGTTATTTTTTGCCTGTTCCGCAGACAGCTGTTTGAAAAAAATTTCCTTGCCTTTCTTGATCGAGGCGCGTGCGGCAACTCCTGGGTGATGTGACCGTGGCGCTGGCAGTAGTCGCACTTCAACTTCCTGAAGCAATCGTTCTCCGTATGCCCACTTCTCTTGCAGTGATGGCAGTAGCTTCGAAACGGTGCCCGGGCTGTTGGAGCAGACCTAGGTGAAGCGTGCCGCCTTTCAGTTGTGGAGCGTCGGGAGGGACTGGGAGCAAGATGCGCTTTTCGTCTGAAGTTGAAGTTATTGCTTGATTATTTTGGTTGGATACCTGTGAAGTGCGAGTACGAGTATCTCGCCGCTCGGGTCTCGCGGCAGGTGGGGCGCGAGAAGCCCGGCGCTCAGGACTTGTGGCAGTGGAGACACTGATAACCCGGCGCCCCTTCCCCTTTTCTCTCTCTCTCTCTCTCTCTCCTCTCTCCCCTCTCTCTCTCTCTCTCTCTCTCTCTCTCTCTCTTCTCTCTCTCTCTTCTCTCTCTCTCTCTCTCTCTCTTCTCTCTCTCTCTCTCTCTCCTCTCTTCTCTCTCCTTTTCTCTGTCTCTATTCTCTCTCTCTCTCTCTCTCCTCTCTCTCTCTCTCTCTAAAAATCTCTCTCTCTCTTCTCTCTCTCTCTTCTCTCCTCTCTCTCTCTCTCTCTCTCTCTCTCTCTCTCCTCCTTCTCTTTTCTCTCTCTCTCTCTCTCTCTCTTTTCTCTCTCTCTCTCTCTCTCTTTTTTTTTTTCTCAGTCTTTTTTCTTTTGCGTTTCCTTGAGGTGCGATTTATTTAGGTCGCCAATAAAACCCAATTTATATCGTGTCAGCTCCACGTTTTATCGGAACGTTTACCATAACAAGACTCGCGCGTATTGGCAAGACAATGAATGAATACTGTGCTACTCTTTAAAAACAATCACGGGAATGACGCAAGGCCTGGGAAGCAGTACCATTGTGGTTTTTTTTTTTTTTTTACATCACTATGACTGGCCAAAGGGTATAAAAAAGCCCGTTTACTAGCCAGGCCTTATAAAAAAGACAGTAAAATAATATAGGAAGGGGGTGGGCCAATTTTATTCGTGATATGCCTTGTCACAACTCTCTTGAATGAACACAGGCCCTCCCTAGTCACGTGTATTGTTACTGTGTTCCTTGTTGGTAGTCACTTATGCCAATCATGTGCGGTGCCCTAAGAGAGGCGAGGCATGTCTACCCTTCTCTGATCTGAAGAAGTAATGGATTGAAGGTATTTTGCAGGATC
>JACEEZ010005690.1:0-12500 GCA_016584305.1 Chionoecetes opilio | reverse complement strand
CTCGCGAGTGTGGTACTTTTTGTCAAAAGCCGTTACTATAAAGTCCAGATATATATAGCATTAATCTTGATCATTAATCGGCCGTTCATAAATTGCCTATAAAACCAATAAATTGGCTGAGGACATGACCTACCCTTGGTGAATCCATGTTGTGAATCATCTGATCAAACTATGTTTATCTAAGTGCTCTAATAATGTTTTTGCAATAAATAGATTCCAATAATATCACCCACCACTGACGTTTAGGACTTACGGGGTCGCATAATTTGACTTTAGTCCTCTATCTCCCTTTATTAAATATGGCGAACAACATATGCTCTCCTTCCACAAGACTTGGCACATAGCTATCTCAAACCGAATTTCCTAAAAATTGGCACAACGACTCAGTAACAACCTTCTTAGCCATTCCTTCAATACCCTGCTGTGATCCACTTCATCTGGTCCTGGCGATTTAAAAATTTTCATTTTATCTAAGGGAGATATATATATGTATATATATTTTCACCATTTCCCTAGTATCACAATTATGCTTTGAGGTTCTTCTCATCGCTTCCTTTGAACATCTGTTCACTATCAGTTATCGTCTGTGTATCCTCTCTCGTAAAAACACTTAAGGAAATAATCATTTAGACTTTTACACATTATCCTCATCCGTATTTAAGGACCACACCTGTCCTGGACCGTAACGGCCCAACTCGCTTGTCTTGGTTGTATATACCTGATAGAAACCCTGGTTCAATTTCGCTGTCCTGCTACACTTTATTTTATAAAGTGGTCATAGCAAACTCGAAGTTAATTTCTTTCCATGTCCTTTCCATCCACGTATATACTGTTCTTTGCTTCCCCAATCTGCCTTGGACCTTAGATAAATCGTTTTTTTACTTCAATGTTGTGTGTTTAAATTAGTGGTAACCATTTGGATCACTCTTTTCTGGACCTTAATTTCCTATAAGAAGTTATTTATTTTCTGTCCGTCAATATATTCTTACAAAATAAGGTAATAATCCTCATGAGCCCTCCCCGACCTCACTTCCATGTTAATAACCGCTTTAACTACCTCCTCAGCCCCACCTCACTTCAATGTCGTAACCGCTCTATCAAACCTTCCTCAGCTCCGACCTTACTTACAGTCTAACCGCTCTAACTACGCCAGGTTGCCTTTCCTAGAATCCCCCCCCATTCATAATTTGCTTTCCAGCTGTCATCGCCCTGCTCTACCTGATAAATTTTTTGCCTACCCTCGCATCCACACCTGTCTTATTATAACAGCAAGGGTCTTCTTAATACTGCATAATTGGCTTTTCTGAAATAGGTATTCTGTTTCTGCACTTAATTTTCCAACTTCCCATTTTAAGCTCTAATCTGATCTCATATGTCGTCGCACATTATCTAACTTTCCACCGACATCCACATCTGTCAAACTGAATCGTCCCTATTGTCTGCAATGACTAGAATATTATCTCCTATAGTAGGCTCCTTGAGCTTTGACCTTAGAAAAGTTATCTGGAGTTCCTATTAAACAATTTCATCTGCGTCGCTGTCACCTATGATTAAATCCAGTCTATATTCCTAAGATTAAAATCTCACACCAGGCATAGTCGATTATATTTGCAGGCCTCTGTTTATTTTTGTCCCATATAGGAGCGGATCCTCTTTACATAAGTGTGGAGGCCTATACACTTATACCTAAAACAATTTTCCTCAGTCTCCCTCCGTAACCTCTACCATATAGATCTATGCTGTCATCGTTTTATAAATTATTAACACAACACTGCAATGCATACTCTTGTTTTCATAAAGCGAACTGCCTCCAACCTCGCCTGCCAACTCTGCCTTGTGTAAATACTATACCCAGCTATTCGATTCCGCGAATCAAATACCTTTCCTGAACATATCAACCATGTTCTGTTTAATGCTTATTATATCTAAATCATTCTACACTAGTACATTTTTATTCCTCTCAGGAAATCTATCTGTTAAAATACTCCTACAGTTTGTATAGTGAGCCCTACAAGCAAAATCATCTTACGTTTGTCCATGTTACCTTTATCTTGAAATAAAACCCTCCCTCTCGCTATTCGTCGAATCACTTTTACGATTCCCTGGCCTTCTGAAAACTCCTTTAGTGTCGCAAGTTTCCTAATTACCCGACCCCAGTGTTCTACTCCCGCGTTCTATAACTTAAAAACAGCCTGCAGTGCTTCTACTCCCCTTCAAGGATTCAGACCAAGATCTGAAATCCTTTCCTCTAAAAAGTGCACCCCGTCACGGCGGTTAGAGGTGGTTATGCCCGAAAAAGAGATCCCAGCTGTCGACCAAAGGCCCAACCATGGCTTTGCAATGAAGTGCCAGCGGGCAATTCAAAGGCAAAGACCTGGAAGTACAAAATGTCGTCAACAAAGCGTCTTGGAAAGACTCCAAACACCACAGCGATCCCACCCCTGGTCCCTAACTTTACCTACAGCTTCCTTGAACCGTAGTTAGCAATTCCTCATTCTTACACACAACAACATATTTCCCCCAGCCAGGCAGGCAGCCGGTGTCTTTGTCCCTTGTTCCGCCATGCACTCAACAACTCTTATCACTAACATAACCAAATCCCTTCCCGTGGGTAAATCCACAGACTTCATGCGCATCCCTTTCCCTGTCACAGACCATCTGTCGAGATGCCTAACCTGACTGTACCAAACAACCCAGATTTTACCTTAGGGTGATGATGTATCGTCTACGTCCTTACCTCCGATCTTCCTTTGCAAGCCACGAGAAGTACCTGAAATGCGTTCGTGCACACAAACATGGTCATTGTTTAACCCTTTTTCTTCCTCGGGACGTGGTCACACATGCTAAACCACTTGCCATTCACCATTCCTTGGTCGACTTACTAGGGACCACTCCGTTAGTAGTAGCACAAGGCATTGTCTACCTCTGGTACCTTTTCCCAGGTTACATTACCCTTGCATGTGCCCATCCACTCATCCTCATCCACACTTAGAGATCGTATCTCTATCCTCTGCTTCCTCACCACTCTTTTCAAATCGTTCACCTCACTTTTCGAAGTAACTATGCAAGGTCATCCCCCCCCCCCGATTCGCCCCAGAACAGACTGAAGCGACACACCCAACCCTTCACTACACCTAGACCCTTCTCCTCTCCCTCAACCACACTCGCTGTCACCTCAGCCTCCCTTCCCACTACCAAACTACCACTATCACCACAGCAGAAGCACCAGAGCCACTTATCATACCCGCCTCCACCAAAAGACTCGCGGCGCTAATCCCTTCTGCAGCTGACATCTTGACTCAGGTCTGACCTTACTAGACACACTCCCACGCAGCTTGTTAGGAGCACGTCCTGCCTCAGCCAGTTCCACACCTCAACTCCAAGTCCACACTTCAACTGAGGACAACTAGCACACGTGCTATGGAAGGGAACAGTGATTCAGGTGATGCAGGCGTATTACATATATTGTACCTTTTGGCTAATTCTTGATCAGTGCCGTATCATCGCAGGCAAATTAAGACGTGATATAATTTTATATAATCTTGAGTAAGGCAGGAGAGTTTGTGTTGGGGTATCCTTAGCGCCCCAACCCTGTGTTTATGGTGCGTTGATGGTTATCGCGGTAGAGTTACTGACGACTGACAGGCCGTTTGAGAAAGAACAGAAAGAATGATGAGTGGAAGAAAAAGATTTCATGTATATATTTTCTTCACAAGCATGAAGATGTGTTGGAAGATTTGACTGTGTTTCTAGCGCATATACAGCTCCATGTCTTGCTTTTATCGGAAACAAAACCCGCTTAGCTCCCGTCTCCATTATAGAGGATGTTGGGGTGTGAATAATTACGGAAACTTTTATCATAATTCACTCATCTGTACTCCTTCTTCACATTTTATCTCCCTGCCGCCTTTTCCCCACCTTTCGCCTCCTCGCTCTCTTCTCTCCTTCCTTACCTTCCCATTTCATCTCCTGCATCCTTTTGAAATTTTCATCACCAACCTTCCTTCTAATTTAATTCTCCTTCTCGCCTTATCTTCACGCTGCATCCCTTGCCTCCTTGTTCATCACATTCCCCCACCTCTCTATTTCCTTCCCTTCCTTACCTTTCCATTTTGCTTCTCCTCACTCACCCACAGTTCCCTACACACACTCCTTCACTCCTATATGCAATTTGAGACAGCCATAACTAGCGACCAAAACTCACATTTGGGGAAATTCGCGTGTTAATATTTCACTTACGTAGCCAACCGTGGAAGCCATGAGGAGTCGCCGTCCCTCCCTCTACTCCTTCAAAAGTAGCAGAATCTGCCCCTCCTTGTCACCCCACCGTAACGTACGCTGACTGTGAAGTGGGAGGTGGAGAGAGCAAGGCTGGTTGTCCATAGGGTGGTAAAACAGTAGAGAGAGAGAGAGAGAGAGAGAGAGAGAGAGATGAGATGAGAGAGAGAGAGAGAGAGGATGAGGAGAGAGGACGAGAGGAGAGAGAGGAGAGAGTGAGAGAGAGAAAGAGAGAGAAGAGAGATGGAGAGAGAGAGAGAGAGAGATAGAGAGGAGAGCCTGAGAGAGAGAGAGAGAGAGAGACAGAGAGAGAGAGAGAGAGAGAGAGAGAGATAGCGAGAGAGGAGAACAGAGTAGAGGGAGAGAGAGAGAGAGAGAGATAGAGAGGAGAGAGAGAGAGAGGAGAGAGAGAGAGCGAGGAGAGAGAGAGAGAGGAGAGAGAGAGGAGAGAGAAAGATTGAGAGAGAACGGAGAGAGCGAGAGAGAGAGAGGAGAGAGAAGAGAGAGAGGAGAAGAGAGAGATGAGAGAGAGACCCGAGAGAGAGACGAGAGATGATGAGAGGAGGAAGGAGGAGATGAAGAGGAGAGATAGAGAGAGAAGAGAGAGAGGAGAGAGAGAGAGATGAGAGCGGGACCCCCGGAGATAGAGAGAGAGAGAGAGAGAGGAGAGAGAGTGAGAGAGAGAGAGAGAGGAGAGAGAAAGAGAGAGAGAGAGAGATGAGAGAGCATAGAGAAGTGACGAGTGAGACGAGAGAGAGAGATGATACGATGAGAGAGGAAATTAGACGAGAAGAGACGAGAGAGAGAGATGAGAGAATAGATGAGAGAGAGAGAGAGAATGAGAGCGAGAGAGAGAGAGATCGGAGAGAGAGGATACGAGAGAGAGAGAGGACAGAGGACAGAGACAGAGAGAGAGAGAGAGAGCGGAGAGCGAGAGCGAGAGCGAGAGCGAGAGCCGAAGAGCGAGGAGCGACTGAGAGAGAGAGAGAACAGAGAGAGAGAGAGACGAGAGACATGGTAGAGAGATCGGAGAGACTACACCACAAAGCCCAGGATAGCCAGGTTTGGCTACCGTTTGCCTGTGTTTGCTGCCGAAGCACAAGTAATCAGCGTGGCTCGCTTCAAAGCGGAACCCGACTCACGGCGAAACAAGGAACACTGCACCGGGCAGCCTGCAGTAGATGGTTGTGTTACAGCAATTCTAAGTGGGAACATAAAAGTGGTTTTAGGAGGACTTGCGCCGCAAACAAGAGGCACAGGCGTGGGAGGAAAAAACAAAAAACAAACAAGACTTGGGGTCCCCTGGTTAAGGAAAAACAGGAAATCAGCGCCAGATTCCAATACTCCCTACCAAGCAGGACGGAACAGCAGCTGTTCAGCAGCAAGGAGAAAGCTCAGCTGCTGGATAACTCTTCTCTGCAAAGAGAAGGTGGAGACCCCCCAGCAGCCCCCGCCACGTCTGGGAGCAGCAGTGTGGAAGAGACAGTCCACCAAGGTGGAGGTGACGCAGGCGCAGGGCGAGACACTTGCGAGGGCTCGCCAACCAAAAAAGCCACTGGCCATTGATGACGTCAGCCCGCACTTGTTTAAAACAGTGCCCCGGGAAGCTGTTCTGTCCCTCTCACACAGTCTTCACCTGCTTTGGGGGGCCCTTTTTTTTTGCAGGCAAAACATCCGGGCCTTCAAGCGTGGAAGGAGGCGCGAGTGGTTCCTGTTCATAAGAGGAGTTACAGATCTGCCCCAAAAACTACAGGCCCATTCTCCTTGCTGTCTGTGGTGGGGAAAGTGTTCGAGAGGATCGTGGCCAGAGGTAATCTGTCGTCACCTCAGCGGACAACTACTCCTCTAGGACCACAAACCAGGTGGGGTCAGACCTGGACGGTCCAAACTCTGAACTGCTGATGCTTCTAAACCCGAAAAACGGCAGGACACCCGGATGACGGCCAGGGACACTATCGCGCGGGTGGCCCTGACCGTAGCGGGTGCCACTTAGACAGGGTTCGGCACGGAGGCTTCTCGAAAAATCCGAGCAAAAGGCATCCAGGGTGACCCCGGCTGCTCCTGGGGACTCCTGCAGGGTAAGAACCATCCAGGTCGTCGTAAACGTGTGCAGCCGCTCTGGAGTCCTGCCAGTGGGAAGCATCAGTCCACAGGCGCTCTGTGCTGGGGCCAGTCCTTGGAACATAATACGTAGGGCGATCTTCTCCAGCAGATGCCAGCAGTCTCGGCTTACGCTGATGACGTACCTCTCGTCATGCCCACCCGCGCAAAGACATGTGGCGTGCTGCTGATGAGGTCAATCAGCAGCTGAGGTTATACAGGATGGGGTACACGTTGGCAGGTGAACTTTGCTCCGGAGAAGACACAGGCAAATGGGGGTTTCCCGGTCCCCCGCTGCCGGCCTGCAGTGCGAAGGGAGGCTGCGGTTTGGTGGCGTTCCTCTCCCACTCCAGAAGCCGTCAAGCGTTCTGGGAGTAGAGGTGGACCGAGAGCTAAGGTTTGACGGCCCACATCAAACACATTGCAATAAAGGCCTCTCACAGGGTCTTGCACCTGCGAAGGGTAGCCAGATTCCGACAGGGAGGAGGGAAGCTCTTGCTCTATAAGGGCCCAGATAGGGCCTTTACTTTAGAGTTACGACGCCCTCTCATGGGAGTTCGTGCGCAGCCTCGCACACTCGAGGATGGACAGCATCCAGGTCGAGCCCTGCGACTGGTGGATGCGCAGACCCCAGACCCCCAGACCCACAGCCCTTGTTCGAGACGAGTGAGTCCTCTCGATACTGGAACACCGCAGGGATGTCGCCTCCCCCCGGCGCTTGTGGTATTCCCAAGCACAGTGCAGGGTCCTAGTGCCACACCTGGCTGGGTTACGACCAGCCTCCCTCTCTGGTCGCCACACGGAGCTACGAGAACGGTGCATTACCAGTGTGATGCAGTGGAGGCTGCCGCGTTCCCGTGCAGGCCAGCACCAACGCACCTTTGTGGGCCGAGTCTCCAGATGTGGAACATTTTCACCGGCCTCGGTCCTCACAATCCAGGAGATGAACACACAACAGTGTAAAAGTTGGCGGCCAATCTGTGGAGAATGTTGAAAGCTCACCCCGGAGGCTAGTGATTACTGTGACACCAGTGACGCAACAGTTTGCCTCCAAAACAAACACTTAGTGATGCATAAATGTAATAATGTTAGTTTTAGGTCTTATATTTTGTGTAAAATTGCCCTTAAGATAGGGTAGCACACACAGTGCACCTTTGGGCTTCTAGTTATATGTATGTTTAAAAAAAAAAAAAAAAAAAAAAAAAAGAGAGACGAGAGAGAGATAGAGAGTAGAGAGAGGAGAGAGAGAGAAGAGCTGAGAGAGAGAGAGAGGAGATGAGAGAGAGAAGAGAGTGAGAGAGAGAGAGGAAGAGAGAGAGAGAGAGAAGGGACGAGAGGAGATCTAAGAAGGAGACGAGAGAGACAGAGAGAGTGAGAGAGAGAGAGAGAGATTTGTCTTGACGCGTGAGGGTCAAGACATTTCAGAATCATAGTACATAAATAATATTAAATGAAATGAAATATTATGAGACAACATGCTGTGAAGGAGCCTGGTTGAGAGAGAGAGATGAGAGAGATGAGCGAGAGCGAGAGAGCGATGAGATGAGAGGAGAAGAGAGAGAGAGAACTGACGGAGAGAGAGAGAGAGAGAGAGAGAGAGAGATGAGAGAGAGAGAGAGAGAGATATGAGAGAGAGAGAGAGAGAAAAAAAAAAGTAAAGAGAAAAGCCATTGTTACATAATGGAATAAAATCATTCTGATTCTGATTCTGTCTCTCTCTCGTCTCTTCTCTCTCTCCTCTCTCTCTCTCTCTCTCTCTCTTGGTTCGTTTCTTGTTATGCATCTGTAATATTTACACTCGTTTTTTTAGACATGTGAAGTTGTCTTTTTTGACGTTTTTTTTTTCTATTAAAACATGGTTTATATAGAAAAGTGTTGTTTTCTACAGGTCTCACGTGAATTTGTTTTGTATATTATGCTGGCTGTCTTTCTGTATATTTTTTATACGTGGATAATTGTGTGTTGTGTGTGGTGGTGTGTGTGTGTGGGTGTGTGTGGTGTGTGTGTGTGTGTGTGTGTGTGTATGTGTGTGGTTATTTCAATCTAGGTGTATGTTACAGGTCCAAGAGCAATGCTCGTGTGTCCCGTCTCCCATAAAACATCAAATATTTTGTACATTCATCCTAGTGCTTTATGTTGGCCGAAGCACCAGCACCCCGGAGAGCAGGTCACAAATCCCGGCTAACGCGCCGTACCATCACCTGCTGGGTGGAAAGGGCTAGGGTCTTTTAAGGAAACAACCAATCTGTTACCGGGGCTCCCCCGGGGATCGAACCCGGGACTTTTCGGTTGTGAACGAGCATGCTATCCTTCTTACACCACGGCGTACACCTGTGTGTGTGTTGTTTGGTGTATGTGTTGTGTGGTTGGTGTGTGTGTGTGTGTGTGTTATGTGTGTGGGGTGTGTGGGTGTGTGTGTGTGTGGGGTGGGGGGTCTGTATGGGTGTGTGTGTGAGGGGTGTGTGTGTGTGTTGTGTGTGTTGTGTGTGTGTGTGTGTGTGTGTGTGGAATAGTAATAGTAATAATACATTTATTGTCATCATTGCTACATCTTTAACTGTACAAACAAACTTATAAATACTATGTCTATTAACGGCATGGTCTGTGGAGCCAAGACTCTTTGACAGACAAAAAAGTATAGATATAAATTTGCACAACACATGCAACTATATTTTCTAAGAAATCAAATTGAATAAATGATGTAATCAAGCAATACAAATACAGTAAATAAGTTTTCAATTATGTAAAATCAAGCACCAAATCTCTAGCACAAATGTATTCCTACAAACACTAACAATATAGAACATGCACACTGACTTGTGTATTGACAAACACTTACATCATTCGCTTGATATCATGCATTTTGACAAGTAAATAAATAAATATTTATTGACTTTTTACATTGAAATAAATTACATGTAAATATTAATGTTTTTACATCAGTAGGAAGATAATTCCACAGCTGAGGACTGACACATACCACACTCTTGATTTAGTGGGTTGTTCGAAATTGTGGACTCACTAGATATATATTATTACCCCTAGTATTATGAGTATCCTCAATAAATTTGAAAAGTTTGTTTCCTGTATAGATATTCATATTTTTTTTTTTAAATAAGCAACAATGCAAAATACATTTCAATGTATTCGAAATGTAATATATTTAACTGAGCATAAATATGGCTAGTAAAATCAAATTTGTCCATGAATATAATATATCTGGTAATCGTATTTTGGGCAAACTAATAATTATTCATTCAAAAATGATGGCCATGTACAGCCCCATATGGAGACACAGTGGCCCGTACCGAGAGTCATGACGGTAGAGCGACGAACGACGAACGGCAGACCTTTGCTTACCATAAGAGGGGTTTGTTTTGGAAGGAAGAGCAGATGTGTGATGGAAGGTGTGCGGTCAAGGTCTGAAGACATGGTTACACCCGTTGTCTTCGCTCAACCTGTCGATAATTATTTACATCCTAATCCTGTAGGGATTAGGAGGATATGTTAACAATAATTCTTTCAAAATATGTATTTAAGTATAAGTATAAGATTACTAAGTATTACATATGCGGCAATAAGTGATTTTAGTCACAATAATGCAATTGGATCAGGATAGCGGGGTGGGTATTGCTTGAGCCTGCCGCCATCATCAAGGTCGCTGCCAGAACCCGCCAGCACGTTTCTCTTACCGCACAAGTTCACATGAGCGGTAAGAGAAACATACGTATACACGCCTCTACTGTTAATTAACTTCATTAATTATATATTTCACCAACTTCATAGCCGATCGCAACGTTTCTGTTGATGTTTTTGATGAGTATACGGGCAAATTCGCATTATAGACTATTTATAGTCGTACTCTGGCAACGCAATTTGAAGCAACACTGTTGCCAATACACCGCCGCGTGAGACTTCAACCAACCCTGCCTTTCTGTCCACTCTCGGTAACAATTTGAAGGTTCTGCCGCTCGTCGGTACCTCGCCGTTTGTCGCTCTACCACCTTGACTCTCGGTACGGGCCAGTGTGTGTGTGTGTGTGGGGTGTGTGTGTGTGTGGTGTGTGTGTGTGTGTGTGTGTGTGTGTGTGTGTGTTGTGTGTGTGTGTATGTGTGTGTGTTTTTGTGTGTGTGTGTGTGTGTGTGGTGTGTGTGTGTGTGTGTTGTGGGGTGTTGTGTGTGTGTTGTGTGTGTGTGTGTGTGTGTGTGTGTGGTGTTGTGTGTGGTGTGTGTGTGTGTGTGTGTGTGTGTGTGTTTGTGTGTGTGTGTCAGTGATGATAATTGCGATTTTAAATATTTGTATTATATCCCATGTTATATTGTGGTGGCAAAGTCTAGCTTAAAAAGTATCTAAAAAGAAAATTATCGCAGAAAAAATATGGCCTCTTTGTAAATGGCGACACTTAATAGTAATTTTCAATACGTTTTTCTTTCTTCTTTTTTTCCGGCCTGTCTATCTTCCTTGCTTATCCGCGTCAATATTTGTCAAAGTGTATCACAGGAAGGATGTCTTTTACTTCCTCGCTACCTATCCACGGCTTTTTTGGGTGAATGTCAGTAGTAGTTGTTATTGTAGCATTATTATTGTCATGGAAACCCCTTCGTATTATGCGTTACTATTCATTTGCATGTTACTGTCAAATTTTTGTTTAATTTTTTATGCATATATAGACCTATTTTTCATGTCGTAAATGATATCTTTTCTTTTACAATTATCATTTCTTCTGCAATTTTGTTCTTCTATTTTGCACCTTTATTCACATTTTTTTCAACATTTTTGTCATCTGAAGACAGGAGGTTATTAACAGCCATCCTTGCGGCATTCCATAATGAAAGCCTTGGAGCTGCCCTTTGTTATGTAAATCAGTGAGATCAGAAAACATGGCTTAGATGAGAGAGAGAGAGAGAGAGAGAGAGAGAGAGAGAGAGAGAGAGGAGAGAGAGAGAGAGAGAGAGAGAGAGAGAGAAGAGAGAGAGAGAGAGAGAGAGAGAGAGAGAGAGAGAGAGAGAGAGAGAGAGAGAGAGGAGAGAGAAGAGAGAGAGAGAGAGAGAGAGAGAGAGAGAGAGAGAGAGAGAGGAGAGAGAGAGAGAGAAGAGAGGAAAGAGGAGAGAGAAGAGAGAGAGAGAGAGAGAGAGAGAGAGAGAAAGAGAGAGCGAGAAAGAGAAAGAGAGAGAGAGAGAGAGAGATCAAGTTTCGTTCCTTTTTTAATCCCTTCTTTCCCTTATCCTTCGTTCAGTAGGCGACCAGTACTGAGATGTTCCAGATACCACCTAATACACACCACCCCTAGACTCCCTGCCGCACCCCATTATTATTAGCCTCCTCCTCCTCCTCCTCCTCCTCCTCTTCCTCCTCCTCCTCCTCTTTCTCCTCCTCCTCCCCTATCACAGCGATAGGCAATGAAGTAGACACGTATTCACCGCACGCACCCCATAATCTCATTTTCCCTCGCTGGGGCTGGATGTTCGAATGTTCGTAACTTTCTGCCTCGAAGATCATCTTAGAGTTTTCATAGCGCCCATCTTAGATCTTGGGTTACGGACACCACAAAATGTATTTTCAAAGGATCGTCCGAAAGTTCTTAGCTCACGATGATGCGATCTTCAAGCTCGTTCCGTTCCGTTCCGACCATGAGGAATGGAACGCAGCTGACTGTCGCTTGGCCAGTCAGAGGAAATATTTCATCAACCTTTGAGATTGTTAGCCAATCATAATGCAGTTAGAATGTAAACAAATATCATGCCTCCCCAAGGGAAATATCTGAAGACCGAAGACGTATGCTCCCTAATAACCTCCTGGCGCGTCCCCACACAACAAATTACAAACGTATAACCTCAATACAACCTGAACTGGTAAAATTATATTTCTTTCCTGCCCTTAGGTCTCGCAAGAGGTTGTTGGTAGGGTTAGATAAGGTTATAATGAAGTTAGGATAGTATTATTTTGGGGGGTCATTTAGGACTTTAGGTGGGGTAAGGGGCCATAACTCTTAAAGAGTTAAAAGTAAAGTAATTTAAAGTAAAGTAACCTAAAAGGCCGTTACTCTTCCAGTTTATAATTACGTTTTAGAGGTATCTGAAGGGATTTGTGAATGTCTGGAGAGAAAAAAAACACTTAAAAAA
>JACEEZ010005688.1:0-89724 GCA_016584305.1 Chionoecetes opilio | reverse complement strand
GTGTGTGTGGGTGTGTTGTGTGTGTGTGGTGTGTGTGTGTGGTGTAAAAAAAAAAAAAAAAAAAAAAAAAACATCAGTCCTTTGCCTGCCGAGTGATATCAAATTCCCGAGTTATCCAGTTCGAGTTTATAAGGGTTTTTACTGTATATATACAGGGAGGTCCCAAAGATACGAGCAGTTAGGTCCACCTGGCATATCGGAAAGGGTGAAATCTGGTATAACGAAACACATAACTAATGGTAGAATCTAGGTGTTGTTCCAGGATCCCAACAAATATACTAAAAATTAAAAAAAAAAAAAAAAAAAAAAAAAAAAAGATGTTTTTCAAGCTAATCACTAAAATTTGGTATATTTAGTAGGGGTGCGAGAACCCTTTGAGTAATACTATGATCCCTGGTGATATCTATGGTGCTATCACAAGCCCGGTGGGAGCTGACCTGACTTCTTCCCATGAATGCAACATATTATACAGCTGAGTAACGGGGTGTTGTGTTGTGTGGCGGGCGCCGCCGATGTCCCCGCCAGCGGAGATCCCTTGATAAGTTATTAGTAGGAAAGCGAGGACCCTCTGAGATCCTATGATCAACTGGTGATATCCTATGGTGCTATCACAGGCGGTAGGGCTACTGTCCCTTCTTTCAGGAAAGGCACAGTGAGGGCGGATGCGGCGGTTTTTTTGAGAATGCGGCGGACGGGCAGGCCGCCGCCTCCTCCGCCAATGGTAAAGTTTTTGGGCCGGCCTAAACGTCTTATCACTCGGTATTATCAACTTATGATTATGGTGAGATGTTTATTTTCACGTGTCATTATCTAAATCAAATGTACAACCGTGTGTACTTAATTAGGGGTGATTTACAGATGTTATGATAGGGTGACTGCTGGCCGAGCTGGCGGGGCAGTGACGGAAGGAAATACTTGCCGCTGAAGCCCCCCATATCACAAATATTCACCATTTTCACACACATTACAAGCCCCCCCCCCCCCCTCCCACCTTCTACCCCAAAAAACACTAGCAACACCGGCTCCTTACTTTATATATCTTACTATCTGTACATTAAACCTACTTAAAAACGCAAGCATTATTTCAAAATAAAACTAGAATTAGTTTTTAGATGACTGGGACAGAAGGCGGAGAGAGCCAGTCTGGCATGCCATTCTTGCCCGAAATAGTATCAATGGCTTTTTATTGGTCCCGAGGAAGTTTTAAAAACTGTTTGTCCATTTGGCTGGTGACGGATGACGCCTTGAGCCAGTCCACAAACCTTCCTACTCGTTTACGACCGTATCGATGGATCTTTCATCAGCTTTGTAGCTTCCGTCATTAGGGAAAGTAGTATCTATGGATGCGAGAAGTGGGTTGTTGCCGCCATACTACCATATCCGTTGCTGCTTCTCGTCAGGGTTGTGATTTTTGTAGGCCACATTGTCGACTGGCACCACTAACTTATCAAAATCATATTTTCAGATTTTGATTATCCGTACCACTTAGGTAAAATCATATAGTCAGGTAAATGAACTTTATAATTTTGTAAATAACTTGTAATTTACTTTAGTACATAACTTGTTAATTTTACTCACCCCGAGTTTGAATGTCGGAACATTGGTTTTTTCGATCTCGTATATTGAAAATGACCCTAATTTACACATTCTCGTATCAATCGGATTCTCGTATTCCGAATGCTCGTAAGAACGGGACCCGTTCCCTGTATATATAATATACACGACACACCTCGATTTCCCGGACTAATAGGGGGGAGCACTTGTCCGTGCACCCGCAAAAAGTTCCGGGAATCCGCAAGTAAAAAATAATATATATAATATATATATATATATATATATATATATATCATACCGTATTTGGCCGGCGCATAAGACGCCCCTCCGCATAAGACGCAACCCCCTAGTTTTCACGGCGGTTTTGAGAAAAACAAAAATATTTGGTGTTTTTGAGGGAAAAAAAAAATCGTAAATATATCAAAAGGTAAAAACAACAAGGATTTGTAAGGGAAGCAAAATGTTAAGAGCATGTACCAATACAATATTCACATTGCAGTGAATGTGAAATGAAAAATTAAATACTAGTTTAAAAATGTCCCCAAGGGAATGACAGGTGTAAACCAAAATCGGTCCATAATCCTATTACAGGATGCCCCTACGTATTGATATTCTAAAATATTTTTGCTACCTAGGGACATATGCTTGATTTAATGTTGTATGTATCCTTTGTTGCTTTTCTTGCTATGTGTTTAGAACTTTATGGAAAATTTGCATAGATATTGGTATTATTTTGGTAGTGGGCTTTCCAAAGTCCTAGGATTCTTAACCTTCAATCTCGTGTAAGCGTTTTCCTTCATTCCTGAGTATGTGTGGAGCCCCATTTCCCTGGCCGCAATTGAATAATATGGCACTGCACTAGTTACACCAGAAAATCTCCCGTTATTTCAGCCAAAAGTTTAGTTAGGTTAAATAATCAGATTAGGTTAGGTTAAGGTTGGGGTTTGGTTTCGTGAACAGATGAAATAGAGCGAAAAAACGAAAATTACCCATATATGGCAGTGTGAATCGTCGCATGTTTGCGGGGGCGAAACCTGGATCGGCAGGTTGCCCCCCCCCTCCCCCCCCCCCCACACACAACACCACGTGGTACACAAACATTGATTTCGACAAAAAAACGAGAGCCATGATTACTTCAAAACCAAGAAAACTATTCAGGACTTACGTTTTGGGCCTCAAAATCGGTGGTTGCCCAATAACAAAATTTTTATAAGAAGTATTTTTAGGTAACCTCTAAGTAACCATCTTCCTACCCTTTGTTGTTATTGTTGTAGTTGTTTGAAGGGCACCGTTGTCCAGGATCGACGATATTGCCCCTGCTTACCTATGGAATCTATCACAGTCGCGATGGTTTATGTATTTTCTTTCAGTAAGGTACAGGTGAAGGCTGGTTCACACTCCTGAAATCAGGCAGCGTTCAGGTCACCGTGCCTTTTATTCACACTATTCGTCCACGTTTCCGTCATTCGTGCGTTCCTGCCTGACCCTCTAAGCAGAGATGGTGCCTCAAGAGAGCTATGGTTGAGAAATTTGCATTAATAGCACACTTCTGTTGGATTTTTTTTTGAAGAAAGAAGGATTTGAACTCTAAAAGAACACTGTTTTTGGTACATAAAGCCTTGAGAAAACGACAATTTATCAGCACCGGCAACAGTCCCTCATTACGGTAAATACCTTTCCCAGAAACCGTTACGTGACAGTACGGTGATTTATTGGAGCCGGACGTGCGGCGCACCGTTTAGTGTAAACACGTCTTATTTTTTTGAATTGATAAAAATTGTAACGGAATGTTGATTGAAACGGTGCGTGTCACCATGCTGGTATGTTGTGATTCGCCTTGAGGCGGACGGTTGTGGTGCCGTGGATGGTCCCTTGGTCTTGGGGTAGCCGTGGTGGAAGACTTTTGTTCCCGTCTATAATCCGTTGCAGTCTTTTACCCTAGCACGTCCTTTCATACGTGTCCTTATCATAGCGGGCAGGGTGAAGAATTGAGGGTCGAGTGGTACAAAGACATGCTGTCCTCCTAATCCCACCTTGCTTACCACTTTATGCGGCGCTAACACACACAACGCACATACACACCTGCAAATCGGCTTAGGCCAACCCCCCTGTCTGGTACAGGATTTCGAGGGTGACCTACGCTGACCTGACTTTTCCTTGCCTAGCGGACCACTGCAACAATCATCCAGGTAATTTCAGTCAGCCCACATGACACAACCCGAGACACCACCGCGCATCACCTCTTGTCCCCACGTTTGTACAATGACTCGCCGTCAAATAAACTACAAGCCCTAGGATGCCCCTTTCTCCATCCTTGGGGGTGTTGTAAATACGACAGACTCCCCAAGATAACTACACCTCCCTCTCACCGCTCCATTCCTTCCAATAAAAACCTTTACCCCGCTACTTTGTTTCACTATTCCAATTTATCTACATCCCTCCAGCGACAAACCATCACCATTTTCTGCCTCATTCTATCTCTCTTCCACTGTTGTTCTCAACTTGTGTGGCCCGAGGTCGAATGCGGTTTAAGGCTACATCTATAATCGGGATGTTTTGTCTTTTCCATGGGTGCGGGGAGGAAGTCTGAGCGGTTTAATGACCCATGGTTGGGTGCGCGAGGGCGGTCCCGCCGGTGAGTATCCCAGGTGAGCGGCAGAACCCTGAGATAATCAGACGTTTTTTTTACCAATGGATAGCAGCAGAAGGGGTGATGATGTTTACATCTGACACGAACCATCTTTGGCAGCAACAATCGCTATCTTGTGCCCCAGCTCATTTTTTCTCTTAAACTCCAACCTTTTTCTTAGTATTATGCATTACTGTTGTAACACCGTTTACAAATTTATGTTCAGTGGGACTACTGCTCCAACACAGATCACTCCAGACCCCTGTTTTGTAATCCACCAACCTGCTGTTCTGCATTCTCTGCCGACCTCTCATGCGCTATATATGGCCGCATGAGCGCAGGGGTGAAACTTTGCATTCCTTTATACGGAAAAAACTCTGCTCTTAATGCCCTGCAAATACTGTATATATATATATATATATATATATATATATACCTAGATATAGTCCGATGCCATTTACCCACCCCCCTGTACGTTTTATCCTACCTCTAGTATTAGTACTGTACGGCAACCGCAATATCACTACTCCGCCGCGGGACTTTTTTACGTCCCTGAGCATGCTGCCACCTTGCGGTAGGCCAGCAGAAAGTGTTCAATTATCTCAAAGAGACGTTCCTAGCAGTGGGGTTCAGGGACTAACGGAGGCTTGCATGTGAACCGTGAGTGTCGTGTGCCCAAATGTAAACAATACTGACCCGCCTGAGCATGCTGCCACCTGGCGGGAGGCCAGCCAGAAAGTGTTCATAGTCCTCAGAAATGTTTTCTTGCCAACCGGGGCAGTGGGAGTCAGGTGACTGACGGAGGCGGTGCAGGTTGAACGTGATGGCTGGTGCCCAAATGTAAACATACACCGCTGAGCATGCTTGCCGACCTGGCGGGAGGGCGCGGACACTGACCAGGGTTGAACAGGAGACGCTCGGGACCGCCGGACAACCTTGGTCATTTGTACGAACAGGACCAGGCATGTCAATTTATTAACCAAAAAAAAAAAAAAAAAAAAAAAAAAAATTCCCGAGACTGACATATCCCCGGACCTTTCCCCCCGCCCCCCCGGGGGTGAAAAAAAAAAAAAAATTTTGTCCGTCAAATCCGATATCAGGAATCGAGTTTGTAATATAATCTATTATATATATATTATAGATCGACATTTCAGGTGACAAAGACACTCGTCATTCTTGGGGTTTGTTTATTGCGCAACGTGTCGCCAAAATAACACTTGGCATCAAGCAGGCTAAAATAGTTAAAAAATTAATATACTATACTGCTAAAAAGCAACATCTAAAAAAAAAGGAAGAAAAAAAAAAAAAAATTTTTTTTTTAAACATAAAATAATCCTATATTAACTAAAAAATAAAAATACAAATTATCTTAACAGACCCTTGGTGTGTATGTTGTCTAGGTTGGCAGAGGAACTGAATGAACAATGGTTTACAGGTATCATTTCGGCTCGTGTGTGCGATCGAAACGATGTCGGACAAGTCGAAACATTGTGAATAATCAATTTGAGTAATACACAGCGCTCCAAAGCTTGTTTGGTGACCATCATAAACACAGCGATTCCATACGGGAAGTCAGACAATGTACTCTATGGCAGCCTACTGACTTCCGATAGAGATATCTTACATATGGCAGCTTGTTTAAGGCACGTGCATCCATCAAGACCGTTGAGGATGTTCAGTATGCCACTTGTCAATTTATAGACGAAGCATTTAAAAAAGTAATCGGGCCTTCACTTCCCGCGAGTAATTTGAACAGAGCGCTCTTGGTAATAATTATCATTCTTTTGCATAATGATGGGCAAGACAGACCTAACAAGGAGCAAATTATAGTTAGTGTATCTTCTACACAAGGCAGAGAGGCACAGTGGCAAGAATATCAAGGTTGTGGATGTTACATGAAATATGTGCATAAGTGGGTGGAGAGTTTCGGGGTGGGTTGGCGGTGTCGCGGCAGCCGCGACACCAGACACATTATAAGTGGCCAGGCGAGATGTAAAACCTCAGCAAGCACCCTAAATGTCATGACCGTCAGTGGGATGCCCATCCTCAATTCAGAGGCAAGAAAAAATTGCGATTATTGTGGTTTCCTTTTACATCCTCCGCCCTGGCACTTCTCAATGTTCTGGTGTCCGCGGCTGCCCGCGACACCGCCAACCCACCCCGAAACTCCTCCACCCCTTATGCCCATATTTCCTCATAACATCCACAATCCGTTGATATTTTCTTCCACTGGCCTCCTCTGCCTTGTGTAGAGATACACTAACTATAATTTGCTCCTTTGTTAGGTCCTTTGCTTGCCCCTCATATGCAATAATGAATAATTATACCAATTCGCCTCTGTTCAAATTACTCGCGGAAGGAAGTCGATACTTTTTAAATGCTTCGTCTATAATTGACAAGTGGCATCTGAACATTCTCAACGGTCTTGAGGACTGCCCGTGCCTTAAACAAGCTGCATATGTAAGATTCTCTCCTCGGAAGGTCCAGTAGGACTGCCATAGAGTAACATTTTCTGAATTCCCGTATGGAAGCGCTGTGTTAGATGTCTCGAACAATCTTTGGCGCTGTATATTGTAGTTGGTGTGAAAGTAATTTGGTTAGTAAGATCAGGGGACAAAATGCTTGATGTTGTATGGATTCTAATAATTTTAAGTTTCACTAGGGTAGTGTTTGCCTTGGATAGGATACTAAAGTCATTCATAGAAAAAGGGTGATCTAAATCCCAAATGTGAGTTTTGAGCGGGATTGCAGATTGCGAAGGTGAAGAGATGGGTCGCGACCCATCTTTAAGGGTTTGTCGTGTTGTCACTGTCCACTCAGCAGGGCAGCTGCGCGTAGCTGATTTGTCCCGTCCCTTTAAAAACGTGTCCCCGAGCTGGCCATAACAGCCATATGAAAAATTATAATGGGGTAGCGTTGGAAATCCTCAGAAAAATCCGCTTTTTATTGGCATATAAACCATAAAAATTGACTCAGGAAGTTTCGAGCTACGAAGTGGTGAAACGCAAAATATTTTCTTAATTTCTCTTTACTCAATATTTTTTCGAAGTCGGTACAATCCGCTATTTATTTGCATTTCTTGTTATTTTTTCCTTTTCATAAGGCAGAAATAATCTCTTGCAAAACCATGATATATTATAGAATGCAGGAAAAAAAAATACAGAGGGTTTCCCCGAAGATACGGAGCAGTTAGGTTCCACTGGCATACTCGTAAAAGCAAAATCTTGTATACGAAACAACATACTAATGGTAAAATATAGGTTTTGGTTTCCAGGACCATCAATTAATATAAATATAAAAATAGATACTAAATAAATAAAAAAACATGTTTTTCAAGCTAAAATTAAACTGTACCAACCAACAAACACACAGCGCTATAAGTCCCACACTGTACTACTATTCTGTAGAAAAAAAGCCATTCTGAAAGAGAAAATGCACACAAAATCACCTAACTGCACATTAAATTAACATAAAAACATGCCAGAACAAGCAAAAAAGACTTGTAATGTAAGGGGACGCCGTGTGATACAAGAAAGGTGTGTAGCGGTCCCAAGTTGGGGCCGCACACCTGCTAATTACCCCTAAGGGTCAGGCCGCGCCATATGCTTTAATTACCCTTCAGGTCCCGGCCTTGCTAGGGGTTGGACCTGACTGTGGTCCCAAGGTGGGGCCCCCCCACACCTGCTAATTATTACCCCTAATTGCAGGCTGCAACCATACGCTTAATTACCCTTCAGTTCACGGCTTGCTAGGTGTGACCTCACTGGGGTCAACTAAATCCCCCTTTGTCCCAGCCAGGGAGTGGTAGGGCTGCATTTTTAAAACTTGATAATTTTTACTCACCCCAGTTGAATGTCGTAGCATTGGGATTATTTGATCTCGTATATTGAAAATCGACCCTAATTTACACACCTCGTATCATCGGATTCTCGTAGACCGAATGCTCCGTATAACGTGACCTCCCTGTACGTTTGGTGAATTGATTAACATAAAAAAATAATTTCGCCGCACAGTCCTTGGCCTTTCGCGGACCCCTTAGGGGAACATAAGACGGATGTCGCGTGGACGGAACCGTATTAACTATTTCGTGCGTGAAATAGGGTTAAACTGACATTTTTTTTAAAGAAAAACTTTTGTTTAAGGGTCGTCCTTGTAAAGTATTGCGGGAAATTTTTAAGCGACCACTTGAGCTGCAATACTTATACTCCCGCTACTTTGCTAGGCTTTGTCAATACTGCTCTACTTTTGGGCGGTGGCGATAGTATCACAGTATGTATTGCTGAAGTATCCGCTCTCACCCCCTCTGCGCTTAAACGTTTATAGAATTGTGAGGGGGTTGCGCGGCTGTAATCCCTCTCCAACATTAAGGTTTATAAGTTTTTGACAAGTCAGTGCCACATTAGTTGATGAAGTCATCAAAACCCATCATGGAACTATTTTCTGCCTTGGAATACACAGTCTGTTCTCTTTATTCACGTGGCTCATGGTAGGTTTGGAAGCGCCTTTACAAAAATGTCACATTTATTTGAATGGGTTTATATTTTGGGTGGAGTAATAGGTTAATAATGGTTCCAATGGTGAGGCTGTGTTGTATGATGTGGTCAGCCCACACCGTAAACAAAGATTTTTCCATTTTACTAACAATTGAACCTACTTAACGACAGGCCCGAGGTGATTAGTGAGGCAGGAGCAGGGTGTGGTCCCTGCGGCCAGGGTTACAGTGTGAGGCAGCGCGTGCACTCCTTCCTGTTGTCCTGACTGTCACCACCTGTTGCGGTGCTGAGGTCACAAGTACCCCAGCTGTCTCCTGTGTGTGCTTGACTGTCCACCACTGTTCAGGTGCTGAGTCACGTCCCAGCTGGGTGTTCTTGCTCGACACTAAGGCATCTCGCGCCGGCATCCCTAAAAGGGAGAGCTTCCTGCAGTGACCGTCCACCATGTGGGGTCTGCCGTGAGTTATTTGCTGCGCTGGAGGCTGTGGCAGGAGGCAGCGCCACACCAGGGGCCGGGAGCAGCACCACCAGTGGCCGGGAGAAGCAGCAGCAGTCTGCCTCGGTGGTGGGGAGCACAGGAATGGATGGCAAGGAAATCACCTGGAGGCAGGCAGCTCAGGCCAAGAAGGAGAGAGGCAGTTTTGTTGCTCACAATCTAGTAAATCATTCAGATGCAAAGTAAGCTTGATAGACTTTTCCTGACACACAGTGGCGTCAAGGATTATGAATAAGGTCGTGAGTGTGGCAAAAAATTTACTCTGAAAGGCCTAATCTCACTAAACACACCCTAGGATACACGTGGTGTTAAAAATCATGAATGATCCGAGTGTGGGAAAAAAATTTACTCTAAAGCTAATCTCACTCACCCCAAACACTTGACACACAGTGGCTGATAAGAAATATCAATGTCTGGAGTGTGTGAAAGTTTACTCAACAGTCCCCTGCCCTCACCACACCGCCTTGAGACACACTGGTTTGGAAAGAGTTCAAGTGTGGATGTTTTGTGCAATTTTTCAAGACAAGAGGGAGGGATATTGTCCAGCACATTAAGATCCACATTAAGCACTTTTTCAACCTGAGTACACACAGTGGTGTTAATATCATGAATATCTTGAATGTGGGAAAAGTTTTACTCAGAAGTCCTAACCTCACAACAAAACCCTGATACACAGTGGTGTTTAAAAATCATGCATGTGTAGAGTGTGGGAAAAAATTTAGTGATAATTCTAACCTCACCCCAACCACTCCTGGACACGCAGTGGTGTTAAGAAAATATCATGTCTGGAGTGGTGGGGAAAAGATTTATTCCGAATTCTGACCTCACCCACACGCCCTGACCAACAGTGGTGTTTAAAAATCATGCCATGTGTAAGTGTGGGGAAAAAAATTTGTGGATAAGTCTCACCTCACCAGACACAGCCTGAGACACACTTGTTTGAAGGAGTTCCAAATGTGATGTTTGTGGAAGCGTTTCCAGACAAAAGAGGGATAATTGCCAGCCACTGTGAAGATTCCTTTTAAGGTGGTGTGTTTTGTGGACAGTGTGGTTTGTAGGAGTGTGGCAAAACAAGAATGGGTGGTGGTTGGTGGTGGTGGACAGAGTGTTTACATGTGGTGGTAGTAAGTGTGGCATGGGTGGTGTACAGAGTGTTTACATGTGTTGGGTGGCAGGGTGGGCAATGGGTGGTGGTGGGGTGGACAGAGTTGGTTACATGTGTGGTTGTAGGAGTGTGGGCATGGGTTGTAGTGTTGGTGGTGACAGTGGTTTTACCTGTGTGGTGGTAGGATTGTGGCAATGGGGTGGTGTTGGTGGTGGACAGAGTTTTACATGGTTGGTGGTAGTAGTGTGCAAATGGTAGTTGGTGGTGGTGGGCATACTGTTTTACATGTGTGTTGTAGGCGTGTGGCAATGGGTGGTGGACAGACTGTTACTGTTGTGTGTGGTCGGAGTGGTGGGCCAATGGGTGGTGGTGGTGGTGGACAGAGTGTTTACATGTGTGGCAATGGGGTGGTGGTGGTGGTGGACAGAGTGTTACATGTGTGGTGGTTAGGAGTGTGGCAATGGGTGGTGGGTGGGTGACAGATTGTTACATGTGTGGTTGGCAGAGTGTGCAATGGGGTTGGTTGGGTTGTGACCCAGTGTTTACCCTGTGGGTTGGCAGAGTGTTGGCAATGGGTGGTGGGTGGTGGTGGACAGCGGTGTTACTGTGTGGTGGTAGGAGTGTGGGCCAATGGGTGGTGGTGTTGGCGAGAGTGTTACATGTGTGGTTGGTAGGAGTGTGGCAATGGGTGGTGGTGGAGTGGACAGAGTGGTTACATGTGTGGTGGCCAGAGTGTGGCAATGGGGTGGTGGTGGACCAGAGTGTGTTACATGTGGTGGTGGTAGGTTTGCAATGGTGGGTTGATAGAGTGTTACATGTGTGGTGGTAGGAGTGGTTGGAGGCCATGGGTGGTGGGACAGAAGTGTTTACTGTGTGGTGGTAGGGTGTGGTCAATGGGTGTTGGACAAGTGTTTACATGTGTGGTGGTAGGAGTTGTGGCAAATGGGTGGTGGATCGAAGTGTTTACATGTGTGGTGGTAGGGAGTGGTGGCAATGGGTGGTGATAGAGTGTTTACATGTGTGGTTGCAGGCGTGTAATCTCCAGGTGGTTGGATGTGTTTCATATGTCAGTGTTATAGTGTTGTCCTTTTCCCAGCATATTTAAGGAGAGTGGATGGTGCTGGCAAATGCATGTGGTGGGGTGGCGTGTTGAAGTATTGTCAGCTGGCTTTGGACTTGGGTCATAGGATTTTTTTTTTTTTTTTTTTTTTTTTTTTTTTTTTTTTTTTTTTTTTTTTTTTTGTTATCCGGAACAAAGACTCTGTCAAGATTTTTTTTTTTTTTTTTATACACAACTATACATGTGTCTTGTTTCATATTTTGTTTATACTTGATCCTTTAGTGTTGCTTACCGTGCACACCACCCCACCTTAAACAGGTCCATGTCTATATAATACTGAATATTAGCCCCTTGAAACCAGACGTATTTCCATTGTAATTTGGGTACCATTAGACGGTTTTTAGTGACTATAAGCATTATTTTTATGCTATAACCTGTTTAGTATCCTTGTCCCCTAACTCATTTTGGATATTCATTGACTTTTCGGGGGTTTTATATTAAGTTAAGTCTAACAACAGACAATTGATTCCTATAGCAAGGAAAAGATCTTTTTTTTTTCTTTTCCTTTTTTTTTACATCACAAAGGACTGGCCAAGGGCACAACAAAAATGGGTAACACAAAGCCCGCTAGTTGCCAGTCCCTATAAAGAAACAGTAAGAGGAATAAAAATAAAAAAGATGGTGTCCCACTTTTAGTTCGTGAGGTGTCATTGGAGTTGATGAGAACGAAAAGCTTGTTTGACTCCACCCCTGTTTAGGAGAGCTGTATGAGTGGTCTTCCCCAAACATGTGAGACATACTCCATACTATGGTCAGATAAGGCCCCCTGTAAGAGCAAAGCAATTGGGGGGAGAAAAAAAAGGACGCAGAGCCCACAGGACCACCTAACTTCAAATAAAATTGGGGTTTTTTGGAGGCCGGTTGAACAAAACCAGGTTTGCTTTGCCCCAATCAGAAATTATAGAGAATCAGAAGCTAGGCGCTCGTGGCATCTCTCCTCCGTGATCACTTCGTTCCTGTTTGAGTTGGACGTCTAATAAACGACGTTGAAAAATGCAGGGTAAATCAATCAGCGTAGGAGTGATAGGCTTTGATTTAGACCTTAGAAAGATCATTAATGAATAATAGAAGAGAGTTGGTGATAGAGACCGAACCCTGGGAACACACTATTGATAGATTTAGGAGAAGACAAGGTCCCCGTGCTACAGTAGCTTGCAATAGAACGGTTTGAAGGAAACTTAAGATGAAGGTAACAGAAGAGAAGGATAGAAACCGAGTGAGGGTGTTTGGAAATTAAAGATTTGTGCCAACTCTATCAAAAGCTTTTGATAATTGTCAAGGACCAACAGCACAAGTTTCAACCGAAACCCATAAAGGAGGATGACCCAAGATTTCAGTTAGGAAAGCCTAAGAAGATCGCCAGTAGATCGCACCTTTACGGAAACCGTAACGACGACAGATAGAAGATTGTGAGCAGGTAGATGCTAAGGAACTTCTTATTAAGTATGATTCACAGAACTTTAGAAGGCAGGAAGTCAAAGCTAAGGACTGTAGTTTGAAGGATTAGAAACGTCCCCTTCTTAGGAACAGGTTGGATGTGAGCAAACTTCCAGCAGAAGGAAAGGTGATAAGATAGAACAAAGATGAAAAGTTTTGACCAGGCAGGGTGCACGCACGAAGCAACCAGTTTTTTTGAGAACATAGGAGGGACTCCTCAGGACCGGTAAGCCTTCCGAGGCTCTAGGCCAGAAGGGCAAAGAAAAAACATCAGTACGAAGGATCTTAATGACAGCATAATTAGTCAGAGGGGGAGAAAGGAGGAACAAGCCCTTCATCAGCCATATGGAATGTTTAGCAAAGGTTTGAGCGAAGAGTTTTTCAGTTTTAAGAAGTAGATGAGACAGCTGTGGTATCCTCTGGGTGAAAGCATAGGAGGGAAAGATTGAAGAAAAAAATTTGTTAAGATGTTATTAGCTAGATGCCAGAAGTCACGAGAGGAATTTGATCAGAAAGAAATTTTGGAAAAGACATTTTTCTATGAATGAAGAGTTTTTGGTAAGTTGAAGTAAAGATTTGGCATGATTACGGGCATAAATATAAAGGGGCATGAGTAATATCAGAGATGGATGCTTACGGTACCGTTTGTAGCCCCCTCTATCTCGGACAGCATGAGAACAAGCAGAGTTTTAAACCAAGGTTACGGGTTTTAGATTAGAGAAAGTGTGGTGGAAGTACGCCTCCATGCCAGATGACTATGACCTCAGTTATGTGCTCTGCACAAGAGATGGGGTTCCTTTGACATGGAAGCAGTATGCATTCCATGGAAATCGAGTAATACTGCCTTAGTCCGTCCCACTTAGCTGATTGAAGTGGCCAGAAGCACCTCCGCCTTAGGTGGTCCCGAGCGGCACCAGAGCGATAGGACCTGTTACATAAATAAGATTGTGATCGGAAGGGAACCCAACGGAGAGATATTTTTCAACAGAGTAAGCAGAACAGGGTTATATTAGGAAAAGATCAAGATTTGGGCGTGGCCCTCCCAAGGCGGTCAGTAATACGGTAGGGATACTGGGCGTGAAGGGTGATAATGTTATTCCTATACCAACATTTTCCCACTATAACTTACAAATGAACTTCACTTCGATATTTCCTACTAGCATCTTATATTAGCACTGTGAGATCTTTCATGTTAGTTTAATGGATCATATTTTGTTGCCATGACAGTTTGTGCGTGGCATGAAGGATTATGGCGTGAGAATGGTTGTTTGTCTTAAGGCCGGTTCCCACCAGTCCGCTTGTAACTGCCGCCCTGCGTTCACCCCCCGAACAGTGACGGTCCACCATCCCACCGCTGGAGTGGCTGTCAGTGGTGAACCGGCCTTTAGGGTCAAATGCAACAACACTGGCCTGTACAAGTGACCTCTGATGACCTCTAAGTGTTACAGGATCATTTACAAGCCAGGCGACATGTGAGAGCAGAACTGTATTTTGTTTCTACTGTATGTACAGTTGTTACTAAGGCTATTCACTTAAGCCTGGATCCTGGGCTGGGAGCTGCCTCGCTGCCTAGCCGAGTTTGTAATGACTTCGCTGATTGGCTGATAGACTCGGGCTGGGTGGCGATGGTGGTGGTACTGCCTGGCCGCACCCAAAACCCTTTCGTTGCTCAGAAAATATTCATATTTTCCTTGGCTTTTACTACTCATCCTCTTACACAAATAGGCCCTATTTTGTTTGATCCGTAAATCAGGAGCAGTGAACTGTTTTTAAACAACAACACAACACGCCATTCATAACTCATAGGGTACCAAATAAAGTCATGACGGACTATCACAAGAGTAGGCGGACTTTTAGGTTTTTCAGTGCCTTGAAATGGTGTACTCCTACCCGATATAACAACAGCACCAGATATAGTTATGAAAGCTGAGCCTACCATCGTGTTCATTACCATTGCCCCCCTGCATATCCTGAGCATAAAAAAATTACAGTAAGACTTCACTAATATTAAGAAATTAAAGGAAAGTAAAGTGTATACATTATTCTTGCTTATTTTGCTTCACTCGCTCTAACTCCCATAAGTTTTTGGTCCACATTCAATTTTCAAGAACTGTTTCAAAATCCTTATACTTTTCTCCGCTTCCTGTGTATGTAGCCACGTCCAATAAGGAAAAGATTAGTGGGTCAAAAATGGCTAAGAAAGTTTTAAATTGTTTCAAACTGGTTCCGTGACGGGTGGAGCCCTCTGATAGCTCTCCCGAAAACAGTCTCTCCTATATAGGGAGCAATGCTCACCCGTCACTGTGCCAGTTATGCAGTAGTAAATTTTTTAACTTTCTTAGCCATGTTGACCCACCTACTCTTTTCCTTATTGGTACGTCTACATACCGCCAGGACGCGGAAAAGTATAAGGATTTTGAAAGCAGTGTCTTGAAAATTGAATGTGACCAAAACTATGGAGTTAGAGCGAGTTGAAGCAAAATAAGCAAGAAAATAATGTTTTATAACTCTTTTTACTTTCCTTTAATTATCTTAATATTAGTGTCTCTTACTGTATTTGTTTTTGCTCAGATATGCGCTTTATTATTAACACGCTGGTAAACTAGCTTTCATAACTAGTATCTGGTAGCTTGGTTATATGGGTAGGAGTACAACATTTCAATCACTGAAAACCCAAAAAGTCCGCCTACTCCCTTGATAGTCAGTCATGAAACCTTTTTATTTTTTAACACCTATTGAGTTATGAATGGAGTGTTGTTGTTGAACAATTCACTGCCTGATTTACTGAGCAACAAAACTAGGCCTATCTTGTGTAAGAGATGGTAAAGCCCAAGAAATATGAATATTTGTTCTGGAGGCAACGCAAGGGTTTTGGGTTGCTGCAAGGCAAGTACCACCCCCATCGCCACCCTGCCCGGGCTATCAGCCAATCGCGACCGTCGTTACATACTCGCCTAGGCAATCGAGCCGCTCCCAGGAATTCAGCTTTAAGTGAATAGACTATAGTACTTGCAATAGCGTAATAAGATGATCAGTTTTTTCCAAAGAGCTAGTTTAGAATATTGAACAGATATTTTCTTAAACCCCGTTCACGCCCAGATCCTTTCTTTGCTATATAAAATTGTCTGTTTTAGCCATAAAATTAACGAAAAGTCACTGAATATACCAAATTTAACGTTAGTGGACAAGGATACTAAACAGGGTCATAGCTATAAAACAATTGCTTATATTCACTAAAATTGTCTAATGGTACCCAATACATGGAATTACGTTCTTGGCTCAAGGGGTTAAATACATTCCATTAAAAAAAATCTTCTTATGAACGTCAATATTTTTAATTAGCTCACATAATATTTAAAGTACGAAACCCGTAGTTTAACTTTCTCGAGGTGGTGATTCATATTGCTTAAAACGTCCCTAGTGTGGTATAGTCCCTATTTTTTTTTATTATGGTCCCAAAATGCATCAGGAAGCCACGCCCCCTGGCCTCCCCTTATTATGCCTACGGGGCAGCTGATTGGTGCATTCCTCGTATCATCACTACCAATCACAATATCTTCACTACTTACAGCGGCTTGACCACTGCACGCAATCTTCACTACAGAGGGGACAAAACCAAAACACCCCTGTAGTGAAGCTTTGCTGTCCAGTGGTCACGCCGCTGTTTAAGTAGTGAAGTATTGTGATTGGGTAGTGATGATACGAGGAGTGCACAATCAGCTGCCCCGTAGCATAGAAGGGGCATGCATGGGGCGTGGCGTCCTGACGGAATTTTGACCATAATAAAAAATAGACTGTATATCTTCAAATGTGTGAGGGAGTTTAAGAACAAAATAATGTATCAAAATCAAACTTTGGATTAAGAAAAAGTTTACTTAGGCCAAGAACCGACGTTAACATAACACGACATATATATTATACTAATGCAATATATATGATCAGCATATATAATGGTAATACCATTTAATATATAATCATATAAATAATACTGTATCGTGAGCAAAGTTTAGTGTTTTTTAGATAAATATCACAAAAAATACCAAAAAAATTGCAAAAAATACCAAAAAAGTGCAAAAATACAAAAAAAATGGTGTGGCTAAAATAACCAAAAAGTTGCAAAAAGTTTTGCAAAATTCAAAAAATACCAAAAAAATACAAAAACCCCCAAAAAAGTTTCAACAATTCCAAAAATGCCCAAAATCTGTTAACGTCCATAAATCCTGGGGCAGCCTCTCCGGCGAAGGACTTGATTGATTTTAAAGACCAAGTCATGTGTTGGGCAAGTTTATTTAGACTAAGCCCACACACTGTACATTGAGACAGGCGTCACTGTCCAGGGGTACGCACTGGCATGATGGTGTGTGTGTGTGTGCTGTGTGTATGGATGTGTGTGTGTGTCGCCTGTGATGTCGCCTGTTGTGGAGGCTATGTGTTTCGCCGGTGGTGTCCGCCTTGTGGTGGAGGCTGTGGTGTCGACTGTGTTGAAGGCTGTGGTGTCGCTGTTGTGGAGGCTTTTGTTTCGCCTGTGGTGTAGGCTGTTGGTGTCGCCTGTGGTGGAGGCTGTGGTGTCGCCTGTGGTGGGAGGCTGTGTGTCGCCTGTGGTGTCGCCCTTGGTGTTAATATACTTGTGTCTCCTGTTAGAGAGGAGAGAGAGATGACTTATATTATGTTAGGAACTATCTTCATTACTTCATATACCACTCCTCCACCTACTCATGGATCTTCATCGCTTCGACTCCCTGTCTTACTCGATGGCTTTGATACATGGACACTACATACGACTTGAAGAGACGAATCGATCTCCGGTAATAAGTGTCTTCGCAGAGTCACTGTGTATCGTCTGGTATGATTACGTGTCAACCAGCGATTGCACCGTGAGACTGAATCGAGGAGTGGGGCACGATTACCTGCATAGTCCGTCAGCGGGCACACTGGGCTATTGGGCATGTGGAGGTAAACGCTACCCTGAGACCGATCCTTCCCATCGGGTTGTATCTGTAGAGACAATCCGGCGTGGGGAAGGCCCACGGGGCGCCAGCAAGGCCGTGGCTGGGCAAGTTGATGTTCTTGTTGAGAGCTGCTTGGTATGGGGAAGGCCAGCTGCATGGAGACTGCTTGGTAGGGGAAGGCAGACTGCTTGGTGTGGGAAGGCAGCCCTGCATGGGGACCCTGATGTGCTTGGTGGGGAAGGCAGGCTGCTGGGACGCGTTGGTGTGGGGAAAGCAGCCTGCCTGGGGGACCACGCGCGTGGTGACTCCCGGAAGTGGCGTCGTATGGTGTGCGAGGCGAAACGCGCCCCCAATGATGGATGTATGTACGGTAAGGATACGCGGTTTTCACTCTAGATGTACTGTTAACACCGGCAATAAATACGTCTAATAATACAAATACGCCGGCAAAGCGAGGTTTTAAACGACCTGAGTTTTTTTACTTCTAATATATGTAGAACATATATATATATATCTAAAATATCTTTAAAAGAAATATATATCTAATAAAATATTTTTAGTTCATAGTTGTTTTTTATATATGTAATGAAATATTGAAGTTAAATATCTTGACTAGCTCTCTAAAAACTGTCATCTATTAATCTAGTATAGCATTACTTGTTATATAACTGATCATCTATTAGTATTACTAGTAACAACTGTCCTCTACACTAGATGAGGCAGCATCACTACAGTGGTGGAAGTTGTTACAAAGCAAAACATACAGTTCTCCTCTCACTTGTCACCTTTTTTAATGAATGTACTTTAACCCCTTGAGGCCCCAGGAACGATAATTTCCTTTTATTTGTTGTTACCATTCGACGCTTTTAGTGACTAAGCAATGTTTTTAAAATACCATTTTTGGCTCACAACAGACCATTTTATATAGCAAGGAAAGATCTAGGCCGTGAAAGTGGTGAAACAAAATATCAGTTCAATATCTGACTAGCTCTTTGAAAAACTGGGATCCTCTATACGCTATTACATTACTAGTAACACTGTACATAACACTAGAACAACACGTTCTCCTCTCAACCTGTAACCTGGCTGTGATGCCTGCAACAAACCTTAGAGGTCATCAGAGGTCATCTTGTACAGGCCAGTGTTGCATTTTGACCCCTAAAGGCCTGTCACCACCACTACAGTCCACATCGGTGGTGATTGGTGACGTCCCACTTTTGGCGGTGAAGGTAGCGGCGGCCGTACAAGCGGACTGGTGGTAGCAGGGCGCTAAGACACCACCATTTCTTCACGCCGATCACTCCTTCTGTGTGTGTGAGGATTGAGGATTGTGGTGGTGGTGTGTGATTGGGTGAGAAATGTGGTGGTGGGGAGGCCCTGACTGTTTGAGGTCTGTCTGTCTGTTCCCTCACAGGATGTAAACACTGTAAATAAATAACTTGTTAACAGTTAATTAAGTAAATACGTAGACAGGAGGAGAGAGAGAGAGGAACAAAAAGTGTGTGAGACAGAATGAGAGGAGGGAGGGAGGAAGTGAGAGAGGAGGGAAAGAGAAAGTGTGAGAGAGAGAGGAGGACAAGAGAGAGAGACAAAGTGTGAGAAAGAGGACGAGAGAGAGCCAGAGAGGTGAAGGAGGGAAAGAGAGACAAAGTGTGAGAGAGGACAAGAGAGCCAGAAAGGTGGAGGAAAAGAGAGCCAGAGAAAGTGTGAGAGAGAGAGGACAAGAGAGGTGGAGGAAAAGAGAGAAAGTGTGTGAGAGAGAGAGAGAGAGGGGATATAGTTGTATACAGTAATATATTTTATTGTCATTTATTTACTCATTGATTAATAATGTACTTTTATTTCTGTAGGCATAAATTTTTTGTACTGCTAATTTATTGACTGATTATTATTGCCTGGTTGACTTTGTTTACTTTGTTATGATAGAATATAAATGCTGTAGAATGTTAGAGAATTAAAATTATATCCTGATAAACTTTCACCTAATGTTTTCTTTCCAAATTTTACTCAATAAGCAAAAATATAATGGTACGAAACCACTTTTTTTCTGACAGACTGGGTTGAATCAGCGGTTACTGGTAAGGTGGTGGTTGTAGTGGTGGTGGTGATGTGTAGTGGTGGTGGTGGTGTGGTGGTGGCTGTGGTAGTGGGTTGGTGGTCTGTGGTGGCGGGGACTGTGTGTGGTGGTGGTGGCGGTGGTGGTGTGTGGTGGTGGTGGCTGTAGTGGTGGTGGTGGTGGTGTGTGTGGGGACACTGGTGTGGTGGTAGTGGTGGTGGTGTGTGGTGTGGTGGTGGTGGTGGGGACTGTGTGTGGTGGTGGTGGCTGTGGCTGTGGTGTTGTGTGGTGGTGGTGGCGGGGACTGTGTGTGGTGGTGGTGGTGGCTGTGGTGGTGTGTGGTGATGGCTGTGGTGGTGTAGTGGTGGCGGGGACTGTGTGTGGTGGTGGTGGTGTGGTGTGTGGTGGTGGCTGTGGTGGTGGTGGCGGGGACTGTGTGTGGTGGTGGTAGTGGTGGTGGTGTGCGTGTGGTGGTGGTGGGGTGACTGTGTGTGGTGGTGTGGTGTGTGGCTGTGTGGTGGTGTGTGGTGTGTGTGGTGGTGGTGGTATGCTGGCTGGTGGGGGTGTGTGGCTGTGGTGTGATGTGGTGGTGGTGGTGTGTGGTGTGTGGTGGTGGTGTGTGGTGGTGTGTGAAGTGGTGGGTGTTGATGTGGTGGTGTTGGTGATGGTGGTGTGTGGGTGGTGATGATGTGGGGTGGTGATGGGGGTTTGGGGGGGTTTTGTTTTGGGTCTGTTTCGATCCCTAAAGGGCCTAATACTTCCACACCACACACAGGGCTTGCTCACACACGCTAAGGGCACACACACTTCTTGCTCGCCTAGAGGCCCACTCAACTGCGTTTCATTCCAGATTTCTCAGTAAAGCCGTTCCCCCTTCCGCTTTGTACGGCCGCCCATACACAACAAAGACGTCACAATGACGTCACAACACAAGTCTACCGCACCGCCGTACCGCTGTACGCAGCCGCCGTACAAAGTTAAATTCAAGTCATCTCTCCCGCTCGGCGGTGTCCGCTCGAAGCGGAGTTGCCAACGTGTGCCCATTTACCACAAACACCACTCATGCGGTGATAGATGGGTGACGTCATTGTTGAGCGTGTTGTTGTAAGCGGCCGTACAAGCGCTGCTGATGTAATCGGCCTTAAGTCAACTCGGTCACTTTGCTTCGAAACACTAACAACCCCTCCCTTATTTCCTATAAGAGAAGAGAGAGATTGCCACCACCACTAATCTGATCTTACAATATACCCTCAAGCTTCTATACAGTCGCTAATACACTTCTATGTAACATCAGAGATGGCCCTTAGTAACAGTGTGCTTAGTGCCCCCTACCCAGCTGGTTGCCCCTCCCCCTCAGGCCCCCCTAACCCTAAATAACTACCCATCCACGCCCCCATTGCACTACCAACCCATTTTTCATTCACCCCACAACTTTTCCTCAGGTGTTAGAAAATTTAGAATGACTGATTGACAAAATATTATAACATTTGAAACTTTAACCCCTTCAACGCCCAGATCTAGTAGTAGTAGTTAGTCACTGATCTATATAAACATGGATCGCGGAAAGCCTGGCTCAGCACTGGTTTCCAACTGTCCCCGCCATCTTGCCGTACAAAACCAAGCCTTGTTTCTTCTGCGGCTCGCGTTGGCTGTCTGGCTGTGTTTATCGCCTCGTCATGCAAGCTGTGCTTGCTGTCCTGGCTGTGTTTATCGCCTCGTCATGCCAAGCTTTTGCTTGCTGTCTGGCTGTTTTTATCGCCTCGTCATGCCAGCTGTGCTGCTATTGGCCTGTACAAACAACCAGGACCTGGAAGTGGCCAATCTTTCCACCTGTGAGTAACACCACACCACACACACGCACCACCACACACACCACACACACACCCACTCCCAACCACACCACTCGCACCCACACCCCCACCACACCACCCCCACCCACCCAGACACCCACACACACACACACACCCACACCCACTCCCCACCCAGCACCATCCACTCTAATCCTCTACCCACGTTCCAGTCATCCACTACTAAAGTTTAAAAAAAAATAATGGTGATATGGTAATATGCTATACTTTTTTTATAAGAAGTAGATTATAGATATAAGTATAAATTTTTTTTATACTTGTTAACATTAGTGGGGAACGGGAGCAGACCTGAGTGCGGTTTATGATACAAATGATCTGCGCTGTTCCTAATAGCGGTGCTTGTTTCTATGGAGAATAGCTTTTATTTGCGAAGAAAAAAAAAAAAAAAAAACGTATACTTGTGGTTCAAGTTAGGTTAGTTTCATTACAACCTATAAAGTTAGGTTATGGTTTCATTAAAACCTTTAGGTTTAAGTTAGGTTTCATTAAAAACCTATAAGGTTAGGTTTCAATTAAAAACCTTTAAGGTTAGCTAGGTTAGTTTCATTAAACCTATAAGGTTAGTTCGGTTTCATTAAAACCTATAAGGTTAGTTAGTTTTCATTATTACTATTATTTTTTTTTTGGGTGTTGCGCAAAATAAAACTAAATCATTGCAAACAAACACCTATTGTAGGCCAGAAAATAGTTGATGTCTCTTAAAACGACCGCAAAACGCTCGTCCATTATTACCAAAAGTTTTTCGTAGTCTATATGAAGACCATAGTCGTTTTCGTACACTCCGCTCAGAGTTGAACTTGACTACTAGAGGTTTAACGAAACTACAACCATGTATGTACTAAAATACTCAAAATCAGTGTACGAAACTAACTACTTTCCATCACTATACCTAATTAAAAAGGTTTTTTGATTAGCCAAAGTTTTTGATTATTTAAACTTCCTGTAATCACCGGAGTAGCTTCTAGGACCCTGTGGCTCGCGCCGTACCCGTGCCCCGGCGATACGGGGCTGGCGCCGTAAAGAATGGGAAGACGAAACTGCGCGTTCGCTCATTAGGTCAGACACACACACACACTCGGGGGCTAACCAACTGCACTCTAGCTTCCTCGCTTTACCCAGTACACCACACCTGATGCCACTACCCACCTTTACGGCCATCCGCAACCCTGTCACTACACACCGTGTACGGCCTCAGCAACACACCTGTCACTACACACCTGTACGGCCTCGCCAAGAACACCTTCACTACACACCTGTACGGCCTCGCAACACACCTGTTCACTACAACACCGTACGGCCTCGCACACAGACCTCCCAGCAAACCCAAGACGGAGGGCCTCCGGAGGGCCGTCCGTATGTCTTTTATCGGTGGCCCGACGGAAGTGTACGACGTAGGGCCGCTGGGAATTTGCTCAGGGCTCACCGGCGGGCCGCTCACGAGCGGCCCGCCGTAGGGCATATGACCATTTTTCCGGCTGTTATATTAACTGATTGCAGAAGATATTTATGTTAACTTTCTAGTATATTGGCGGGCGAGTGGGCGGTATAGTGGAACGTGGGTTGTGTTTAAAGCGGGGTGTTGCATCACCCGATTAGCCGTTAATAGATATGAATGGTGGCTGTTCAACCTTATAAAACATTACTATATAATGCAATTGCTTAGAAAATTTACCAGAATATTCCCTGTGTCGTTATCCAGTAATAAACATGAAAAGGAGATTGCTAGGATTCATAGTGCTACGACATGTTTTATGTCATAAGTACAAAAAACATTTTCGTTATTGAGTTTATACATGCTGGTGTACTTGGAACACTGAAGGCGTGAACAGCCAGTAGAAGGATATGGGTTGGACGGCGGACAACATAACAACATCCACCCACTCGTGCGTTTTCCAAGTATCCCAACAAACACAAAGACGGAGGGCCTCCGGAGGCCCCCGTATGTCTGAACCCGGGGGCGGCTCCGACGGAGTGTACGACGTAGGTCCGCTGGGATTTGGCTCAAGAGGCTCACCGGGGCCGCTCCCAGCGGCCCGCCGTAGGGCATTTGCCCATTTGCCGCTGTTATATTACTGATTGAGGATATTTATGGTTTATACTTTCTAAGTATATTGCAGATATAGTAATGTTTAAGGGGTGTTGCACAACCCTTAGCCGATTAATAACTAATGGACTGTTCCACTTATAAAAACCATTACTATCTCCTGCAATATACTTTTAGAAGTATAACCATAAATATTCCTGTCGTTATCCAGTAATACGAATGAAAAGGAGATCATAATTGCTACGGACATTGTTTATTTCTAAGTACAAAAACATGTCCGTTATTGGGTTTATATATAGACATCGCGGGTGTACGTGGAACAACTGTACAGCCATGTAGAAAGGATATTGATTGCGGCGAACAACATAACACCATCCCACCCGCTTGTGCGCTTTCCGAAGTAACTGATTTGAAGTGATTTCACCGAGATCCCTGACACAACGCTGCCGATGAATTCTAAAAACACGTGTCGTACTGCAATCATTTTATATTAATTCATCTAATTTTCGATATAATTAAGGAGCGAAAACATGTATTAACTACGTTCTCATTATGGTTATCGACTGATTAGGGTGATAATTTATCCCTTTTGTGGGGTTTTAAACCCTTTTTTATGGCTATCGTACGTCTGGCGTTTAGTGCATGTTGATAGGAGGAATTAAATAATATTCTGTCTAAATCATGATAAGTTATTCCATGTTAATTCCTCTCAACTCATCTATATATTTCCTTATTAGGTTACCATGAAGTTATTGGAATGTGTTGATATAAATGTTGGAAATGATAGAATACGGGAAATATGACTTGTGCACATGTTATCCCGTAATCTTTGCTCGGTTAATTAATAAAATGTTATTTTTATATGATACTAGCTCACACCTAGACTAACTGATAACTTTTCCCATGTAAACCGCCCTTCCCTATGTAGTACGTATCCACTTTATTTCTCTGTATCTCCTGGGTGTTCCTGATTAGCTGGAAATCTTTGAAATAACTGATATATGATAATTTCTATAAACCTATTATACAAACTTCTAATAGCAATTTTTTAATAGCTTGAACAGGCCTACTAATAGTGATGTACCGATATTTGGACATATATGTATATTACTGTGTTAATATATATAATATAGTATGAATATTTTCCCACTTACAAATACGTACCAGGCGCCCAGCGGGCCTCCGGAGGATTGACGTCAAGTTGTCGCTCCTTGTTCACTACTGGATGAATACTACAGCAAAATCATATAACTGTTTTGTTTCAAAAATGTTTACACATAGAAATATTCAATTCTTCAAATCTGTACATTAAAATTTCAACATAAGTAAGTTTTCCTCTGAGAATACACCAGCGGCCCTCGGAGGGCTGACGGAGGTAAATTTTGCCGCCGGCGGCCGCCGTTCGCCGCTCTATACAAAGCCTAACGTAGGCCCGCCGGTGATTGGTTAGCTGGGATGTAACTGATTATTTTCACTCAGACACAAGCGCCAGGCTCCGTCAAGGATTCCTAAATAAACTTCGTACTGCAATTATTTATAAATTAGTTCAGTCTATTTCCGTATAATGAAGGACGAAAACCTGTTATAACTAAATTCTCATTATGTTATCGACTGGTTAAGTGTGAATTTAGGCCGTTTGTGGGTTTAAAACCTTTGTAATGGCCATCGTACTGATGGCAGTTTAGTACATTGCCATAACTTGGGAAAGATTTCAATAATTTCTATTCTAAATCATGATATTCTATGTTAACTACAATCCATCTACATATTACTTATTAGGTGTACCGTGAGTATTGATGTGTTGACTAATATGTTGGACAGTGATTGAAATAAGGGAAATATGACCTTGTGTTTATTCCGTAATAATCTTCGCCTCGTTAATCAAGTGTTATTTTATATGATACTAGCCTAGCTACACACACAGACTAACTGATAAACCTTTTTGCCATGTAAAACGTCCTTCTATGTACGTATCCTCATCTTTATTTCTATGTATCTCTGGGTTTCCTGATTAAGCTGGAAATATTTGCAATAACTGCAGATATGATTATTTCTATAAACTATTATAAAAACTTTTATAACAAGTTTTAATAGCTTGAACAGGCCTAATGATAGTGATGGTAAACCGATATTGAGATACTATGTATATTACTGGTGGAATTAAAATATGAATTGAAATATTTCCCCCTTACAATACGTACCACGCGCCTCCGGCGGATTTGACGTACCAAGTTTGCCACTGCTTGTCACTACTGATTTAATACTACATCAAGATACATATACCTGTTGTTTCAAAATGTTTACTACATAGAAATATTCATTCTTGAATTCTGTACATTATTTTTCAACATAGTAAATTATCCCCGTCTGAAAATACACAGCGAGCCTCCGGAGGGCTGACGGAGGTAAATTTGCCGCCTCCGCACGCCGTTCGCCGCTCTACGGCCTACGTCGTCCCCGCGTGATGGTTTAGCTGGGTAAGTTCTCATTATGTTATCGACTGGTTAAGGTGATAATTTAGGCCTTTTGTGGGTTTTTTAACCCTTTGTAAAGGGCTATCGTACGTCTGGCATTTTAGTACACTGATGCCTGCGTAATGATTTTAAATGATATTCTATTCTAAATCAGATTTCTCCATGTTAATTCTCCACAATCATCTACATATTCCTTATTTGGTGTACCGTTGAGTATTGATAGTGTTGATAATATGTTTGGAAATTATTGAAATAAGGGAAAATATGACCTTGCTTTTTATCCGTAGTCTTTTGCTCGGCTTAATCAACTGTTGTTTTTATTATAACCCCGCTAAGCCGCGTACACACATAGACTAACTGATACCTTTTTCCATGTAACTCCTTCCTATGTACGTATCTCATCTTTGTTTCTATGTATCTCTCTTGTCCTGATTAAGCTGGAAATAATTTGGAAAAAAAATAAACCGATATCTGATAATTTCTATAAACTATTATAAAAAAATTTATAATCAATTTGTAATAGCTTGAACAGGCCTAATGCATCGTGATGGTACTGATATTGAGATCCTATGGTAATATTACGGTTTTAATATATATAATCTGAACATAATATTTCCCACTTATACAATACCTACTAGCTGGCCTCCGGAGGATTGCCGTCAATTGCCGCTGCTTGTCACTATGATGTTACTCCAGCAAGATATCATATAACGTTTCCAAATGTTTCCCATAGAAATATCAATTCTTGAAATTCTTACATTATTTTTCAACATAGGAATATTCAAATTCTTGAAATTCTGTACATTAAATTTTTCAAACATAGTAATTATCCGTCTGAAAATACACCAGCTGGCCTTCGGAGGGCTTGACGGAGGTAAATTTGGGCCGCCGGCGGCCGCGTTCGCCCTCTAACGGCATACGTCGGCCCCCCGGTGATGGTTAAGCTGGTATTTCCTTTCACATCCTATAGTATTTTTTTGTTGCTCCTGCTCATTACCGTTTTAACCGTCCTGCTACCCACGCTTCCCATAGTTCTTACCCTTTTCAGTTTCCTCAATACTCACTTCTCATCAGTTTTTGGCTGTACCTTTCCCAGTCAGCAGCTTAGCTGTAGCTAAGATGGCCATCTCGGAGGTAATCATCCACTCCCTCCCGCTGCCCGCTGCCGCTCTCCCAACCGCCAAGCGTCTGTTTCTAATGTCTGCCGCTCCGCCTGGGATACTCGCTCGGCGCCGCCCGCCATTCCACTCCATGGGTCACTACGCGCACAGACTCCTCCAAATCCTTCCTCCCGCACCTGATAAGAACAACGATCCCGCGTTCTTGGATGTCGCCCGCACCCGCCTGAGGCTCGGCCACACAACACCCAGCAAACACCTTCACCGCCTGCACCTCACGCCCGACCCGCACTGCCCTGCTGCAAGAACGATCCCGAGTCCATTGACACCCTTCCTGCTGCAGTGTCCTCGCTTTCCACGCCCACCGACAAACTTCTCCGTGGTCACCCAATCGCCCTGAAACGTCACCACCTTTGGACCTACTCACCCGCTGGCGCGCCGCTGCCGTCACCCATCACGTCGCCCTGCCGTCATCCGCCTCACCTGTGCCTTCACCAGCAAGACTAATCCAACTGTCAGGCTGTGAGTACTTCACGCCTGACACCGGGCGAATTCCTCCATCTCGACTCACTGCCCTTCAACAACAGAACAACAGGAACAGTTCCCCGCACCCGAAGCAGCCGCAGACAAATAGTAATCGTGAGTTTATTTCAAAGAGTCCTTCTAAGAGTCCCAAAGAGCAGGTTTAGTGATGAAGTCACCCACACACGGGTTTTGCAAACATTGTCCTGTACGACGGGACAAAACAGGCACAATGACACACCTTCCCGTTCTTCCGCACCCCGCACTGTGAAGGGTTCCAACCCGGAACCTGTATATATTATATAATTTATATAAATATACATTACATATCATTAATTTTTTTTTTTTCTTTTCAGAGTTTCGTATTTCATCGGCGAGAGACTGACGGACTATCGACTGCGACGTTGGAGACCCCGCGAGGAGACCACCACTGCCGGAAGCCCAGCCGCCCTCAGGTCGGTGCGTTGCGCCCGCAGGTCTAGCGTTTGTTTTCCTACTCTAGGGCATTTATACCTTCCCAAAAAACACTATTTATCATTCTCCCCTCGCCCTAAATTTGATACTCCGACCAACCCCCCAGGCTGATCGCCTATATGTAGAGAAGAGTTATGCCACTTTCCGCAATGAGAAGGACTGGAGAACGACCCACCCACCAAAACTTCTCACGATCCGATGAAAACTAACAGCTGAAGACATTTCAACTAATATGTGAAGAATAAAGTATTGAAACAAGTGGGAGGACATAATCTTGAAGCTGACCGGTCTCTGTTTGTCCGCATCATAGTGGGGCACAAGGGCGCAATCTCAAGATGGAGGACCATCCTCTCTCACGCCCTGGGACCGCACTACCCTGGCTCGCTCTACCCCATACGGATTACTCAGGAAAACAAACAAAGCTTCCTTAGCCCCACTTTGCAAAGAAATGTGACAGTAGCAGACCAACTCCTACCAAAATCCGGCTTCTGTGATCGATGAATAAACTTAGTTCAAAGAGTAGGGTTGATCCAAGCACGTTTGGAGACATGCACTACATACAGGTCTATGGCATTGCTTGAAGGAATAGAAAGTACCCGAAATAGATGTTGTGTTCGACACGTATCGAAGAATTCTATCAAGAACAGTGAGAAAGATCGGCCACGGGTGAAGAGACCGGACAGCAGCTGCAGGGTATCACCAGCGCACAGATCGTGAGGCAATGGAGAAGTTTCCTGAAAGGATAACTAACAAAACCAGTCTGATTATCTTTCATTGTCGTGAATGGAGGAAGCCAGTGTACAGGAAAACTAACATGAAAGATTTTCTGTATACAACGGTAGATGACAAATGCTACACATATTTACATCACGGGGCAGTGAAGAGTACCAGATCTCCAGTGCCAGCAGGAAGAATCAGTGGCGCCTACTTTGTCCAGCTGGTCCATGCTCGCTAGACAAGGGCCTACCAGGCTGTTTGGATATGCGCCAGCAGGATACAGATGTCTTTATCATGTGTTTTGGCATTCCCATGACAAATAGGGGCCCCGTTATTCCAGAATGTGGAACTAGAGCCAGACCTAGATTAGTTTGCATCGTGGAACAAAGATTCGCTGCCACTTCGGCATTAGACGGTCGCAGAGCTCTTATTGGTATAATCATGCATACACTGGATGGGACACTACTACCATGCTTTCGCAGGTAAAGACGGCAAGTGCTCTAAAATTCTGACCAACAACACGGAAATCATGAAACACATTTACACAGTTGGGCCAGGAAATGGGACCTCTCCCTCAAGAACTGAATGGACAAAACTAGAGTGTTTCACATGTCTCCTCTATGTCCCAAGCCAGCATTCCACTAAGGGCAATAATCTCAGGTACCACTTGTTCTGTGTTAAGAAGGTGATATAGAGAGTCATCAGCTTCCCACCCTGCAGGGCTGCTTAGTCACCATGCACAAGGGCCAAACTACCAGGCTGGAAGATGGAGAAATGTCTTGACAAGACCAGGTGTACCAGTCCACATTGGCAGAGGGTGTAAAATTGACATGGACTGTACTGAGGAATTAATGTAGTGGATTGGATTGGATGGTCGCCAGCACCTGAGGCTATCTTTGGCCCTACTGGCCTGCAATGTTCAGGATTTTTACACTGCCAAGTGTGTCTGTCTGGCAAATTGGACTTAAGTGCACTGTATGTTCAAACTGTCAGACTGCAGAATCGTTCATCAAATTATGAGGAAGGCACGGACGAAGACGACGATGTTTGATGATTATTTTCATAAAAGGTGTTTTCAATGTTTTAGGTAATTAGCGTAGTTATGTACATAATACATATATACATATATACATATGTACATACATATGTATAGAAATATTCTCCGATTGAATTGGTATATGTATGTAAAAGCGGATTCCTAATAATTTTATACTTGATCATCTTCCCGATTTACCACGTTTAGAAAATTTTGCCCTAGGCCAGGGGAAAAGTGGTTCTTCCCCTAGAGGCTAGAGGTTCGCAAACTTTTATGTCAGTGATGGCACCCTGGATTTATATAAGCCTTTCTGGTTGCAACCCCTTTTTTCACCATTTTATTTTATCTTTTTCACCATCGTTTAGCAGCAAGGAAATACAACACTTACAGCTTCGATGTATAGTTGCCTTCACTGACAAACATGGGACAAGAACCGATCAAGGTACTGGACGACCGACTGCGTATAAACAAAGAAAATTTGGTTACGCCCAAGGAGTCTAATTACATTTCTATTTGCATTATTGCCAAAATTCATGCAATCTGTGGCACCCCTAGGCGCTGTCCTTGGCACCCCATGGGGACGCGGCGGCACACCAGTTTGAGAACCCGCTGCGAGCCTAGAGGAAAAGCTCCGATTTGGGGGACAAAATATCTAGCTAGGGAACAAATAAGCATACCGTTGGAATCACCAGGAAAAGCTCTACATGATAGGCACATAAAACCGAAATTTAAAATTTCATAATATTGGGTGTATTTTTTGGCGGCCATTTTGGAAAAAGGGAGTAACCTCATATAAAACTGCCCACCACCCACATGCTAAGCCATGTTTTCTAGCTCTAGGCATTTATACCTTCTCACAAAACACGTTAACATTCTCCCCTCATTTGATACCGGTGAGCAAAATTTCGGAACCGGGGCGGACCCGACTAAACACTGTTGGGCGAGTATCTTGATGACATCAATAGATTAGGCCAGTCTTCTATTGTGGGGATGCCTCATTTGGTGAAGATAGCATTGTTTAACTGATTTTAGACGATATTTCTATTTCCCTGATATATTTGGTTCTCACGCCACCGCGCCATGCGCAGATGATGGCCATGCAAACCTTTTATATTGCAACTCTTTATATCGTCACACGGTAGACTGAACACTGCTCCCTGGTGAATAGTTGTTTGACATATAGCACACCTTACCAATTCTGATCTTGGGGTAAAACGTATATTATTGTCCAAACCCATGAGGATCCATGGGGAAATTCACCCATGGGCATATTTCAGTGTAAGTCTAAGCCGGCCACACACACACCGGCGCGGCCTGTCCGGCCGACACAAAGTGGCGGGGCAATCGTCGCCGGCGAGACCCACACACACACCGGCCGCCTCATGGCAAATATAAACAGTACGTCACGTCGGACCACCGTGGTGAAACATTAATCCGCTTTCCGAAAATGACTTGTTGTGAGGGCTGCATGTGCAGCCATATAATATACTTATATATAATTACTCATACTATATATCATACGTCAGATAGAATACCTATATTATCATAATCCAATTATAACTGGTACAATTAGTCATTATCTGGCCGAGCGAGGGGCGGGCCGCGCCGGAAGGCACCCACACACACGCAGGCGGCAGGCCGCGCCGGACGGAATTTTCCAAAGCGCCGACTGCTTGTCATCCGGCCTGCTGCGACAGTCCCCGCCGGATGAAAAACCCCCCCCACACACACGGCCGCCTCTAGCCACGCCCCTTTTCGTCGGCCGGACAGGCCGCGCCGGTGTGTGTGTGGTGCCGTCTAAGGGAGGGTACGTATATGTGTCCAGGCAAGGGTCACATTCGCTTGAAATGTTTCTATGTTCTTACTTTATTACTACTCTACATCAATATGTTTCCACCATATTTCTTCTAACCCATGATCAGAATTGGTATACATTGTCCAAACAACTATATCCCCAGGGATCAGTGTTGCTGTGCGTATTTGTGAGGTTAGCTTACTGGGTCAAGGGTAACTGGTGAATCGCTGCACTCGGGAAGGTCGACCGACAGAAAAAGACATATTTAACAGTAAGCAATACACGTCTGTGTCTTATCGACTGTATGTTCCTCAAGACTATCAAACCGTTTGCCTAAATGTTTCGTTGTCTCAATAGGATTATTTCTTTTCTAACCATTACAACAGCCTTCGGTAATTAAAACTAACAAGGTAGTTTTGTGGGGGTATGGCAAAACCCCCCCCCAGTAAGGTTAGGTTACGTAAATAAATGCACAGGTTAGTTTAGTTAAACTATCAGGGTAGTTTGGGGTGAAGGCGCAACGCCCGCAGTTAGGTTTAGGAAAGTATTGGTGACAGCTGTTTTGTTTTGGTTACATCCGTTAGGTTTAACTGGAAACATAAAAGTCTTCAGAGTTCTTTTAGCCAGGTGCATAAATAGCGGTACAATGGAAAATGTTCCCCCATAGTAAATCGGGTCCAACAATGTGATTGTGAACAGTACCAAATTTGATGTTTTTTTGTCATTGCAGGCAACCGCAACGTGGAGGTGACTGCATGATTGCTTTTGCGATGCCTGCCATAGACATGGTACCATCGTGACTGTGAAGGCAATATCATCACGGTCGATAGCGTACCTCAGACTACGACACGACATATACATGCAACAGTTGTCGGTAAGATTACAATGGACGTTTAATTGAGTCCCCCACTAATCACATTCTCACATATAACAAAGGAACACTAGAAAAATTATAGTTCTCGAGCGATCTTTGCAGCATAGTCAATATAAACGGGTAGAAAAAGGGTATGCGGTAGTATAAGGGTAAAGGGGGGTATGTGACGGAGGGTCGCGTCAAGAAGTCCCTTACGGCAGATTTGGCATAGCCCACGGTTTCATGACTCGCTCTGCAGGAGTATTTCGGCGTTGTCCGAGTACCTTTATAGGAGGATAAGATCTGTCTCTTCAAGTCGCTTGTGATCCCTGTCCCTCAATTCTATGGTTTTGAGACATGACACTAAATATGCGACTTGAAGAGACCATCGATGACTTTGGTAATAGTGTCTTCGCAGAATCAAACCTACGATCCTTCCCACACGGTTGACAATCCGGTGTGGAGGAGGCCAAGGGGGGCGCCCAGCATAGGCTAGGGCTGGGGCCCAAGTTGATGTTTCTTGTCGAGAGTTGCTTTGTATGGGAAAGGAGCCTGCATGGGACTCGCGCGTGTGACCCCGGGAGTGCGGCGTAGGGTGCAGCTAGGCGACCGCCCCCTGCGTAAATGCCCCATGATTGATGGATTGAAGACCTAAACCTGGTTTATTTATTAATTGAGATGTTTATTTGTCTCATATATCTCCTAAATCTATTTACTATTTTTGTTTTCATATCACCTACTCATAACTTGCTCACTTGCATGTAACAATTGTGAGGCTCACTGGTTTTGTAATTGCTAGGATCCTCCCTTATCCACCTGCCCATGCTTAAGTCCCTCTGGCTGCCTGCTGAGAAGCCCGGAGGTAAGCTCCTGAGGTGCTGGCCATGTCCTGGCCTGGGTTGTCCACACAGGGCCTTGAGCAGTGTAATTTTTATTGTTGATGTGTGTGGTTGTTGTGCAGCATTCTTTCACATTTTGACTAGTGTGGGATGCTGTGTTGCATCCTGGACAGACATCTGCAGTGAACCCCTTCAGCTCTACTTAGAACCCACGGGCTAAACGAGAACCCCCATCCTTTCCTCCTTCTTTATGCCGGCCACCATTTTCTTCAGTTCCAGTAAACTTTTTTTCCGCATATCACTACTTTTTTTTTGGTATAATAAGTGAAAGTTTCGCTATTTCCGACCATTTCCGTGTATAACGACTTTGTTTGTTTACATTAGTTTAAAGTCCACAACAATTAGAAGAACTGCAATCTCCGAAAATGCCAGTGGTCGCGGCAAGTTTTAAACTCACAATTTGGTGACAAGTTGGTCAACTTGAAAAGAAAAATATGGGCTTCTTCCACTGCACTCTAAATCACAAAAGTATAATTTTTAAGAACGATTTTCTTCTATATTGTATATTTTTAGAAGCCTGAGTCTGTAACACATGCATTTATAACCAAATAACCAAGTAAGGTTATAGTTGGGAGGGCGAGGTAATGTTACTCTAATGATATTATATAGTCAATACTTATGTTTAGAAGTTATCTTACACTAGGCAGTCATATTTTCCTGTTATTATTGTGTATCATCAGATAAGAAAGCCTGGAAATGCCATGAGTCGACGCGTGAAGTGCAATGTTTTTGATTCAATCTCCCCGCCACAATCTCCCCTGCCCACCACTGTCCCCGCCGCGGCGTGTCGCCTCCACAATTATAACCTACATTTTTCCGCAGCAACAAGCGATTCGGGCATTCTTTATGCTTCGTTTTTTCCAAGGCATTGCTTTTTGGTATTTTGACCAAGCGTTTTGCCAGACGCAGCAGTACTGTCTTAGAAAACGTGTGACATCACCCAAATTCATGCCACACAATAGACATGTAAAAAATAAATATATTAAGCTTTGCTACTCGAGGCGAGTAATTTGCATTAAATTGCTATTATAGAAACTTTCCATCGTAATGAATGGTCATCCATAAAATTAGTAGAACAACACGAAGACATACTTTTTGGTATTCAGATGCGGTGCATCAATGTTTTATCGCGAAATTAAATTTATGAAAAAATATTAGTCGCGGAGGCCAAACAACAGTAGACCAACCTTTGGGTAAAACACTGCCAGCGACCACTGGCACTTTCTCGAGTTTCACGTTCGCTCTATTGCGCTTGTCACAAATGGAACGCAAACCCCGTTTTTTGTTTACAAACATACTCAGCTGGCGAGGCAATTTAAGAAGTCTGAGAGAGAGCGAGAGAGAGAGAGAGGAGAGGAGGAGAGAGAGATAGAGAGAGAGAGAGAGAGAGAGAGAGAGAGAGAGAGAGAGAGAGAGAAGAGGAGAGAGAGAGAGAGAGAGAGGAGAGAGAGAGAGGAGAGAGAGGAGAGAAGAGAGAGAAGAGAGAGAGAGAGAGGAGAGAGAGAGAGAGAGAGACGGGTAACGAGAGAGAGATGACGAGAGAGAGAGAGAGAGGAGGAGAGAGAGAGAGAGAGCGAGAGAAGAGAGAGAGAGAGAGAGCGGAGAGAGAGAGAGAGAGAGAGGGAGAAGAGAGGAGAGAGAGAGAGAGAGAGAGAGAAGAAGATAACGAGAGAGATAGCGAGAGATAGCGAATAACGAGAGAGAGATAACGAGAGAAGTAACGATAAGAGAGAGATAAACGAAGAGAGAGATAACGAGAGAGATAACGAGAGATGAGAGAGAGGATACGAGAGAGAGAGATAAACGAGAGAGATATACGAGAGAGAGAGAGAAGAGAGAGAGGTAGAGAGAGAGAGAGAGAGAGATGGAGAGAGAGGAGATGAGGAGAGGGAGGATAGAGAGAGAGAGAGAGAGAGAGAGAGAGAGAGAGAGAGAGAGAGAGAGATAACGGATAACGAGAGAGAGATAACGAGATATATAACTCAGCTAGCTGCTATGTGAAGGGCAGGTGCTGGCAACTGCGATCCACAATAGTGGTCCACTATCGCTATGGGGAGTTTTTCCGGAAGCTTAAGCCGGCCATATGTCTCCTCGCGCATCTCCCTTCCTCTGTCCTTGAGTGTGAAATGATCCTATTATCAGTTACCGTAAATTCCCTGTACTTTTTCGGGACATATCAATTCAAATTACCCTTCAATACACACAACTGAAACAGTTCTAATAATAAAAACTGTAGTTTATTATTTTAATTTGTGAGCACTTGGTGAAAATTTGGCAAAAAACATTGAATACTTGAAAACTGATTCTTTAAAAATCGTCCTTTTTAGAAAAATACGCAAGTTTGAAGCAGAATGAGGCTCAAGGAAATATTCTACTTGTATGTAAGCATTCACTGAGTACCTATTTTTGGGTGTATATGTACGCTCTTATTACGACGAACATTTAAACCAGACTGAGTTCAGCATCTCCACAGAAACCATCCGCTGGCAATGATCGGCTATCACCGCACTTTCCCTGTTTGACACAGACACGAAGGGAGGGACAAGCTCAGCGGCCGCCGCTACTCCCTTACCCTTCACGCTCACGGCCCTATCTCTGATACTCCTAACTTTCTTTCCTCAATACCAGAGGGCTGTCATCCTAACCTATAACTAATCATCATCCGCTTACCTCTTATACGCTCATCACACTCCTCTATCCTCTATATTGGAACATATCGTGGCAATCCTCTCCCACAACCGTTTCCCCCATAAAGGAGGAGTCCTCCTTATTTCACCTCCCGGCTTTGTGAAATTTTCTCCCCCTATTTGTGTATAGTCGCCCCCTGCTTTTGGAACTGTGACGTTGTGTTGTTGGGGCGGATCGGAGTGGACGCGTGTAGTTTTACGTGACAGACGTGCAGTCACCTGTTTTACTGTGGGTAGTAGTAGTTTGCATAATAAAGCCGTGTACAGCAGTAATGTCTTCGCAGGAGTCCTTCGTCTCCCTACCCTGAGGCCCTGAGCCGTTAGTGGTGTGGACGAAGTTTGAGCGGGTGGGGTTGCCCCCCCCCCCCCCCCACCTCCTATCGTTACAAAGTGATAAACCTAGGACATAAGGGTATTCAGAGAGAAAGGGTTGGTTGATTGATTCAGAGGGAAGGACATTGAGGTGGATCGGGGGGCGGGGGGGGGGCGGAGGCTCCTCTCTCGTGTAAACAAAAACGCTTTTCAAAAAACTGTCTTCCATCTCGTACTGGTTCTCAGTTGCCCAAGCACTTAAAATTACTTATTCTTGTTAAATGTTCGTCGCAAAGACAGAACAGACAAACACCCAAAATTAGTTACTCAGTGAATGCTTACAATACAGGTAGATATTTCCTAGAAGCCTCATTTTCTGCTTGAACTTGCGTTTATTCATGAAAAGAGACGATTTAAAAATGAGTTTTGCAATCCAAGTATTCAATTTTGTTTTTTGCGAATATTTTCACCAAGTTCTCACAAATTAAAATGAACTACATTTTTTCTTATGAACTGTTTCAGGTTGTTGTATTGAATGTTAATTCTGATATGTCCCCCCCCTAAAAAGCCCAAGGGACTTAATTTATACGGTAATGATAGATCAATATCATGCTCAAAGGGCAGTGGAATATTGACAAGCGCGAGAAACAGGCTTAGCGTGACTTATTTAAGAAAACTACTCCCCATTCCGCGATCGACAATTTGGGCGTTTTCCGCGATCGCGATTCCGCGATCGCGGAATATTTATTTAAGTTTGAATTAAAATTCCGCGATCGTTTATTCCGCGATCGGTAATCGCTAGCGAAGTTTTTCTTCGAAGAAATAAAGCATTAAGCCATTATACCCCATTAAGTAATAACTGTTTAAGTCTTAACTCCAACCATTTTGGATCGTGGACAAAAAAATGCGAAATTAATGGCAAAAAAAATTTGAATTAATTCCGCGATCGCAATCGCGATCGCGGAATTAATTCAAATTTAATAAAAATTCCGCGATCGATTTTTGGTAGTCCGCGATCGCGGAATCGCGGAATCGCGGACTATAATTCCGCGACGCCCAGCACTGGTGAAGGGATCATATCAAGTTTAAGATCGCGGGAACGCATGGCCTCCACCAGCCATGCATGCCTCTTTTATGCCGTCTGACATCCTCTCCGACTCGTGCATGCGGAAAACCCTTCACGATAAGAGAAATAGGGACCAAGGCGACCATTGTTTGTTATGAACTGAAAACTCTACCCAAGCTACCCACCTCTCAATGTGAATAGAGAAAGTTCACGGGTTTTGCTGAGTCACTACGCGATTTGCCTCGTACCCAGGTTTTAGTGCGCAAATGGAACGCCTGAATTCTTGGGTTCCGTGAACTGGTTCTTGAAATGTCGCAAATGGAAGAGGCCTAAATGTCGCAAATGAAGGAGGCCTTTGATTAGGTAAGGACTTCAAATTAAATATGTATGTGACATAAATTCCCACACCTACTACTTTTCCGCGCTGTGGGTTCCTGTCACGACCGACGTCGGACTTCCTACCAAAAAAAGATGCTAAAGTGCTTCATGGCTTTACCAGGCCTCCTATAATATCAAGATCAAGATCAAGGAAGAAGAGGAGGAAAAGTGGCGTGGCTGCGTGACCCCAAACCTTGATCTTTGCTTCCCTTTGGCCTCAAATAGTGGTTTGCCGCGACGTTGCGGGTTCAGACAGGGTGAGTACAGCTGTGTGGTTGTGCTATGACGCAGCAACCCGCTGTAGACCGCTGATCCATGGCTGAAATGAGCCTTGTTCTGGGTGGACAGGGAGGGAAGGGAAGGATTACTGTAACCCCTACCCTCAATAACACTACAGTCGCCACTGCACTAATGTCGCCAGGCGCCATATATAAGGCATGGTAGCATCACCACAGACTTGTATATGCCACTGAAGAGGCATGCACAGTACGTAGTTTATCGTGGGTAAACTTTGGTATAAATGGACGAGGACTGTGCGATCATTTGCTGAGACTAACCTTACGGGAAATTGGTGTTTTTTCAGTATTATTGATATTAGTTCGGTGGTGGGCTTATAAATTGGGGTTATAATGGACGAGGACTTCGCGGTCGTTTTCAGAGACACCGACTAGTTTGTCCTGGCCTACAATAGGTGCTTTTGGTATTATTCCAGATGAACACCGAGCTTCCCTTGGGGGACGAAACTATTTATTTCTGGTGAGTTTTGATATGCTTTGAATTAATCTGCTAACCGTTTATGTCGCAATTTTTTTTTTTTTTTTTTTTTTTTTATAGTTTTGTTAGGTGAAGGTATAGGTGTTTAGGGGCATTTTCACAGTAACCTAGGCCATCATTGTCTCACACCACAAACATTTAGATTGTCTTATCACTTTGGTTCCAGTGAATATTGAAGGATCAATTGTATATTGTATAGAATATTTTTACCAAAAAGCTGGAGATATGATAATTTCACAGTAACAACAATACATTGCGACAACTGTAAAAAAATTATTCAGCAACTTGAAAACTGAACACCTCAAATTTTTGTATATATTTACCACAATTAAAATAGGTTACGGTAATATGTTATCAAATATACGCGTTAAATGTAATAAGTATGTATAATTTATATATTCAGCGCCGACATCGTTTATGTTACACTAATTTTTCCGCCCTCAATGTCCACTCCGACACATCGGTCTATATCTTATGCCAGAATATATGGAAGTCTATTGTTTTTCATTGATCTACAAGACAGTGTGGACGGAAAAATTAGTGTAACATAAACGATGTCGGCGCTGAATATATAAATTATCCATACTTATTAAATTTAAAGCGTATATTTTATAACATATTAACCTATTTTAATTGTGGTAAATAATACATTTTACATATATACAAGCAGTAGTAATGGCAATTCCAATAATTAAATTAATTAAATGAGACACCAAGTTCCGTCCAACATTCGAACACTTTTGGGCGCTGAAAAAAAAAGTTATTGACATAGATCCTTGAAATTTTGGATGATGTTTGTCAATGAAGTGCTCTTCAAATAACTGAAAAACACAATCAGCTACACCCATTATAAGATAGAGTTCATTGCTTTATTTCAATTATTACTGATGGCCTAGGTTACTGTGAAAATTCCCTTAGGTGAATGTTAGGAGTTAGGTTCAATTTGTTTATTTTTTTTGTAATTTTTGCAAAAAAAAAAAGATTTGCGACAGAAACGGTTAGCAGATTTATTCAAAACACATCAAAACTCACCAGAAAAAAATAGTTTCATCCACCAAAGGAAGTTCGGTGTTCATCTGGAAAAAAACATTAATAATTTCATCACCGAATTTTATGGTCGCCGTTTCCATTAAAAACACTGTACTGTATCTCCATCAGAAAAAGCACTAAAACTTGGCTGGGAGAAATTAGGGTAAACTTCTAGTGTTTGCCCATACTCTCCCACTTCCCCCAAACAAGTTTGGGGACCTGTGGGAATGCGGGGTTTTCGGGTGGGGAACAAATTATGCTTCGGAAACACGTTATTTATGAGTTGTGTAGGGGGGTAAAATTTCCTAGATCTAGGGTAATTTCCTTATATCTAGAGAAATTTGCCTAACCAAAAATTATCCTAACCTAGCGGGGGGCTTGACCCACCGATAACCTAACCTAACCAAATCAAACCTAACCTAACCTAACCAAATCTAACCTAACCTAACCAAATCTAACCTAACCTCCTAGCGGTTGGAGGTGTTCTTGACACTTCGGTCATCATTCTGTGAGGATCGTCAGGTTCACACGTTTCTGGACTCAGAAGAAATCCAATGAATTTTCCCAAGATCTAGGGAATTTTTTCAACACCCCTAACTCAAAAACTATGTGGTTGCGACACATATTTTGTACCCCAGCCAAATATCCCGCATTCCCCCAGGTCCCCAAGCTTGTTTTGTGGGAGTGGGGGAGTATGGGCAAACACTAGAATAATACCGAAATTAGTCAGGGTCTCAGATAACAGGGAAGTAATTGAATAGAACATACCAAACATAACCTTATAGGTTTTAATGAAAACTAACCTAACCTTAACCACTAAGTTTGGTAAATCTCTAGTGTTTGCCCATACTCTCCCACTTCCCCCAAACAAGTTTGGGGACTTGTGGGAATGCGGGGTTTTTGGGTGGGGAACAAATTATATGTACGAAACACGTAGTTTAAGTTGTGTAGCGGGGGTAAAATTCCCTAGATCTAGGGTAATTTCCTAATATCTTATATATATATATATATATATATATATATATAATAATATATATAATATATATTATATATATATATATATAATATATCTTACTTTCCTTATAGAAATTTGCCAAACCAAAATTAACCTAACCTAGCGGGGGGCTTGACCCACCGATAACCTAACCTAACCTAACCAAATCTAACCTAACCTACCCTAACCTACCCTAACCTAAACAAATCTAACCAAACCTCCTAGCGGGGGTTGGGGGGGTTCTTGACACTTCGGTCATCATTCTGTGAGGATTGTTAGGTTCACACGTCTCTGGACTCCGAAGAAATCCAATGAATTTTCCCTAGATCTAGGGAATTTTTTCAACACCCCTAACTAAAAAACTATGTGGTTGCGAAACATATTTTGTACCCCAGCCAAATATCCCACCTTCTCCGAGGTCCCCAAGCTTGTTTTGTGGGAGTGGCGGAGTATGGGCAAACACTAGAATAATACCCTAACCTTAACCACTAGTATACTTAACTTAATCTTAACTTTAACCATGCATAAAATTCGGTGATGAAAATATAATAATTTTTATATTTTTATATATGGGTTTCCGGAAAATAAAACTATCTCCATTAGAAAAAGCACCTATTGTAGGCCAGGAAAAATTAGTCGGTGTCTCTGAAAACGACCGTGAAGTTCTTGTCCATTATAACCAAAATTGGTGCTTTTTCGGTATTATTGGTATTAGTTTGGTATTGGGCTTTCAAAAGTCCTAGGATTCTTACCTACATCATCGTGTAGATTTCTTCATTCTGAGTATATTAATACCCATTTCCCATGGCGCAATTGAATATTAATGGCGTTATATGTACTACCGAAAATCTACCGCTATTTCAGCCAAAAACGGATAAGTTAGGTTAAATCAGATTAGGTTAGGTTAGGTTAGAGGTGGGGTTTGGTTTAGTAACAGATGATATAAAAAAACAAAAAAATCTATGCTACGGCAGTGCGAAGCGGGGCAAGGTTTGCGGGGAGGGGCGGGGCGGACACCCCCCATACCTGTAAAAAAAAAAAAAAAAATCGACAAAAAAGAGTGGCAGATTCATGCGATTCACATGAAAACTATTTTGGAAAACAGTTTCGGCCTCGAAATCGATGAAAGCCCACTACCGAAATTTTACCGTATTATTTTACACTATGACCAGAATTCCCTACACAATTGGGAGTGTGGTTTCTGTTTACTTTATTGCATTCAAAGAAACATTCTCTCCATGAGCTTCCGTCCCAAATCATTACTTTTGTAGATATGACATTTTGTTGATAGGGAGGCGAGAGACGAGTGTTTACGTCCGCGTCACTCTTCTTCCTCTTGTGACCTGCATCGCCTCTGTTCTTGCCGCGGACACTTTTTAATGCGGATTTGGCTTTAGTTTGGAGGTTAAACCGTGGGGTTAGGATAGTTAATTTCCATATGTCTTATACACTTCCTATTTAAAAATTTTGCTATTAAAAATTATTTATATTAAAAACCTATTTTTCTCCGAAAATAGTGATTTGCGACGGAAACTCAGAGAATGTTTTTTAGAATCCATTAAGGTAAACAGAAACCATACAAACAATTGTGTAGGGAATTCTGGTCCTAGTGTAAACATTTACCTGTACCTGATGTACTCTAACCAAAGCACACTAATCAGAGGGGAAATCAGTTCAAATCACCATATAACTTCTCGGAAAACAGCCAAAATCACCCTTAAAACAAGTGTTGAAAAATTCTACGGGGAAATTCCTTACGTTTTGAAGAAATAAATCCTAAGGGGAAAATTCTAAAGATTGGCAGACTCGATCCAAGAAATCAAAAGATGTTGGTAAAATAGTACTCCAAACTAACCCAAACCCCACGTATAACATAGCCAAGGGTCAATATGATCTATTTAGATCTATATGTCTACACGTCATCTACACGTCTAAACATGTGTTTTGTATCTATATGATCTTTTTATGATCTATAATTGAATATTCGCCAGTGAGAGGGACGCCGCAGCCTTTTTACTCCTTTACTCCTCTTGAGGGAACCATCAAAGACTATCTGCAATTGTGTTCCTTTAGTCTGCTCCGGTTTTTTGTTTATATCGTCTCAAAAAAAGTTGATGTAAATTACGGTTGTGTTCTGGAGATGTTTGTTGTTCCCTTTTTTCCCCTCTCCCCCTTAGGGCATGTCAGGGGTATCTGTGGGAGGCCCTGAAGGTATATTGCAAAAGACACTACCGCCCACAAGTCTACGGTTGGTTAACTGTTGACAAGGGAAGAGTTGACAAGATTGTTAACTAAGGAGACAATGGTGAAGAGGACCTATGAAGCGATACTAAAGCGGCTATTACACGGGCACTTTTCTGCTCAGTGAGCAGTTTTGAGGATTTTGCTCAATGAAAGGCTGTTTGGTTGAGCAAACAGGGAACTACTTCGAAGCTATTTTTGCTCGTCATTTCAGTGAGCAAAAACGTTTTCTGTTATAAAGGACCGAAATTAGTGGATGACTATATTATTTATTGCAAGATCATTTTCTTCTAAAACTCTCAAGAAGACATCAACATGCCTGCTGACTGGACAGACGAGATGGAAAGCTTACTGATTGACTTAGTTCAGGCACATCCTACAATATGGAACATATATAGCCCTTTATTTGTTAAAAAAAACATTAAAAAAGAAAACATACACCCTCAATACCTAAGAAGCCTGACCTTCCAAGTAATTTATTTACGGTGATACACAGGCGACAGGTGTGTTGCGAGGCCGTACAGGTGTGTAGTGACAGGTGTGGTGTATATGGTAAAGCGAGAGAGGCTAAGAGTGCAGTGTTAGCCCCCGAGTGTGTGTGTCTGACCTAAAGAGCGAACGCGTAGTTTCTCGTCCACTATAACGGCGTCAGCCCCGTACCGCCACGGCCACAGTACGGCGCGGGCCACAGTGGTCCATAGAAGCTACTCTCGGGATTACAGGAAGTTTAAATGAATCAAAAACCTTTGGCCTAATCAAAAAAACCTTTCTTAATTAGGTATATTGAATTGAAAGTAGTTAGTTTCGTACATTGATTTTGAGTATTTTCGTACATACCTGGTGTCATTTCGTAACTCTAGTAGTCAAGTTCAACTCTGCGCTGAGTGTACGAAATGACTATGGTTTCATATAGACTACGAAACTACTTTTGGTAATAATGGACGAGAGTTTCGCGGTCGTTTTCAGAGACACCAACTATTTTTTCTTGGCCTACAATAGGTGCTTGTTCTAATGGAGATAGTTTTATTTTGCGCAACCCCCCCCCCCCCCCGATTTTTTTTTTTTTTTTTTTTTTTTTTTTTTATAATAATAATGAAACAACCTAACCTTATAGGTTTTAATGAAACTTAACCTAACCTTAAAGGTTTTAATGAAACCTAACCTAACCTTAAAGGTTTTAATGAAACTTAACCTAACCTTAAAGGTTTTAATGAAACCTAACCTAACCTTAAAGGTTTTAATGAAACCTAACCTAACCTTATAGGTTGTAATGAAACCTAACCTAACTTTAACCACAAAGTATACTTTTTTTTTTTTTTTTTTTGCGCAAAATAAAGCTATCTCCATTACAACAAACACCACTTATTAGGAAGCACTATGATAATTTGTATCATAACCGCACTCAGGTCTGTATGCATTTTGCTCATCAAAACACAGATCACCGTGTAATAGTTTCGTTGAGCAGCTCAGTGAAATCTGCTCACTGAGCAGAAAAGTGGCCGTAATAGCGCCTTAAGCGTCATAGGTCACGAGAAGAAGAAGAAGAAGAACAAGGTTACTGCATCGAGCATCGTAATAAGGTAGACTTAGACGTGTAGATGTTTAGTATGATCTATACAGTAAAAGCCTTATAACTCTGCACGATAGGGGCTCTGGCCCTTGCCGAGTTATTCAATGTGCCGAGTTATGCAATGTCCTCTGATATGGGTTAAAAAAAAAAAAAAAAAAAAAAATAACAATAATAATAATACAGTACTGTAAAAGCATAAAAACAACACTTACCAATGAACGGGTAGCAGCAGGCATGTAATCCAAGGAGAGGGGAGCCTTGTTGTAACGTGTAGAAGATGTTAGGGGGACTCAGTCGCATTTTAACACTGGTATCACTTTAATCACTTTATAATCATAACTGTACTGTATTGTATACAGTACTGTACCTGTACAACTTAATTTTACATCACTTGAGCACTTAGTTCCGCAACACTATGCCCTGTCCATTAACTCTACCTTCGACTGCGAGTGCATGGGAGAACACGGGGCGGCATGAGCCTCTAATCACAGGCGTCACTATAAGAATCCTGCCTGCGCCACCACGGGCGACAGAACCATCACAGTCCTCGAGTGAACCTCCAGGGCCTACCATCCCACCCCTGGAGCTCACTGCCTACATGCGCTATAGGCATAGGTGTATAATAAAATTGAAAAAAAAAAAAAAAAACTTGTCTTTGCCATGCCGAGTTATATCAAATTCCGAGTTATACAGTGCCGAGTTATAAGGGTTTTACTGTATAGATACAAAACACGTGTATCTTTTAATGGGTACCTTAAACCAGGGATTACACAGTGAGACTGAATCAAGGCCTATTACCTGCATAGTCCATCAGTGCCAACTTCGGCTATATGGGCATGTGGCACGCTACCCTGAAACCGATCCTTCCCATTGGGTTGTATCTGTAAGAGACAATCCGGCGTGGAGGAGGCCAAGGGGGCTGGGGCAAGTTGATGCTTCCTGTCGAGAGCTGTTTGGTATGGGAAGGGAGCCTGCATGGGGACTCGCGCGTGGTGACCCCCGGGAGTGGCGTCGTACGGTGGGCGAGCGACGCGCCCTCCGGCGTATGCCCCTAATGAATGATTGATTAAACCCGACTGGAAGGGACAGCACCCGCTTCACTATCTTCCTCCCGGGTGAAGCCAACCGCCGGTGGTTGCCTGTGTCGGTCACCCAGTGGGGGATAGAGCGGGACCCCCGGGCGGTGACCCAGTACAAATGAGGGTCACAAAGTGGGTGGATGGACAAAACCATCTTGATTACCCAGAATGCCTGGGCTACCATAACCTGGAAGTGTGTGTGCTGTAGAGGTGACAGGATGGCACTGTGGAAGCACTGTGACATGTATGAGGGAGAAATACTGTCTCCCTCCATCACTGAAGCCACTGGACAGGCCAAGCCGTCACCACAATAGACAGCTGTTCCCCCATCCTTCCAGTGAGGGTGTGTAGGGGGTGCAGAGTGACAGCTTGTACACCACCGCTATAAACGTGAGGCGTAGGCTTCCCCCGGAAAGAGTTGAAGATACAACAATGCATACATTAAAAATGGAGGCGTTTGGGTTAAGGAAAAAAGTACTACATACCGCCAGAATTTTAATTTGAAAATATACAGAAACTATTACAAATTGAGCAAAAGAATCACATGGTTCCAATTTCTGAAGCCAAACCATTGCTGCTCTGGGCATTTTACTTATTGATGAGTCATATTTATGGATCTTCAGTGGTGCTTAAGGTAAAACTAGTCCTTTCCTGCCCTTATTAGTGGGTGTTTTTCTCCAGACCTTCACAGATCCCTTCAGATACCTCTAAAGCGTAATTATAAAGTGGGGGAGAGAAGTGCCCCCTGCAACCCCCCTCTCCCCTAAACGACCCCCTGGATCACTTTATAAATAAATTATGGTTAATATTACTGATCTAACCTAACCTAGCTTCACCAAAACCTAAAATAACCTCACTAATAACCTCCTAGCGAGATCATCCCCAAAAATTATTACTAACCTAACCTAACCTGGTAAAATTCTAGGTCTTTTCTGCAATTAGGTCTCGCTAGGAGGTTATTGGTAAGGTTAGGTTAGGTTTTAGTGAGGTTAGGTTAGTAATGTTATTTTGGGGGGTCCAGGGGGGACGGTAATTTAGGGAGGAAGGGGGGTAGAAGGGGGCATCTCTCCCCCTTTTTATAATTACGTTTTAGAGGTATCTGAAGGGATCTGTGAAGGTCTGGATGAAAAAACCCACTTATAAGGGCGGGAAGGGACTCTAGAATTTTACCAATTATTTATCCATGTACGTAGTGTTTTTTTCTTTCTTTCTAAAACCACAAGCTTGGCGACTCAGCTTGAGAGCCCAGCAGAGGCAGCACGTTAGCCACCAGATTGGCAGTCCCAGCATGTGTTGACCATGGCTCAGACGACGACCGTACACTGCATGCTTTCAGCCCAAAANGGGGGTTGGGGCACCCACACACACTTTAACACAAAATTATTTCTGACATAAACGAGTGCCAGATTCATTCAATACACATCAAAACTATTCTGGAAAACGAAGTTTCGGCCTCGAAATCGGTGAAAGCCCACTACCGAAATTTTACCGTATTATTTACACTGACCAGAATTCCCTACACAATATGAGAGAACTGTAAGTCGAAAATGCCAGTGATCGCTGGCAGTTTTTAACACACAGGTTGATAACTAAGTTGGTCTACTGGAAAACAAAATATGGGCTTATTCCACTGCACTTAACCCTTTCACGCACGAAAAGTTTAATAAGTTTTTCCATCCACTGCAACATCCGTCTTATGCTCCCTAAGGGGCCCCGCGAAATGGCCAGACTGTGCGGTGAATTATTTTTTTATGTTATAAATTTTTCACCAATGTATTCTTTTTTCCTGGCATTATTATATATCATTGGTTTTGCAAGAGATTATTCTGCCTTATGAAAGAAAAAAATAACAAGAAATGCAAATAAATAGCGGAATTTACCGACTCAGAAAAAATATTGAGTAAAGAGAAATAAGAAATCTTACGTTCACCACTTCGTAGCTCTAAACTTCCTGAGTCAACTTTTTATGGTTTATATGCCATAAAAGTGGATTTTTTATGAGGATTCCAACGCTACCATTATATTTTCATATGGCCATTATGGCCAGCTCGGACACGTTTTAAAGGGACGAAAATCTGCGTGCACAGGCTGCCTGCTGAGTGGAAACTGACACACAAACCCTTATCATTTCACATCCACTCACATGAGAGAGTTGACAATTATTTTATTTTATAGGTCTAGGTTGGATCTTTGACGCAGAAAATGTTGACGCAATTCTGATAAATACTTTATTTTTGACGAATTTTTAACTGATTTTTGACGCAATTCGCGCCAAAAGCTCAGATTGCAGACGGGCCCGTTTTGACGCGATCGCGTCACCGTGCGTGAAAGGGTTAAAACACAAAAGTATAATATTAAGAAAGATTTTTTTTCTATATGTATTATATTGTATAGAAGCCTAATTCTGTAAAACATGTATATAACCAAATAACCGTTATAGTTAAGGTTATAGTTGAGGAGGCGATGGAAATGTACTCTATGATGCTATATACATAGTCAATAACGAATGTTTAGAAGTGAACCTAGTAGTGAAGTAGACCTAGGCAGTCATATTTTCCTATTATTATTGTGTATCAATTAGATAGAAAGCCTGTAAGTGCAATGAGTCGACGCGTGAAGTCGCAATGTTTTGATTCAATCTCCCCGGCCACAAAGCGCAGCCGCCTTCACATTCATAACCTAAATGGTCGCCGCCCTTTACGATTTCGGCATTCTATATCTTCTTCTTTTCAAAGCATTGCTTCTGTATTTGACAAGCGTTTGCCAGACGCAGCAATATGTCTTTGAAACAGTGTGAACATTGCCCAGTAAAACATGCTACAATATACAGGGAGGTCCCGTTATACGAGCATTCGGTATACGAGAATCCGATGATACGAGATGTGTAAATTAGGGTCTATTTTCAATATACGAGATCAAAAATCCAATGATACGACATTCAAACTGGGGTGAGTAAAATGACCAAGTTCAAAATGCGCCGCCCTACCACTCCCGGGTTGGACAAAGGGGGATTTGGTTGACCCCAGTGAGGTCACCCCTAGCAAGGCGTGACCTGAAGGGTAATTAAGCATATGGCGCGGCCTGACCTTTAGGGGTAATTAGCAGGTGTGTGGCCCTAACTTGGACCGCTACACTACCTTCTCTTGTATCACGTGGCGTCCCTACAGTACAACGTCTTTTTTGCTTGTTATGCATGTTTTATGTTTAATTAATGTGCAGTTATGTTATTTTGTGTGCTATTTTCTCTTTCAGAATGCTTTTTCTACAGAATAGGTAGTACAGTGTGGGTAATATAGACGCTGTGTGTTGTTGTGTTGCTATAGTTTATTTTAGCTTGAAAAACATGTCTTTTTTTTTCTTTTTTTATAATTGATGGGGTCCTGGAACCAAACCTATATTTTACCATTAGTTATGTGTTTCGTTATACGAGATTTCGCTTACGAGTATGCCAGGTGGAACCTAACTGCTCGTATGTTCGGGACCTCCCTGTACATGTAAAAAATATATTTAGCTTTGATACTTTGAGGCGAGTAATTTGCATTAAATTGCTATTTTAGAACGTTCAATCATAATGCATGATGTCATCCATACAATTAGTAGAACAACAATAGAACTTTATTTTTTGGTATTCATATGCGGTGCATCAATATTTATCACTAAATGATTTATGAAAATGCGAGTCGCTGACGGAAAACACAGTAAACCAACCTTTGAGTTAAAACTGCCAGCGACCACTGGCATTTACTGAGTTACAGTTCTCTGCTATTGGGAGTGTGGTTTCTGTTTACTTTATTGCATTCAAAGAAAAATTCTCTATGAGCTTCCGTCGCAAATCATTACTTTTGGAGATATGACATGTTGTTGATAGGGAGGCGAGAGACAAGTGTTTACGTCCGCCACACTCTTCTCCTTTTGTGACCTGCATCGCCTCTGTTCTTGCCGCGGACACTTTTTAATGCGGATTTGGCCTTAGTTTGGAGGTTAAAACGTGGGGTTAGGTAGTTAATTTTCATATGTTCTATACACTAACTATTAAAAAACATTTGATATTGAAATTTATTTATTTAAAAAGATCAATTTTTCTCCGAAAATAGTGATTTGCGACGGAAACTCAGAGAATGTTTCCTAGAATCCATTAAGATAAACAGAAACTATACAGACAATTGTGTAGGGAATTATGGTCCTAGTAAAAAAAAATTACCTGTACCTGATGTACTCTAACCAAAGCCACTAATCACAGGGGAAATCAGTTCAAATCACCATATAACTTCTCGGAAAACAGCCAAAATCACCCTATAAACAAGTGTTCAAAAATTCTACGGGGAAATTCCTACGTTTTGAAGAAAAAAATCTAAGGGGAAAATTCTAAAGCTGGCAAACTCGATCGAAGAAATCGAAAGATGTTGGTAAAATAGTACTCCAAACTAACCCAAACCCCACGTATAAACATAGTCAAGGGTCACAAAACGCGTGTATCAATTAATGGTTACCTTGAACTAGCGCTTCGTGTCCTGGTGGAACGCCGACGTGAGTTTTGACAGGGGATGCTTCAGCCTATGTTAATCTCAAGAAGGTGTTTAACTCAGTGCATTGTGAGTCATTTGAGATTTTCTGCCGCTTCACGGGATTCCTGCAAGGACTATTGGTTTGATAATTTATAATCGGTCTGTATTCTGGGACTGAGAGTGCTGTGAAGTGTGGGGCAGGTGTATCCAGCTTCTTTCCTGTTAATACAGGAGTGAGGCAAGGGTGAGTCCTTGCCCCATCACTTTTTAACGCTTGTATGGACTGGCATTGGACAAGGTTGTAGATCAAAGTGATTGTGGAGCATCCGTCGGCAACACCAAGATCACTGATCTTGTTTTTGCCGATGATGCAGTAATCTTTGCTGAGTCGCTGGAGGTCTGGTGATGGCTCTCGAGGCGCTGCACGAGGAGGCAAAGCCTTTGGGACTTGAGGTCTCCTGCTAAGACCAAGGTCCAGGTATTTGGAGACTTATCAGATGAAGCAGTACAGTCTGTTCATGCGTGCGGCAAGGACATTGAAATCTTGGAAAGTTTACATACCTTGGTAGCGCAAGTCCATAATGACGGCGGGTCACGTCAAGAAGTCTACGGCGGATTGGCATAGCCCACGGTGCTATGGACTCGCTCAGCGGGAGTATTTGGCGTTGTCGGTACCTGTGCAGGAGGACAAAGATCCGGATCTTCAAGTCGCTTGTGATCCTGTCTTACTCTATGGTTGTGAGACATGGACACTAAATAGTGACTTGAAGAGACGAATCAATGCCTTTGGTAATAAGTGTCTTCGCAGAATCATGGGGTATCGCTGGATGATTACGTGTCTAATCAGCGATTGCACCGTGAGACTGAATCGAGGCATATTACCTGCATAGTCTGTCAGCACCAACTTGGGCTATATGGGCATGTGGCACGCTACCCTGAAACCGATCTTCCCATCGGGTTGTATCTGTAAGAGACATCCGGCGTGGAGGAGGCCAAGGGGGCGCCCACAAGCTCGTGGCTGGGGCAAGTTGATGTTTCTTGTCGAGAGCTGCTTGGTATGGGAAGGGAGCTGCATGGGGAATCGCTCGTGGTGACCCCCGGGAGTGGCGTCGTAGGGTGGGCGAGGTGACGCGCCCCCGGCGTATGCCCCCAATGATGGATTGATTAAACCCGACTGGAAGGGACATCACCCGCTTCACTATCTTCCTCCGGGTGAAGCCAACCGCCGGTGGTTGCCTGTGTCGGTCACCCAGTGGGGAATATAGCGGACCCCCGGGCGGTGACCCAGTACAAATGAGGGTCACAAAGTGGGTGGATGGACAAAACCATCTGATTACCCAGAATGTCTGGGCTAGCATAACCTGCCAGCCTGGAAGTGTGTGTGCTGTAGAGGTGACAGGGATGGCACTGTGGAAGCACTGTGACATGTATGAGGGAGAAACACTGTCTCCCTCCATCACTGAAGCCACTGGACGGGCCAAGCCGTCACCACAATAGACAGCTGTTCCCCCATCCTTCCAGTGAGGGTGTGTAGGGGGTGCGAGTGACAGCTTGTACACCACCGCTATGAACGTGAGGCGTAGGCTTCCCCCGGAAAGAGTTGAAGATGCAACAATGCATACATTAAAAATGGAGGCTTTTGGGGTTTCGGGAAAAAAAGTACTACATACCGCCAGAATTTTTAAATTTTTAAAATATACTGAAACTATTACAAATTGAGCAAAAGAATCGCATCATTCCGATTTCTGAGCCGAACTATTGCTGCTCTGGGCATTTTACTTATTGATGAGTCATATTTATGGATCTTTAGTGGTGCTTAAGGTAAAACTCTAGTCCTTTCCCGCCCCTATTAGGGGGTGTTTTTCTCCAGAACCTTCACAGATCCTTCAGATACCTCTAAAGGGTAATTATAAAGTGGGGGAGAGATGCCCCCTGCAACCCCCCTCCCCCCCAAACGACCCCCCTGGACCCCTTTAAAATAAATTATGGTTAATATTACTGATCTAACCCCACTCTAACCTAACCTAGCTTCACCAAAACCTAAAATAACCTCACTAATAACCTGTAAGCGAGATCATCCCAAAAAAATTATTACTAACCTAACCTAACCTGGTAAATTCTAGGTCTTTCCCGCAATTAGGTCTCGCTAGGGGGGTTATTGGTAAGGTTAGGTTAGGTTAGTAATGTTATTTTGGGGGGTTTGTAATTGAGGGAGGAGAGGGGGTTGAAGGGGGCATCTCTCCCCTTTTATAATTACGTTTTAGAGGTATCTGAAGGGATCTGTGAAGGTCTGGAGGAAAAAACCCACTGATAAGGGGGGGAAGGGACGCTAGAATTTTACCAATTATTTATACATGTACGAGTGTTTTTTTCTTTCTTTCTAAAACCACAAACTTGGCGGGCTCAGCTTGAGAGCCCAGCAGAGGCAGCACGTTAGCCACCAGATTGGCAGTCCCAGCATGTGTTGACCATGGCTCCGACGGACAGACCGTATCACTGCATGCTTTGTGCAATGTGTAAAAACACACACGAAGAAGGTTTGTCATGTAAAAACGACTATGGTTTCGTATACGAAACAACTTTTTGGTGTACGATCTATGGTGTACGAACCCAACTTGTGTACGAACTGACTGCACCCCATGATGATAAAAATAAATAATAGAATGACAAAAAGATACATAAAAAAAGTAATAGAAAAACCAATACGTACTTTTTTAGTGGGAACCCTAACATCCCATACCACTAAGAAGTTCTGCTGAAGGCGGAACAGCCGATGTAATTAAAGAAAAAGGGGATAGCTGTGTGGAAGGATGTGTTGAGTGGATAGTTGAAGAATTGGGTTTTTCGAACATTGAAAAAAACAATGTTTGCTTTGCCCTATCAGAAATAACAGAAAGATCAAAAATAAAGAGTTTTATGGCATCTCTGTAAAATATGAAATTCCTGCAGAGATAGAATTTGGTGAATGATGTTGATAAAATTGATGGCGTTGTTTTCTTGAACCAAGCCTTGAAATACAGGTAGAGGTTGTACAAAGTACAACTTGAGGTTAAAACAAAATACAGGTTGAAGTTCCCCCAAACTCGGCATCCCAAGACTCGGACAACACCCAAAACTCGGCTATGGTTCCGATTTTTCCAAAACACGGCAGAACACCCAAAACACGGCACGTAGTTGCCGGGGGGTCGACCGCTAGGGGCCACCACACTAGGCCGCTTGGTTTCTCCCGCCGATTTGTTTGTTTTTATTGTTCAGTGTGTTGTGACTGTAGAGCTGTGACACGGGTTTTTTTTGTGTACTTCTACAGGTCTGTTATTGGTATTATGGCTCCCAAACGTCCAGGAAAACCTACTGGTGGAAGTGAAAAGAAAAGGAAAAACACTTGTGTTAACTATTTCTGAGAAAATTGACCATTTCATGCTTTTTTTCCCCGTAATATATCTACGTTCTAAAAGTCGGAAAATTCCATTACTCGGCCTCGGCGCTGGTCCCGAGGTTGCCGAGTTGGGAACTTCAACTGTAGTCAGTCCTGCACAGGCACGCACAGCATGTAGCCAATAATTTAAGGAAAATCTTTGAACTATTTAGCTTGACTTTTACTTTTTAATTATTTTTAAAGGGGGCGGAAATAATGTTGGGGGGGGGGCGGGGAGTAAATTTTTGAGGCGAAAAACTTTGCTTTAGGAAAAACTTGTTTTTGTTTGGGTTTTGGTGCAGTTTGGGTATTTTTTGGGGGCGGGGCTGTTTGTTGGGGGAAGAGGGGAGCCAGGAGGGGAGGGAGAAAGGCTTGCTTGTTTGGGGTGAGCAAAGAGGGTTGGGGCCCCCGCGGCGGAGCAAGTGTAGGGAGCCTGGTCGTCCCCGATGGCTCCTTTGGGTTTGCTAGTCCCCCAAAACCCCTTGTGGCCCGGCACGCCCCCGGTCGTCTGGCCCCCCTTTGGGCTCCCCCGACCGGGTGGTCCTGGCAAGTTTTGCTGCTGGAGGGTGGGGGTCGGGCGCGCATGAGGCCACAGCGGCTCGCCCTCAGGTGTGGGAGGAGGGTGTGTGGCAAGAATTTGGGGCAGGCACCCAGGCCCGGCAGGTTTGGCAAAGGCCACGTGTGACAAAAAATTTATGAAGGAAGTTGGAAGCCTTTCGGCCACAGGGGTTTAAATTTTGAATGAAGTGGGGGAAAAATTTTAAGAAAGGTACCCTAGAACCATCTAAACCAGTGGTGTTAAGAATTTTGAATTTTAGAGTGTGGGAAAAGATTTACAAAAAGGGGTACCTCCCAACAACCAAACACAGGGTTTAAAATTGAATTTTTGGAGTGTGGGAAAAGATTTACTAAAAAGGTGTCCTCACCACACCCCCCGAAAACACAGTGGTGTTAAATCATGAGTGTTTTGGTGGGGGAAAAAGATTTGCCAAAAGGGGTGACCTTACCGAACACCCCTGATCACATTGGTGTTAAAACTGTTGTCTGGAGTGTGGAAAAAAATTCTTTTCCCAAAGGTGACCCACCCACACAACCTTGACACCAGTGGGTTAAAATCACAAAATCCCCTTAGTGTGGAAAGTTTTTCAAAAAGTGTACCCTCACCACAACCCTGACACACGGGGTATTAAAAGCATAATTTTTTTTGAGGTGGGAAAAAATTTCAAAAAATGTCCTCCCCAACACACCCTACACACAGTGGGTCAAAAATCATGAGTTTAATGTAAAAAGATTACTACAAAGACCCCACCTCAAAACACCCCCTGACAACAGTGGTGTTAAAAATCATGAGTGTCTAGAGTGTGGGAAAAGATTCATTTCCAAGGGTGATCACCCACACACCTTGATACCGTGGTTTTAAAAGAATTACGAATGTTTGAGGGGGGAAAAAGATTTTTTTAAAAGTCTTCCCCCAAAGACACTTCATGACACCGTGGTAAAAAATTTTTTTAAATGTTTAAGTGTGGGAAAAATTTACTAGAAGATGACCTCACCACACACCCCCTGACCAAAAAGGGTGCCCAAAAGCATGAATGTCTAGAGTGGGGGGAGAAGATTTACTACAAAGTGACCCTCACCGGGCCACCCTGACACACAGTGGTATTAAAAAGCTAATGCCTAGACTGTGGAGAAAGATTTTGCTCGCAATCTTTTTCTCATTTAAACCCTTTTGACACACGGTGGTGATGATGATTGATGTGAAAAATGGGGGGAAAAGCTTCACCTAAAGTGTCACACACCACCCACATCCGGGGCACAACAGGGGTGATGAACGTTCTTACATTCAAATCTTTATGTCCAAAAACCTACGTTTGGGACTGTCATGGCAACGCTCGGCATGTTTGGGGGGACCTGTTAATGGGCCCCCCTCCTAGGCCCCCAGGCTTTGAGACAGCTGTAGCCTTTGGGGGTGCCCTCCCGTCTTTACGCATGCAGGCTGCCCGCTTGCAAAAGGTCAAAATTACAACGTATAGGGGGGGACTCATGAAAGTCCACTATTTTCCCCGTATCAAAAGGTGTCAAGGTGCGCACCGGACAGTGAAACCTTTATCCACCATGCTAGAAGGAGGGAAGAATAGTCCTGTTTGGCACATTCATGGCTTCAAAAAATCCGCATCATGAGGAAAATGATTATCCGGAAAGTCTTGGTTGGCAAAAAATTGACTTCCACTTCTTATCCAACTTTCCTTGCCCCGTGGGTTGAGAAAGTTCAAGTTTGTGGTGTTTTGGCAAAAGGGGTTTCCCCCCAAAAATAAGTTGCCAAAACACAGAAAATCCACTTTTGAGGTGGTTTTGGATAGTGTGTTGTACCCCGTGCCTGTGGAGTGTTCCTGTGTGGCAAGGTGGTGGGGTGTTTTTCCTAGCCTAATTATTGATCTAGTGTAGCCTACCAGGGGTTTGGGAGGATTAACCAATGATTTAATCCAGTGATTATAATCGTTATAATCACAGAAAAAAATACTGTTAAATATATTTTTTAGATACAAAAATAATTCAGGTTTTCCCGCACTAACCGGCAGCCACGGGGACCTAGGACTTTCCAGATTTTCGACTTTCCGATTATTGATGTTTTTTCCCCCGACTATAATTCCTGTTCTATATATCCTGTATTGGGCCCCGACCAGGGCCCCCGTCTTTCTGCTCTCCTCCCGTCCCCTCCTCTCTGCCTAGGGCTGTTACTATTGCCAAAAGCCTTCCCTCTGACTCCTTCTTGTTGCCCCCCTTCCCATGACTGTTCTTTTCGGTTTTCTTTTCTTTCCTACCCTGCCTACAATTCTGGTTCTCCAGCTCCCCGTTCCTTCCGTTTTCCTTCGTTGACTTCCCCGTGCCTGTTCTTGCTTTTAAAAGTAAAATTCTCTCCCTCTTCTACGGGCCAGGTCACCCCCCCTGGGTTTTTTTTTCACCTGACCACTGCAACTTGATTTCCTGTCGGAAGGTGACATACAGCTGATTCTGGGGACAGCGCCCTCAAACAAACGGCGCCAGGAAGGGGCCCCTTTCCTTTGGGCGGGAAGAAAGGGCTACGAGTGGGAAAAAAGGAAATATGTGTCAACTCAAAACAGAGCTTTTCAGAAAGACCTACAAAAACGTACTAGCAAAAAGGTCACAAGAAGAAGTCTCCCAAAAAAGTGGCGCCCAACCCGGGAAAAATTAACCGCTCCGAATTAAAGCCGGAAAAAATGATGGAACCGGGGGAAAATTTTATTCCGGATTAGTGTTCACTTGTGATAATATTAAATATAAATAATAAATAATAATAAATAATAAAAAAATATGCTGCTACTACCTATCACCATTCCCAAGAACTTTGACATCAAAAAAGTCCAACACCTGGAGAATTCAGTCATGTTCCCCGGCTATTCGATATGACGTTTGAACTGTCCCAGACTTCTCTCTCAGTGGGGGGAAAGTCAGCTTGGTTTCTAAGTTTTTAAAAATACTTCTTTATTTTTATAATTATGGATATCTCTGTTAATAAATTGTACTTACCTTATTATTTTTTTTTTACCTCACTAACTCTGTGTATTGATAAATGGTTTTCTGTGGGTTTCTTATAAAATCAAACTTTTTAAAATAAGTTCTAGTTGGCAACTATTGCCAAGCTCACCAGCACCCCACAGCTTTTTGTATGGTTGCCTAGACTCCCTTTCTTTAGCTCGATCTGTCCTCTGGTGGGCCCTCTGGGAAATTCACGGGCTAAATACCGGTTACTTAGATTATTTTTCTTAACTTTCATTTGGTGTTTTGAAATCGCAAAATTTTTCTCATAGCTACGGTTTTTCAACAAATTCAATATAACGGTAATTAAAAAAAATATACCCCCTGAAAATTAAATCTTCTCCAAGGAAGAAACATTATATAATACTTATGGCTTGATTTAAGTCCAGTATAATAAATGGAATACAATTAATGGTAAACATTTTGTAGATCGTGCTTTCATTCAGAATTTAAAATATTTATAAATTCGCTGCCGGCTGCTGTACGAGATTTTTCCTGGCAGCTGACCGCATGGGAAAACATAAACAAACCTGTGATGTCCTATGAGGCTATCACAGGCGTGGTAGGTGATCAGTCTTCCCCAGGAAAACACAGTAAGGCGGATGGGCAATTCGTGTCTCGTGTCGTGTGATTCATATGGATCTCTACTCTAATGTTTTTTTTATAAAAAGCATCGGACCGTCGTACGTTTTGGCAGTGTACCAGAAAGAAATGTTGACTGGCGAATTTATCCATATCTATCACGATTGATTGCCCAAATTGGGAAATCATGTCACCATTATTTGGTTCGCTTACCTTCTCTTTGCATACATGAAGGCAATATTTACCCATACACCCGACCTGATTTCATTCCTCTAATCATTGCATAGAGTGTTGTAGACATATGGGCGAATACGTATATTTTGCCAAAAATTTCCCCATTATATCCCCATGAATAATGTAAAACCCTTATATTTTCCTTTGTGATAACCTATGTTGACCATGTCAAAACTTAATTGTAGCTGGTTTGGTAGGAATATGGCAATAAGACTAGCCAGACCTCCTTTACCCGGTATTCCCAGCTCCGCGTGTAGTTTCCCAGACGGCACCAGAAAGACAGATCGAGCTCAGTAAGGAGTCTGTTGTGACTTGTGAGCAAAGGGAAGCACTGGCACTGGGGGCGGGGGGCAGAGTGGTTGTGTCACCGTGTGGCGTTCTCGAAGACCTGAGTTCGATCCCGAGTGAGACCCATAAATCCACTTAAAATTTTTCTGTACCGTCGAGTGCCTAAGAATACCCACATGCTCTGTCCATTAACTTTTGTCATGCTTGTCCTTGGGTTGCGACTGCATCGGAGGACACAGGGGACGGCATGAGCCTCTAATTACAGGCGTCACTATAAAATCCTGCCCACGCCACCACGGGCGAGGCCAACCATCACAGCCCTTGAGGGTACCTCCAGGGCCTGCCATCCCACCCCGGGAGCTCACGTCCTACACGCGATATAGGCACCAACAAACAAAAACAATAGGCTATACTACTTGCACCTCACAATCATGTCTGCAGCTGCAGAAAAGACCCAATATAGATTTCCTTTGAGGAATTTAAAAGGAAGGTAAAAGGAACCTAACATAACCTGACCTAACCAAATTTTTCCAACAGCAAAAAAAAAAAAAAAGATATTAATATTGATTATAATAAAATAAATAAAATGTTTAATAAACATTTATTTATTATTTTTTATTTTAAAAATCTGATCTTTTTCCAACCCTGGAAATTGGTACCCATATAAGTCCAGGGAATTTCCAGTGAAACAAAATTAAGGACTGTGGGACTTTACTTGCCCAAATTATTCCTACACAAAAATAAATTAGAAAAAAAAAAATATATATAAATATATTTTAAAAAATTGTAATAAATAGCTTTCAATTTCGGATTTTTTTTCCAACCGTGAGCCTCCAGGGCCTATAGCTATCCTGAGCTGTCTGTACTCCTGGGCCCCTGTCTCTCTTGGACAGAATTGTTAATGAAATAATCCATTCAATTCTTCCTAAGATTGATGCAAACTTGTTGCCATGATCACCTTCTCCTGCAATGCATTCCAGGCGTCTATAGTTCTATGCGGGAAACTCTACTTCATTGTTTTTCTCATCACACTTCTTCCTTTTCTCAATTCCTTGTTTGTGTTCCCTCAAATATCCAGCCTCTCATTTCCTTCTTAAGAGCAGGTCTTTTCCGTCAACCTCTTCCATGCCATTGTTCAATTTCTATAGTCTCTCTCTCTCTCTCTCTCTTCTCTCTCTCTCTCATTCTCTCCCTCTCTCTCTCTCGTCTCCTCTTTTCTCTCCTCTCTCTCTCTCTTCTCTCTCTCCTCTTCTCTCTCTCTCTCTCCTCTCTCCCTCTTCTCTCTCCTCTCTCTCTCTCCTCTCTTCTCCTCCTCTCCCCTCCTCTCTCTCTTTCTTCTCTCATCCTCTTCTCCCCTCTCTCTTCAAGTGCTGGCAGTTTCATTCTCTCCTCGCTGGTTACAACTCTGCCTCCGTCTTAGTTGCTATCCTTTGCATCAAGTTCTTAGTCTTCATAATTACCATTGTTTTGGTTTTTATCACGAGGTGTTTTAATTGTTTTTCTATTATTTATTTTCCATGAAGTTCAAAGCTAATCCTATTTCCTTAATATTCTATATGTATCATTACACACTTTTATTTATATGCTTTCTTTGTTAATTAGTATCCTGATTCTTAACCCTTGCACGCACGAAAAGTTTATTAAGTTTTTCCGTCCACTGCGACATCCATTTGGGGCTCTCTAAGTTGCCCCGCGGAATGGCCTGACTGTGCGGCGAATGTTTTTGTTTATGTTATCAATTTCAACCCGATTATTCTTTTTCCTGGCATTTATTATTTAAAAAAAAAAATTAGGTCGTTTGGTTTTCGGCAGAGATTATTCTGCCTTTGAAAGACAAAATAACAAGAAATGCAAATAAACGTCAGAGTTTACGACTTCAAAAAACATTGAGTACAGAGAAAATAATAAAATACTTACGTTCACCACTTCCGGTAGTTCGATACGTCCTGATCGACCTTTTTATGGTTTTGGTATGCCAATAAAAGCGGACTTTTATGAGGATTTCACGCTACCATTATCATTTTCATATGGCCAGTAGATTTTGATAAAATGGAGGAAAACGAAACACATTTTGGCAGCGATGGCTAAGAGGCGGTCTAACACGCTGCCTGCTGAAAGTGAACACGGGCCCCTTATCACTCAAATCCATTCGCACGAGCGAGTTGACATTAAGTTTATTTTATAGCCTAGCTTGGATATTTTACACAGACAATTTTGACGCGATTGCTGATAAATACTTTATTATTGCTATTTTTTTGTTTGTTGGCGCAATTCACTTCAAAAGCTAAGATGTACACGTCCCGTTTTTGACTCGATCGCGTCACGTGCGTGAAAGTGGTTACTAAGAAGATTCTTAAGCCATTATCTGCTCACAATCTTCTATCGGATCGTCAGTACTGTGTCCGTAAAGGGCGATCTACTGGCGATCTTCTTGCTTTCCTAACTGAATCTTGGTCATCCTCTTTAGGTGGTTTCGGTGAAAACTTTTGCCTTGTTGCCCCCTTGACATATCAAAAGCTTTTTTCTAGAGTCTGGCACAAATCTTTATTAACCAACTACCTTCATTCGGTTTTTCTATCCTTCTCTCTGTACCTTCATCGTAAGTTTCCATTCAAACTGTTTCTAATTTGCAGCTACTGTAGATGGACATTGTTCTTCTCCTAAATCTATCATAGTGGTGTTCCCCAGGGTTATGTCCTATCACCCACTCTCTTTCGATTATTCACGAATATCTTCTAAGTCTACTCAAGCCCTATCCACTCCTACGCCGATGATTCTACCCAGCATTTTTCAACGTCGTTTATTACACGTCCAACTCAACAGGAACAAGTGCTTCACAGAGAGTATGCCAACGAGCGCCTAACTTCTGATCTTTCCTTAATTTCTGATTTGGTGCACAAGCAAACCTTGTACTGTTTAATGCTTCAAAACCCAATTTCTTCACCTATCTACTCGACAAAACCTACCATATACTATCCCCTCTTCTTCATGGCACTCACCGGTCTGCTTCTTCTACAATGAACATTCTATGAACTATCCTTTTATTAAAAATCTGACTGGAAATTCTCACATCTCATCTCTTGCTAAAACAGCTTCTAAGAAGTTTTAGTGTCTGTGCATCCTGCGTCCTTTTTTTTCTCCCTCCCAATTTGCTTGCTGTCTACAGGGACCCTTATCCGCCCATGTATGGAGTATGTCTCACATGTTTTGGGAGGATCCACTCATACAGCCCTCTAAACAGGGTTGAGCAAAAACTTTTCGTCTCATCAACTCCTCTCCTCTGACTGACTGTCTTCAATCTTTAAATCACCCGCCACATGTTGGTTCTCTTGCTCTCTTCTACACGGGGGGGGGTTACTTTCATGCTCACTATCTGCTCTTTCTGACTTGCTAACTACATGCCTCCCCCCCTCCCGCGGGCCTCGCTGCACAAGACTTTCTACTCATTCGTCAGCCCTATTAGTCCATCTTCCTAATCAAGAGTTAATCATATCTTTACACTTTCATCCCTTCACTGGTAACTCTGGAAATCTCTTTTCACTCCTTTGGTTTCTATTTTACCACTTCTTACAACTTAAATCTTTTAAGGAGAAGAGTAACAAGACAACTAACTCCCGAACTAAATTGGCTCACCCTCTTTTTTTTATTTTATTCTCCTACTGTCTTTCTTTATAGGGACTGGCACTAAGCATGCTTTGTTATCTATTTGTGTTGTGCCCTACGTCCATCCTTTGTGATGTAAAAAAAAAAAAAAAAATGTAACTTGTTGATGAGACGATGTTAACCGTTGTACGATAATACCCTCGTTTCGTTAGGTCAAGGGTATGCGGGTTTCATGGTCCAGTCGTGACGCATGACAGAGTATCACTTGTTTGTTAGACTTAAGTTCCCAGTCTTGTCTCGAGTTACTATTGTCGTACTGTTTTTTTCAGTCGTTGATGTTGTAGTATTTTGCGTTATGTTTCCATTAAGTTGTTGCGATACTTAGATTACTTCGCGTGGTTTTTATGATGCTTTGATAAATATTGTCTTTTTTGATGCATTGATAAGCTCGATTTGTTTAAGATATGATTTTTTTGACACATTGGTAAGGATATGATGAGAACTGTTTTTTGCCCAAATGAAACATCTTGGAAATTTGATGGATTATAAGTTTTTGCACACTTGATGAAATGATACTATCCGTTTTGACCTGCCCCCTGGGTGAATAACACAGAAACGGGGTTTGGCAGGCATCTGGAAATTTAGAGGCTCACGTCCAGAATCTGTAACCCTTTCACGCACGTGACGCGATCCGTAAACCGGCCCGTGTACGTCTTCGCTTTTGACAGCGAATTGCGTCAAAACAGCATTAAAAAAAATAGCTAAAAATAGTATTTATCAGAATCGCGTCCATTTTCTGCGTAAAAATATCCAAGCTAGGCTATAAAAATAAACTAATTGGTCAACTCGCTCGGCGAATGGATTTGTGATAAGGGGGCCCGTGTTCACTTCAGCAGGCGAGCTTGTTAGCCGCCCTTTCTTAGCCATCCGTCTTCCAACATGTGTTTTCAAGTTTTCTCCATTTCTCCAAATCCTACTGGCCATTATGAAAATGATAATGGTAGCGTTGGAATCCTCATAAAAGAAGTCCGCTTTTATTGGCATACAACCATAAAAGTCGACGCAGGAAGTATCGAACTACGAATTGGGTGAACGTAGTATTTCTTATTTCTTCTTACCTCAATGTTTTTTTTTTAAGTCGTTAAACTCCGCTATTTAGTGCTTTCTTTGTTATTTTTGTCATTCACAAGGCAGAATAATCTCTTGTCCGAAACCACGATAGATAATAATGCCAGGAAAAGATAAATCGTGGTTGAAATGGGTAGTTTTCTAATAAGCGTATGCTCAGCCTGTTTCTCGCGCTCTCATATCCTCTGGCCCTTTGAGCGTGAAATGATCTATCATTTACCGTAAATTCCCTGTACTTTTCAGGACCATATCAGAATTACCCTTCAATACAACACTGAAACAGTTCTTAATAAAAAATGTAGTTTATCATTTTATTTGTCCTGCAGTGGATGAAATATTGGCAAAAGAATTGAATATTGCAACTCAATCTTTAAAAATCGTCTTTTCATGAAAACCACGCAAGTTCAAGCAGAATGAGGCTTCAGGAAATATTTACTTGTATGTAAGCATTGCACTGAGTACCTGTTTTTTATGTGTATATGTCTCTCTTACGACGAACATTTACCAAGAGTAATCTAAGTGCTTGGCAACCTCAACGACAGTCCTGTATGCAAGAACAGTAGAAAGTTTTATTTTACTAATAGCTCGCTGCTACTATATTCCAACCTCAATCCCCTCTCTCTGATCAATCATCACCATTCCTCTGAATACCCTATAGGTCCCTCTGGTTTATCCTATGTCAACGGTTAACTGTTAGAGGCAGAGACTACATCAGTAATGCGAAACAGGAGTCCTTATCTTTAAAGACATTGAGTTCGGTAGAGTGAGAATTTACGTTAGAGAAACATATGGGTTGGTTTCGGGGACAAACAACGTAATAAGAAGGAACAAGATCGTAATTCGAAGTCAGGATATGGGGATAATCGAAAGTGTTTTCGGAGGCAGCATAACTTGAAGCTCAGACACAAATAAGGAGACGAGTCTCCGTATGTGGAGCGGAATGCAGGCGATATTTCAGTAGAGGACAGACAGTGGTGAAGAGATCAGCGGTGATGATAGTTAGGATGACAGCCTCTGGGTTGAGGGGTTAGGAGTAATCAGGGATGTGAGGCTGTGAGGTTAAAGGGATCGGTCTGTGCTGAGTGTGGTGATGTACACCGGAAGTGAGCTATAGCAGGATCCTGCCAGCGGATGGTTTCTGTGGAGATGCTGAACGCCACACTGTGTTTTGTTATATTTTCGTCGCAGACAGACAGAACACATAAAACAGGTACTCAGTGAATGGCTTACCTAAAAGTAGGATATTTCCTGAAGCCCGCATTCGCCTGAACTTGCGTGTTGTTTCCATGAAAAGACGATTTTTAAAGATTGAGTTTGTCAAATATTCAGTTCCTTTGCAATATTTTTATCCACTGCAGACAATAAAATTCTAAACTACATTTTTTAATAGAACTGTTTCAGTTTGTTTAGTTTGAAGGGTAATGTCTGATATGTCCCGAAAAAGTACAGGGAATTTACGATAATGTAGATCATTCAGGCTCAAAGGGCAGAGGATATGAGGTGCGCGAGAGACATCTGGCGGCTTAGCTTTGAAAACTCCCCATTGATAACATAAACAAAACATTCGCCGCACAGTCAGGCCATTCCGCGGGGCAACTTAGAGAGCCCCAAATTGATGTCGCAGTGGACGGAAAAACTTAATAAACTTTCGTGCGTGGAAAGGGTTAAGGTGACTACTAAAGTCGTGTAATAAAGAAGAAGGAGTAACCAAGAGAACCTTAATAGTGCACTGCCCACACTATGCTGTACTAAACAGGCATAGTGTGGCTTCATGACCATGTTGATATACTCACCCAGTCTAATGGGGCTAGCTCCGGAGAAAAATCACCATTGCTGGAACTAGTGGATTGGGGAGAATTTCATGAAAGTTGAATTCAGATAATGTAACTGACAATAAACAATATAAGTAATGAAAATATTAATAATAGTAGTCATTTATGCTATGGTATTCCTTAATATGTCTTATGTATCCTAGAAATCATAACTTTTTTTTTTCTTTTCCAAAGCACTTAGTGTCAGTCAGTTTTTGAATCAGTAGGTTGACCATATATAATGGTGGATAAGCGGTTGTGACTGATTTTATCATCTTATAACACTCCTAACGCGTGTTAACGACACCCAACGCATCTACAAGCAAGTTCTACACACACAACCAAGCAAACGTTCTCCGGCCATTCTACAGCTTTTCACGTTCTACCAAGATTATCAGATTATATGCCTATCTCTTCAAGCTACCAACAACCACAACCAGCCAGTACAACCACAACCACGACCATCACCATAGGCAACCTCGTACCCTACGCAAACACAACCAGCCCAACACACTCTACAATAATTGCTTCAAGTCCACGAGCACACCAACAGCCAGCAATTAACTACAAGAATATTCAAGTCCTACAAGCAAGCACTACAGAAGGGATAGAGAGTAGCCTCACTCAAGCAACTCAGCGCATTTTTTTCAGTCATGAGGTCACCGCATCATCGCCAGCCATCGACACGTGCTTGCCACCGCAGAAACGTCTCGCATCTCTCCACAGGAAAAAAAGATATAAACGTTCTTAACATGCACTGTCCGCAGCCCTACAAATCTACAATACTGCATCTCGTCATGGCCTCAACGTACCAGCTTCGATACGCAACACAGATCATCTCGTCATGGACCAGTGCAACACCGTGATCACCTCCCGCTACACAGCACAAACGAGCAACCGACAACACATCGCCGCTGAAGTAAAAAAAAAAAAAAAATGAATTTCGCTGAACACAGACCACCACAATAACCGCCCTCTACAAATGCTGACTTGACACTCCCTAACCCAGTGTCACTCACTACTACCATACCATCCCGTTCCCTCAGCTACGGATTTTAAGCGCGTGCACCACAACACACCTGTCTCTGTCTGAGTATCGATTTCAGATTTTTCTATTTGTGTATGTATATGTTTATTTTTTTTTCTTATATGTTTCTTTGACAGAATGTTGCTCTCCGTGACTGTACTACATCAGTCATCCATGGCACTCATCCACCCAATCTGTGTTCATCCTTCACTCACCTGGACCTCACCTATCATACACCAATACGAGTACTACCATCTAAGTAATTGTTTTTGCGTTTTAGGTGAGGCAGATACATTTTGAGTTAACACAGTGATTTCACATACACGGACAATTTTCACGTAGAAATACTATAGTGGCTATTTTTAACATACATTTACGTTTTATATTACGATGGCTACGATGATAATTCTGTTCAACACCGTCAGGAACACTGATATCATATTTTTGATCACGTATTCCACACTATTTTTTTTCACAACAGTATGCATATATACATTCCCTGAGACATAACTCCTACGAGTGCACATTTACTACTGAATACCCACTTTATGAGTGCAGCTTTACTACTGTTTACTACTTATTAGTTCACATTACTACTGCACCAGTGCAAACTCTGAGATTGAACATAAATGCATTAACTATCCGTTGCCGAGCGAGCAATGTCAGCACTATCACAGTTCAGTGGTTACTGATTCCTGAACCTGATTCCTGTAATGTTCTCTGTTTTTCGTGATTGTTTAGTTTGAGACGTCTTACTACATACAGCGGTCTGAAATAAATGTTTCGAGTACTAGAGGATTAGATACAGAATGATGCTTTACCAAACACTAAATTTTGATACACGGACACACCTGTAGTTAATGAGGACACACACACTGCTCATACTGATTACCGTCACAATTGCGATCACACACGGAAAAACGTAGTGTCATACATTCCATACATTACATTTAATATCAGTTATTCACCTGATTATTTTACAATTACCATGTATTTCCTGAATTTTATTGTGTGTTGTTCTCTTTTTAGAAAATGTCTACACAACACACCAAGCATGTTATAATAGCACTCTTGAAATTACGTTACATTGACGTTTTTAACGATATTTTTTGGTTAGCTACATATTATTCGACCAACTATAGAAAATATATAATTGCATTTTACCATTGTAACTCTAGCAACGATAGAAACACTAATGTATGACAGATAACTCTTCACATTAGAATATCTATTTATATTAGATTAAAGTTGCCCCCGTGCATAGCAATTATATAATTTATTTACTTACATTCAAGCATTCAAAGGATTATTTCGCACGTATTGTTGCATGATCACATTATTGACTTACATTACACATTTAAAGGATATTAACGCACTTATAATTGCCATGACATATTTACTTACATTCCTCCATTTAAAAGGAATTCTTACGCCTTAATGTTGAAATACCTTAATTACTTGCATGAACATTGCTATGTATTACAATACATACTAACTTACTTATTGTTACCAATACCTATTTAATTGCATGAAATACTACACACTTATTTGTTACACAAAGTTACACATTTTTACTTGACTGCTTCCTTACGGATTAATGCATACATAAATTACATATTTTTCCTTGAATTAATTCCTTACGTATTACCTGCATGATAACATAACTGCATGCATAACCTTAGTTAGACATGAAAAAAAATTACATTCACTACAGGAATGATTACTTACGTTCTTCCTGTTGTACACACGATCACTACTTGAATGATAGATTGTGTACTTACTAACATATTAAACTAGTACTAAACTATATGCATGACGAGCAGTTACTCTATAACTCTTTACACATCCTGCATGATGTCGTGACGTACTTCACACATCTCTTTGAACTACATTCTCTCACATTATTTAACTATGTACACTCCTACCCATGTATCCATTACTTTACTAACAGATTTCAAACTCGGCAGAGAGTTACGATGACTACTTGTCTTGATACAGAACCTCAGAAAATTTGATTGACACAGGGATAACCTTAATCTCTCATAACATTGTTTCACCAATGTCGAATAATAATTCAGTTTCAGTTTTTACACTCGCTGATTCAAATTTATTTTCCACAATAACTTTTGCATTAATTTTAAATTGTAATGAATTGATGTTTGGCAAAAAAACCCCCCCCCCTTTTTTTAAAAAAAAAAAAGAAAAAATCTTTGCCTACACACAATGCAACCACATTAATTTTTATCCATCGATGTTTTCTACCTATGTTAATTATCCATTTTGACTCTATTACTTTATTTACATAGTCCTAGAATATGTAAATAAGTAATAAGTCAAAATGGATCATTAACTAGTAGAAACATCGCTGATACACATTAAATGTGTTGCCTTGTGTGTAGCAAAGATAAGTTTGCCAAACATCATTTCATAATTTAAAATCATGCAAAGTTATTGTGGAAAATAATGTTTGACATCGGGCGAGTGTAAAAAACTGACTGAATTTATTAATTCGACTTGGTGAACAATGTTCTGAGAGATAAGGTTATCTGTGTCATCAATATTTTTCTGGGTCTGTATTAAGACAAGTCGTCATTCGTAACTTCTCTGCGAGTTTTGAATCTGTTAGTAATTAAAATGGTACATGGTTGTTAGTTGTACATAGGTAATAACATGTGAGGCAGAATGTAGTTCCAAGAGTGTTGACGTACGTCACGTACTCATGCAGATGTGTTAGAGTTATAGAGTACCTGCTTTCATGCATATGTACCTATTTATAATGGTTAGTAAGTACACAATCCTATCATTCCAGTAGTGATCGTTGGTACAACAGGAAGAACGTAAGTAAATCATTCCTGTAGTGAATTAAATTCATGATATAGCTAAGTTACTGCATGCAAGTTATGTTATCATGCAGTTAATCGTAAGGAATTAATTCAGGAAAAATATGTAATTTATGTATGCATATTACTACGTCAAGAAGCGTCGAAGTAAAATGTGTAACTTGTGTAACAAATAATGTGTTAGTAGTTTCAATGCAATTAAATATGGTATGGGTAAACATACGTACGTTAGTATTATGTTATACATAGCAATGTCATGCAGAAAAAGAAACAGTATTAAGTATTTCAACATTAAGTGGCGTAAGAATTCCTTTAAATGAGGAAGTAAGTAATAAGGTCATGCAATTATAAGTGCGTAATAATTCCTTTATGTGGAATGTAAGTCAATAATGTGATCATTGCAACAATCCGTGCGAAATAATTCTGAATTGTTGAATGTAAGTAAATATTATATAATGCTATGCACTGTGGTGCAACTTTAACTCTATATACTAGTATTCTTATGTGAAGAGTTATCGTCATACTTAGTTTTCTACGTGCTAGAGTTACAAGGTAAAATGCATATATTATTTTTCTATAGTTGGTCCAGAATAATATGTAGCTAAACCAAGTAAAAAAAAAAAAAAAAAAAAAATTATTCGTAAACGTCAATGTAACGTACTTTCAAGGTGGTATATAACATTGGGCTGGTGTGTGTGTGTAGACATTTTTCTAACAAGAGAACAACACACACTAAAATTCAGAATACTGGTAATTGTAAAATAATCAGGTGAACTGATAGAAAATGTAATGGTATTGAATGGTTGACACTACTGTTTTTTCGTGTGTGATCGCAATTTGTGACGGTAATCAGTTGTAGCAGTGTGTGTGTCTCATTAAACACAGGTGTGTCCTGTGTATCAAATTATTTTTGGGTAAAGAATCATCTGTATCTAATCCTCTCGTTTACTCGAAAACATTTTATTCTGACCGTGTAGTAGTAGACACTTCTCAAACTAACAATCACGAAAACAGAGAACATTACAGGAATCAGGTTCCAGGAATCAGTAACACTGGACTGTGATAGTGACTGACATTGCTCGCTCGGCACGCTTAGTTATGCATTTATGTCCCAATCTCAGTAGTTTGCACGGGGGTGCTGTAGTAAATGTGAACCATAAAGTAGTAACAGTAGTAAGCTGCACTCTAAAGTGGTATTCAGTATAATGTGCACTGTAAGAGTATGTCTCCAGGAATTGTAATATATGCATTACTGTTGAAAAAAAATAGTGTGGGAATACGTGAATCTAAAAATTATGATATAAGTGTCCGGACGGTGTCTGAACAGAATTACTCATCGTAGCCTCGTAATATAAACGTAAATGGTATGTTAAAATAGCATATAGTAGTTCTAACGTTGCAATTGTCCGTGTATGTGAAATCACTGTGTTAACTCAAAAATGGTATCTGCTCCCTAAAACTGCAAAACAATTACTTAGCTGGTAGCTACTCGTATTGGTGTATTATAGGTGAGGTCCAGTGAGTGAAGGATGAACACAGCGTGGATGAGGTGCCATGGTGACTGATGTAGTACAGTCACGGGAGAGCAACATTCTGTCAAAGAACACATAAGAAAAAAATAATAACAATTTACATAACACAAATAAGAAATCTGAAATAGATACTCAGACAGAGACAGTTTGTGTTGTGGTGCACGCGCTTAAAATCCGTAGCTGAGGACGGCTGGTAGTGGTAGTAGTTGGAGTGACACTGGGTTGGGTAGTGCCAAGTCAGCATTTTGTGAGGGCGGTATTGTGGTGGTCTGTGTCAGCGAAATGCTTCAGCGGCGGTGTTGTCTGGTTGCTCGTTGTTTTGCTGTGTAGTCGGGAGTGATCATCGTGTTTTGCACTGTCCCCATGAAAAAAAAAAACCCGAGAATGACTGTGTTGCGTATCGAAGCTGGTACGTTGAGCTATGACGAGATGCAGTATTGTAGATTTTGTAGGCTGAAGTTGCATGTAGAACGTTTATAATCTTGACTGTGGAGAGATGCGATACGTTTCTGTCTGTGGCAGCACGGTGTCGGTTGGCTGGCGATGATGCGGTGACCCTCATGACTGAAAAATCGCCTGAGTTGCTTGAGTGAGGCACTACTCTCCCCCTCTCCCTCTGTAGGTGCTGCTTGTAGAATTGAATATTCTTGTAGTTATTGCTGGCTGTTGTGTGTGCTCCGTGGACTTGAAGCAATTATTGTAGAAGTGTGTTGCGGCTGCTGTGGTTGCGTAGGTACCGAGTTGCCATGTTGATAGGTCGTGGTTGTGGTTTACTGCTGTTGAGGTGTGGTAGCTTGAAGAAGATCGGCATATAATCTTGAGAATCTTGTGAACGTGAAAAGCCTGTAGATGGCCGGAGAACGTTGCTTGGTGTGTGTTGTAGAACTTGCTTGTAGAATGCGTTGGGTGTCGTTAACACCGCGTTATGGTGTTATAAGACTGATAAAATCAGTCACCACCGCTTATCCACCATTTATATATGTCAACCTCTGATGTCAACTGACTGACACTAAGTGCTTTGGAAAAGAAAAAAAAAAGTTATGATTTCTAGGATACATAAGACATATTAAGGAATACCATAGCATAAATGACTACTATTATTAATATTTTCTTACTTATATGTTGATTGTCAGTTACATGATCCTGAATTCAACTTTCATGAATTTCTCCCTCAATCCCCTAGTTCCACATGGCGATTTTTTCTCCGGAGCTCAGCCCATAGACTGGGTGAGTATATTCAACATGGTCATGAAGCCACACTATTGCCTGTTTAGTACAGCATAGTGTGGGCAGTGCACTATTAAGGTTCTTCTTGGTGACTCCTTCCTTCTTTATCTACACGACTTTAGTAAGTCACCTTAACCCTTTCACGCACGAAAGTTTATTAAGTTTTTCCGTCCACTGCGACATCAATTTGGGGCTCTCTAAGTTGCCCCGCGGAATGGCCTGACTGTGCGGCGAATGTTTTGTTTATGTTATCAATGGGGAGTTTTCAAAGCTAAGCCGCCAGATGTCTCTCGCGCATCTCATATCCTCTGCCCTTTGAGCCTGAATGATCTATCATTTATCGTAAATTCCCTGTACTTTTTCGCCATATCAATTACCTTCAATACACAACTGAAACAGTTCTTAATAAAATGTAGTTTATAATAATTTTTATGTTTGTCTGCAGTGTGAAATATTGGCAAAAGATTGAATATTTGAAACTCAATCTTTAAAAAAATCGGCTTTGTCATGAAAACACGCAAGTTCAAGCAGAAATTGAGGGCTTCAGGACATATCTACTTGTAGGTAAGCTTCACTGAGTACCTCCTGTTTTATGTGTCCTGTCTTGTCTTGCGCGAAATATAACCAAAACACACAGCGTGGCGTTCAGCATCTCCACAGAAACCATCCCGCTGGCAGATCTGCTATAGCTCCTTTCCTGTTGTCATCACACACTCACAACAGCCGATCCTTTATTACCTCAGCAGCTCACCATCCCTGATACTCCTAACCCCTCAACCCCAGAGGCTGTCATCCTAACTTCATACCCGATGATCTCCTTCACACTGTCCACTGTCCTCTACTGGATATTCGCGGCATCCGCTCCCACACCGGAGACTCGTCTCCTTATTTCGTGGATTCTGACTCCAGTTATGCTGCCTCCGAAAACACTTTCTTATTTATCCCCATATCCTGCTGTCGAATACGAAATCTTGTTTTCCTCTTATTACCTTGTTTGTCCTCCAGAACCACCCATATGTTTCTCTAACGTAAATTCTCCTCTACGAACTCAATGTCCTTGAAATTAAGACTCCCTGTTGCGGGGGGGGGGGGGGACCTTCTGATTTTTAGTCTTCTGCCTCTAACAGTTAAATCTGTTGACATAGATAAACCAGAGGACTATAGGGTATTCAGAGGAAGGGTTGATTGATTGATTTCAGAGAGAAGGGGATTGAGGTGGAAGTACTTACAGCGGAGCTATTTAGTAATAAACATTTCTACTGTCTTGCATACAGGACTGTCGTTGAGGTCCAAGCACTTTAGATTACTTCTTGGTTAAATGTTCGTCGTAAAGAGAGCATATACACATAAAACAGGTTTACTCAGTGAATGCTTACCTACAATATATTTCCTGAAGCCTCATTCTGCTTGAACTTTGCGTGTTTTTCATGAAAAGACGATTCTTTAAGGGATGAGTTGTGCAATATTCAATTCTTTAGCCAATTATTTTCATCACTGCAGACAATAAATGAGAACTACTTTTTTTTATTAGAACTGTTTTTCAGTTGTTGTATTGAAGGGTAATTCTGATATGTCCCGAAAAGTACAGGGAATTTACGGTAAATGATAGATCATTCACCTTCAAGGGCAGAGGATATGAGAGCGCGAGAACAGGCTTTGAGCATAAGCTTAATTAGAACACTCCCCATTTCAACCACGATTATTCTTTTTCCTGGCATTTATTATCTAATCGTTGGTTTTCGCAAAGATTATTCTGCCTTGTGAATGACAAAATAACAAGAAATGCATATATAATAGCGAGTTAACGACTTAAAAAACTTGAGTAAAGAGAAATAAGAAATACTTACGTTTCACCCTTCGTCGTTCGTACTTCCTAGAGTCGACTTTTTATGGTTTGTATGCCAATAAAAGCGGACTTTTATGAGGATTCCAACGCTACCATTATCATTTTCATATGGCCAGCTAGTATTTGAGAAAATGGAGGAAACTGAAACACATGTTGGAAGACGGATGGCTAAGAAGGCGGGCTAACAGCTGCCTGCTGAAAGTTACCACGGTCCCTTATCACTTCAATCCATTCGCACGAGCGAGTTGAACAATTAGTTTTTGGTTAAAATAGGCCTAGGCTTGATAATTTTCCGCGAACATTTTGGACGCGATTTCTGATAAATACTTTATTTTTAGCTATTTTTTTAATGCTTTTTGACGCAATTCGCGTCAAAAGCTAAGATGTACACGGGCCCGTTTTGTACGCAATCGCGTCACCGTGCGTGAAAGGGTTTTACAGATCTGAGTGCGCCTTCATAATTTCCAGAGGCCTGCCAAACCCCACGTTCTGTGTTATTCACCCAGGGGCAAGTCAAAAACTGATCCTATCATTTCATCAGTGTGGTCCAAACTTATAATCCATCAAATTTCCAAGATTTTTCATTTGTCAAAAACAGTTTCTCATCATATCCTACCGAATGTGTCAAAAAATCATATCTTAACATTAGAGCTTATCATGCATCCAAACAGACAATATTTATCAAGCACATAACAAACCGAAGTTATCTAAGTATCGCAAACTATGGAACATAAACGCAAATACTACAACATCAACGACTGAACAGTACGACATAGTAACCTCGAGGACAGACTTGGGAATTTAAGTCTCAACAAACAGTGATACCTTCCTGTTCATGGTCACGACTGTGACCATGAACCGTCATACCCTTACATAAGAAACGGAGTATTATCGTACAAGTAACATCGTCTCATCAACAAGTTACTTTTTTTTTTTTTTTTTTTACATCACAAGGACTGACCGAGGGCACAACAAAAAGAGATACAAGCATGCTAGTTGCCAGTCCCTATAAAGAAGACAGTAGGAGAGATAAAATAAAAAAGAGGGGTGAGCCAATTTAGTTCGGGAGTTTGTCTGTTACTCTTCTCCTTAGAAGATTTTAAGTGTAGAAAGTGTAAACTAGACATAAAGAGATTTCCGAGTTTACCAGTGAAAGGATGAGAAAAAAGTGTAAAGATCTGATTTAACTCTTTGCATTAGGAGATGGACATAATATGGCTGAGTAATGAGTAGAAAGTCTTGTGCAGCGAGGCCGCGGGAGGGGGGGAAGGCGTGTAGTTAGCAAGTTTCAGAAGAGCAGTGAGCATGAAAGTAACGGTTAGAAGAGAGCGAAGGAAGATAGCACATTGTGGCGGTGATTTAAAGATTGGAAGACAGTCAGTCCAGAGGAAGGAGTTGATGAGACGAAAGTTTCACAGCTCAACCCTGTTTTAGGAGAGCTGGTATGGTGGATTCCTCCCCAAACATGTGAGACCATACCCCATACATGGGCGATTAAGGTCCCTGTAGACAGCAAGCAATTGGAGGGAGAAAAAAAAGGACGCAAGATGCCACAGAACACTAAACTTCTTAGAAGCTGTTTTAGCAAGAGATTGAGATGTGAGATTTCCATTCAGATTTTTAATAAAGGATAGTCATAGAATGTTCTTGTATATAAGAAGCAGACAGTTAGTGCCATTGAAGAAGAGGGATAGTTATCTGTAGGTTTTTTCGAGTTAATAGGTGAAGAAAATTTGGTTTTTGAAGCATTAACAGTAACAAGGTTGCTTTGCCCGCAATCAGAAATTATGGAAAGGATCGAAGTAGGCGCTCGTGGGCATCTCTCTGTGAATCACTTAGTTTTCCTGTTGAGTTGGACGTGTAATAAACGACGTTGAAAAATGCTGGGTAGATCATCGGCGTAGGAGTGGATGGGCCTTTGAGTTAGACTTAGAAGATCATTCGTGAATAATAAAAGAGAGTGTGTGATAGGACAGAACCCGGGGGACACCACTATTGATAGATTTAGGAGAAGAACAATGTTCCAATCTACAGTAGCTGCAATAGAACAGTTTGAATGGGAAACTTACGATGAGGTACAGAGAGAAGGATAGAAACCGATGAAGTAGTTGGTTTATGGGAAAGATTTGTGCCATACTCTTAGAAAAAGCCTTTTTGATTGCCAAAGTGCAACAGCAAAAAGTTTTCACCGAACCCCTAAAGAGGATGACCAGATTCAGTTAGGAAAGCTAGAAGATCGCCAGTAGATCGCCCTTTACGACACCGTACTGACGATCAGATAGAAGATTGTGAGCAGATAAATCTTAAGATCTTCTTATTACCCTTTCACGCACGGTGACGCGATCGCGTCAAAACGGGCCGTGTACATCTTAGCTTTGACGTGATTGCGCCAACAAACAAAAAATTTCGCCAACATAAAGTATTTATCAGAATCGCGTCAAATTGTCTTGTAAAATGATCCAAGCTAGCCTATAAATAAACTAATTGTCAACTCGCTCGTGCGAATGGATTTGAAGTGATAAGGGCCCGTGTGTCACTTCAGCAGGGCAGCGTGTTAGCCCGCCTTCTTAGCCATCCCGTCTTCCACATGTGTTTCAGTTTTCCTCCATTTTTCCCTCAAATCTACTGGCCATAATGAAATTGATAATGGTAGCGTTGAAATCCTCATAAAGTCCCGCTTTTTATTGGCATAAAAAACAGAAAAAAAAAACCCATAAAAAGTCGAACGTCAGGAAGTATCGAACTACGAAGTGGTGAACGTAAGTATTTCTTATTTCTCTTTACTCAATGTTTTTTGAAGTCGTTAAACTCTGCTATTTATTTGCATTTCTTGTTATTTTTGTCTTTCATAAGGCAGAATAATCTCTTGCGAAACCAACGATATATAATAATGCCAGGAAAAAAGAATAATCGTGTTTGAAATTGATACATAAACAAAACAATTCGCCGCACAGTCGCCAATTTCGCGGGGCAACTTAGAGAGCCCCAAATTGATGTCGCAGTGGACGGAAAAACAAACACTTAATAACTTTTCGGTGGCGTGCAAGGGTTAAGAATCAGGATACTAATTAACAAAGAAAGCATATAAATAAAAGTGTGTAATGATACATATAGAATATTAAGGAAATAGGATTAGCTTTGAACTTCATGGATAAATAAAATATAAGATGAACAAAATAATCACCTCGATGATAAGACCAAAACAATGGTAATTATGAAGACTAAGAACTTGATGCAAAGGATAGCAACTAAGACGGAGGCAGAGTTGTAACCAGCGAGGAGAGAATGAAACTGCCAGCACTTGAAGAGAGAGAGAGAGAGAGAGAGAGAGAGAGAGAGAGAGAGAGAGAGAGAGAGAGAGAGAGAGAGAGAGAGAGAGAGAGAGAGAGAGAGAGAGAGAGAGAGAGAGAGAGAGAGAGAGAGAGAGAGAGAGAGAGAGAGAGAGAGAGAGAGAGAGACTATAGAAATTGAACAATGGCATGGAAGAGGTTGATAGAAAAGACCTGCTCTTAAGAAGGAAATGAGAGGCTGGATATTTGAGGGAACACAAACAAGGAATTGAGAAAAGGAAGAAGTGTGATGAGAAAAACAATGAAGTAGAGTTTCCCGCATAGAACTATAGACGCCTGGAATGCATTGCAGGAGAAGGTGATCATGGCAACAAGTTTGCATCAATCTTAGGAAATTGAATGGACTTATATTTCATTAAACAATTCTGTCCAGAGAGAAAGAGAGACAGGGGCCCAGGAGTACAGACAGCTCAGGATAGCTATAGGCCCTGGAGGCTCACGGTTGGAAAAAAAATCCGAAATTGAAAGCTATTTATTACAATTTTTTAAATTATATTTATATATATTTTTTTATTTCTTAATTTATTTTTTGCTGTAGGAATAATTTGGGTCAAGTAAAGTCCCACAGTTTAGCAGCTTTTTTTTCATGACTTTGTTTCCCATTGTCCACTGGCACTTCCCTGGACTCTATATGCGGTACCAATTCCAGGGTTGGAAAAAGATCAGATTTTTAAAATAAAACTCTAATAAAATAAATGTTTTAATTAAATTTTTATTATTTTTATTATAAAATCAATATAATTCTTTTTTTTTTTTTTGGCTTTGGATATTTTGGTTAGTTCAGGTTATGGTTTTAGGTTCCTTTTACCTTCTTTAAATTCTTTCTTCTCAAAGGAAATCGATATTGGTCTTTTCCTGCCAGCTGACAGACACGATTGTGAGGTGCAAGTATGTATAGCCTTTGTTTTTTGTTTTTGTTTTTGTGCTATATCGCGTGTAGTACGTGAGCTCCAGGGGTGGGATGGGCAAGGCCCTGAGGTACCCTCAAAGGGCTGTGATGGTTTGGCACCTCGCCCGTGGTGGCGTAGGCAGGATTTTTATAGTGCCGCCTGTAATTAGAGTCTCATGCCGTCCCCCTGTTGTCCTCCGATGCAGTCGCAATCCAAGGACAAGCATGACAAAAGTTAATGGACAGAGGCATGTGGGGTATTCTTAGGCCACTCGACGGTACAGAAATATTTTTAAGTGGATTTATGGGTCTCATCACTCGGGTCTGAACCATGGGTCTTTCGAGAACGCCCACAACGGTGAAACGACTAACCACTCTGCCCACCGCCTCCCCAGTGCCAGTGCTTGCTTGCTCACAAGTCACAAACAGACTCCCTTTAAAAAAAAAAACTGATGCTCGATCTGTCATCTGGGTGGCCTCCTGGGAACTAACAACGCGGAGCTTAGAATACGGGTCAAGAGGTCTGGCTAGTCTTATGTTGCCATTATTCCCTCCCAAACCAGCTACAATTAAGTGTTGACCTGGTCAACAATTATCACAAAGGAAATATAAAGGGTTTTACTTATTCATGGGGATATATGGGGGATTGTTGGCAAAATATACGTATTCGGACCATATGTCCCTACACACTCTATGCAATGATTTAGAGGAATCATCGTTCGGGTGTATGGGTAATATTGCCTTCATGTATGCAAAGATGAAGGTAAGCGAACCACATAATGGTGACATGACTTCAATTTTGTGCAATCATCCTGATAGAAATGGATAACTTCGCCAGTCGCATTTCTTTCTGGTACACGTGCCAAACGTACGACGGTACGATGCATTTTATAAACAAACACTAAGTAGCGATCCATATTGATCACACGACACGTGACACGATTGTCATCCGCCTTACCAACGCCTTACCATCTGTTCTTCCTGAAGGAAGACTGATCACCACCACGCCTGTGATAGCCTCATAGCATCACCAGGTTGTTTATGTTTGCCCATGCGGTTCAGCTTCCATGAAAATCTCGTTACAGCACCCGGCAGCGGAATTTTATAACTATTTTATAATTCTGATTGAAAGCACGATCTACAATGTTTACCATTTAATTGTATTCCATTTATTATACTGGACTTAAATCAAGCCAGAAGTATTAATATAATGATTGCTTCCTTGAGAATATTGTAATTTTCAGGGGTTTCATAGTTTTTTAATTACCGCTTATAGATGAATTGTATGTAAACCGTAGCTATGAGAAAATATTGCGATTTCAAAACACCAATGAAAACGTGTAAGAAAAATAATCTATGTACCGGTATTCTAGCTCCGCGTGTAGTTCGCCCGACGGCCAACCAGATGACCAGATCGAGCTCAGTAAGTGAGTCTACTGGTCACCCACTCACACCAGCTGTGTTGGGCTGCTGGGATGGCTTGGCATAGTTGCCAAACTAGAACTTATGTAAAAGTGTACTGTATAAGTACCCAAGTACCCGTTATCAATACACTAGAGTTAGTGAGGTAAAAACAAATAATGCCTCTAAGTACCATTTATTTAACAGAGATATCCATACATTTATAGAATTACAAGAATATATTCAAACATTAGATAACACCAAGCTGACATTCCCACTGAGAGAGAAGCTCTGGACAGTTTCAATACACTCATATCTGAATAGCCGGGAACATGTACTGAATTCTCCAGTGTGGTTTGTGACTTTGTTTGATGTCCAAGTTCTTAAGGTAATGTTGTAGGTAGTAAGGCTTATGCTATTATTATATTATTATTATTATTATTATTATTATTATTATTATATTAAATATTATCACAAGTTGACCATCACTAATCCGGCAATCAATATTCCGTCCATCAGTTTCGGCATTAATTTTCGGAGCGGTTTCAAATTTTACCGGGTTGGCGCGCCACTGTTTCGGAGACTTCTTCTTCTTGTGACCTTTTCTGCTTAGTATCGCTTTGTAGGTCGTCTGTCAAGCTCGTGCTTGAGCTTGACACATACTTCCTTCTTGCCACTCTGTAGCCCTTTCTTTCCTGCCAAAGGAACGGCTCCTGTTCCCTGGCGCCGTTTTGTTTTGATGGCGCTGTACCCAGAATCGCTGTATGCTCACCTTCCGACAGGAAATCAACGTTGCAGGGGGCAGTGGAAACAGAAACCGGGGGGGTGGACCTGGCCTGTAGAAGACTGGGAGAGTTAATTACGGTATAAACGCAGAACAGGCACCTTGGAAGTCAACGAAGGACAACGAAGGAACAGGGAGCTGGAGAACAGAATTGTAGCTGCAGGGTAGAAAGAAAGAAACCGTAGAACATTTCATTGTGGAATGCAACAGTATAGGAGTCAGAGAAAGGCTTATTGCGTCAATAGTAACAGTCCCCTACAGAAGAGGAGTGGGACAGGAGGCCTAGAGCAGAAAACGGGGCCCTGTGTACGGGCCCTATATACAGCATATATAGATACAGGATATATAGTCCATGGGGATAAAACTCATAATCCGGAAATGTCGAAATCTGGCAGTCCTGAGTCCCGGGCTGCCGGATTAGTGACGTGCACCTGTTATTATTTTTGTATCTAAAAAATATATTAATCAGTGATTTTTTTTCTGTGATTATAATCGATTATAATCACTGGATTCAATCATTTGGATATAATCCTGCCAACCCTGTGTAGGCTACAGCTAGATCATACATCTAGGCTAGGAAACCACCACCACACATTGGCACACAGGACACACTCCCCAGGCACGGTACAACCACACGTAATCCACACAAACACCTCAAAAGTGGCTCTTCATGTCTGGGCAACTTACTTTGTCTGAACCTTGCCACAAACACCACAACACTGAAACTTTTCTCAAGCCACGGTGTGGCAAGTAAGTTTGAGATAAGAAGTGGAAGTCAATCTTTTTGCACACTCAAGACTTCCCAGGCTACTCATTTTCCTCATGACTGCTGGATGTTTTTTTCAGCCATGACATGTGCCACACAGGACTATTCTCCTCCATTCTAGCATGTGGATGGAAGTGTTTTGTCCTGTCACGGTGCTGCATCCTTGCAACACCTGTTGATACTGAGGTAATAGTGGTGCTTTCATGAGTCCCACCTACTACTGTTTTAATATTGACCTATTGCAAGCAGGCAAGCCTGCATGCGTCAAGCAGGATGGCTACCCACAATGGCTACACTGCGTCTGCAAAGCTCTGGCCTAGGAGAGGGGCCATCTAACAGGCTCCTCCTATAACATGCCGAGCGTTGCCAATGACAGTCGCCATACGTAAGGTTTGGACAATAAGATTTGAATGTAAGAACAGTTTCTATCACCACTGTTGTGTGCCACGGATGTGGGTGGTGTGATGACCACCTTTAGGTGAAGCTTTTCCCCACATTCTTCACACTCAAGTTCATCATCACCACCGTGTGTCAAAGGTGTACAGTGAGAAGAGACTTGCGAGCAATCATTTCTCCACAGTCTAGGCATTCATCGCTTTTTTAATACACTGTGTGTCAGGTGTGCCTGGTGAGGTTACACTTTGTAGTAAATCTTCTCCCACACTCTAGACATTCATGCTTTTTGACACCTTTGTGTGTCGGGTGTGGTTGTGGTGAGGTCACTCTTCTCAGTAAATTTTTTCCACACTCTAACATTCAAAAATTTTATACCCTGTGTGTCATGAAGTGTCCTGTGGAGGGAAGACTTTTTAAAAATCTTTTCCCACCTCTAAACATTCGTAATTCTTAACCCACTGTGTATCAAGTGTGTGTGGTGAGTCACCTGGAAATGAATCTTTTTCCACACTCTAGACACTCATGAATTTTTACACCACTGTGTGTCGGGTGTGTTTGGTGAGGTGACTCTTTTGTGTAATCCTTTTTTCACACTCTAGACACTCATGATTTTTGACACCACTGTGTGTCAGGGTGTGTCTTGGTGAGGACATTCTTTTAGTATGTTTGCCCACACTCTAAACGTTCATGCTTTTTAATACCACTGTGTGTCCAGGGTGTGCCTGGTGAGGGTACACTTTGTAGTATCTTTTCCCAACTCTAGGCATTCGTGAATTCTTAACACCACTGTGTATCAAGGTGTGTGTGGTGAGGTCACCCTTGGAAATGATTTTTCCCACACTCCAACACCATGATTTTACACCAATGGTATCAGGGTGTGTTCGGTAGGCACCCTTTCTGGCAATCTTTTCCCACACTCTAAACACTCATGATTTTCTAACCCAACTGTGTGTCCCAGGGTGTGTGTGGTGAGGCCACTCTTTGTAGTAAATCTTTTCCCACACTCAGACATTCCATGATTTTCTAATACCTCTGTGTATCCTGTGTGTGTGTGGGCTACCCTGTGTACTTAAATCTTTTCCCTACACTCGAAACATTCAAAATTCCTTAACCCACTGTTGTTTAGAGTGTGTTCGGTGAGTACCCCTTCTAGTAAATCTTTTCTCCCCACACTCTAACATTCAAAATTCTTAACACACTGTGCGTCCAAACTGGCTCTCAAGCTTACTCTTGCATTTAAAATGTTTCTGTCACACTGTTGGCACTTCAGCTCACTGTCTGCCTTGTGGCCTGAGCTGCCTGCTCCAGGTGATTCTTGCCATCACCCCCGTGCCTCCACACCTGAGGCAGACTGATCCTGCTGCTTCCCGGCCACTCAGCGCTGCCCGACCCCACACCCTCCATTGCAGCAATCTCTCGCCAGGACGCGACGGCCGGTCCGTGGTGGAGTCCTCAGGATGCCAGATCGAGCCGGGTCCAGTGCCGGCGCAGCAGATGGCTTGACTGTGACCTTCAGCACCTTCACAGTGATGACAATCAGACACAAAGAGCCACGCGCTGCCTGACACTCTGCTCCCTGCCTGCGGGCCCACACCCTGCTTCTGTCTCACTCCACACCACACTTGGCCAAGGCTCCTCTCCCTCCTCCTCCCTGTCTCCTCACATCTCCTCATGACAACACAGCCCCGTCCTCACACAACCATGACCAAATCTTGCACCTCAGCACCAACAAGAAACACAGCTTTTATATCCTCAAGCCAGGTATGCACCTCAAACTTGACTCCCTCGTTCCCTCCCACCCACACACTTTCACTCCTTGGCCTGCCCCTATACAGGATCAATACTATCTACACCGTATCAAGACTAACATAGTGTTCAAGATGTCTCCTAACTTATTGGCTACTGCTTGTGCGTGCCTGTGCAGACTGACTACAGGTTGAATTTCCAAACTCGGCAACCTCGGGACCAGCGCCGAGCCGAGTATGGCATTTTCCGACTTTTAGAACGTAGATTATTACGGGAAAAAAGCGAAATGGTCAATTTTCTCAGAAATAGTTAGACACAGTGTTCTTCCTTTTCTTTTCACTTCCACAGTAGTTTTCCTGGACGTTTGGGAGCCATAATACCAATAACAGACCTGTAGAAAGTACACAAAATAACAGTGTCTACAGCTCGACAGTCACACCACCATGACAATAACAATAAACAAATCGGCGGGAGAACAAGCGGCCATAGTGTGGTGGCCCTAGCGGCCACCCGGCATCTACGTGCCGTGTTTTTGGGTGTTCTGGCCGTGTTTGGAAAATCCGGAACCATAGCCGAGTTTTGGGTGTTGCCGAGTCTTGGATGCCGAGTTTGGGAACTTCAACCTGTACTTTGTATTAACTCAAGTTGTACTTTTGTACAACCTCTACCTGTATTTCAAGGCTTGTTTCAAGAAAACTACGCCATCATTTTATCAACATCATTCACCAAATTTCTATCCTCTGCGGAATTGCATTTTTACAGAGATGCCATAAAACTCTCATTTATTATCTTTCTGTTATTTTCTGACTGGCAAAGCAAACATTGTTTTTTTCAATGTTGCAGAAAACCAATTCTTCAAACTATCCACTCAACACATCCGTCCACACAGCTATCCCCTCTTCTTAATTACACTCGGCTGTTCCCGCTTCATGCGAACTTCTTAGTGTTATGGTAAGTTAGGGTTCCCACTAAAAAAGTACGTATTGGTTTTTCTATTACTTTTTTTATGTATCTTTTCTGACATTCTATGATTTATTATTATCATCATTGGGTGCAGTCAGTTCGTACACAAGTGTTTCGTACACCAAAAAGTTGTTTCGTATACGATACCATAGTCTTCTTGTACATGACAAACCTTCTTCGTTGTTGTTTTTTTACACATTGTCACAAAGCATGCAGTGATACGGTCTATCCGTCTGAGCCATGTCAACACATGCTGGGACCTGCCATCTGGTGCTAACGTGCTGCCTCTGCTGGGCTCTCACTGAGTCGCCAAGCTTGTGGTTTTTAGAAAGAACGAAAAAAAACACTACGTACCTGTATAACTAATTGGTAAAATTCTAGCGTCCCTTCCCGCCTTATCAGTGGGTTTTTTCTCCAGACCTTCACTAGATCCCTTCAGATACCTCTAAACGTAATTATAAAAAGGGGGATGAGATGCCCTTCAACCCCCCTTCCTCCCTCAATTACCAACCCCCCAAAATAACATACTAACCTAACCTAACCCTTACCAATACCTCCTAGCGAGACCTAATTGCGGAAAGACTAGAATTTTACCAGGTTAGGTTAGGTTAGTAATAATTTTTTGGGATGATCTCGCTACAGGTTATTAGTGAGGTTATTTTAGGTTTTGGTGACTCTAGGTTTTAGGTTAGAGTTGAGGTTGATCAGTATTATTAACCATAATGTATCTATAAATAGGGTCCAGGGTGGTCCGTTTTAGGGGAGGGGGGTTGCATGGGCATCTCTCCCCCACTTTATACTTACCCTTTAGAGGTTCTGAAGGGATCTGTGAGGTCTGGAGAAAACACCCACGATAGGGGCGGGAAAGACTAGAGTTTTAACCTTAAGCACCCAAAGATCCATAATATGACTCATCAATAAGTAAAATGCCACACAGCAATAGTTCGGCTTCAGAAATCGGAATGCTGCGATTTCTTTTGCTCAATTTGTATAGTTTTTCCAGTATATTTTTAAAATTAAAATTCTGGCGGTATGTAGTACTTTTTTCCTGAACCCAAACGCCTCCATTTTTAATGTTGCATTGTTGCCTCTTGCCAACTCTTTCCGGGGGAAGCCTACGCCTCACGTTCATAGCGGGGGGTGTACAGCTGTCACTCTGCACCCCCTACACAACCCTCACTGGAGGATGGGGAACAGCGTCCTATTGTGGTGGACGGCTTGGCTGTCCAGTGGCTTCAGTGATGGAGGGAGACAGTTTTCTCCCTTCCATACATGTTCACAGTGCTTCCACAGTGCAATCCCTGTCACCTCTCGCACACACAACTTCCAGCTGGCAGGTTATGCTAGCCCAGACTTCTGGGTATTCAAGATGGTTTTGTCCATCCACCCACTTTGGTGACCCTCATTTGTACTGGTCACCGCCCGGGGGTCCCGCTATATTCCCCACTGGTGAACCGACACAGGCAACCACCGGCCGGTGGCTTCACCCGGGAGGAATAAATAGGAAGCGGGTGCTGTCCCTTCCAGTCGGGTTTAATCAATCCATCATTGGGGGCATACCCGGGGGCGCGTCCACCTCGCCCACCCTACGTACGCCACTCCCGGGGGTCACCATAGGAAAGAAGGGAGAAGCGATTCCCCATGCAGGCTCCCTTCCATACCAAGCGCTCTCGACAGAAAACATCCAACTGCCCCAGCCCGAGCCTTTGTGGGCGCCCCTTGGCCTCCTTCCACGCCGGATTGTCTCTTCAGATACAACCCGACGGGAAGATCGGTTTCAGGGTAGCGTGCACATGCCATTAAGCCCAAGTTGGTGCTGACAGACTATGCAGTAATATTCTCGATTCAGTCTCACGTGTCAATCGCTGAATTAGACACGTAAATCATCCCAGCGATACCCCATGATTCTCGAAGACACTATTACCAAAGGCAATGGGGGAGAGGGGAGGGATTCGTCTCTTCAAGTCACTATTTAGTGTCCATGTCTCCATCCATAGAGTAATACAGGGGATCACAAGCGACTTGAAGAGCCGACTTTGTCCCTCCTGCACAGGTACCGACAACGTCACAAATACTCACGCTGAGCGAGTCCATGCACGTGGGCTATTCCATCCGCCGCAAAAAAAAAAAAAAAAAAAAAACAAAAAAAAAAAAAAAAAAAAAAAAAAAAAAAAAAAAAAAAAAAAAAAAAAAAAAAAAAAAAAAAAAAAAAAACAAAAAAAAAAAAAAAAAAAAGAGAAGAAAAAAAAAAGAAAAAAAAAAAAAAAAAAAAAAAAAAAAAAAAAAAAAAAAAAAAAAAAAAAAAAAAAAAAAAAAAAAAAAAAAAAAAAAAAAAAAAAAAAAAAAAAAACAAAAAAACAAAAAAAAAAAAAAAAAAAAAAAAAAAAAAAAAAAAAAAAAAAAAAAAAAAAAAAAAAAAAAAAAAAAAAAAAAAAAAAAAAAAAAAAGAAAAAAAAAAAAAAAAAAAAAAAAAAAAAAAAAAAAAAAAAAAAAAAAAAAAAAAAAAAAAAAAAAAAAACAAAAAAAAAAAAGACTTCTTGACGTGACCCGCCGTCATTATGGACTCGCTACCAAGGTATGTAAAACTTTCCAAGATTTCAATGTCCTTGCGCACGCATGAACAACTGTCTGCTTCATCTAGTAAGTCTCCAAAGACCTGGACCTTTGGTCTTGATCCAGGAGACCTCATTCCCAAAGGCTTTGCCTCCTCGTGCAGCGCCTCGAGAGCCATCACCAGGACCTCCAGCGACTCAGCAAAGATTACTGCATCATCGGCAAAAACAAGATCAGTGATCTTGGTGTTGCCGACGGATGCTCCACAATCACTTTGATCTACAACCTTGTCCAATGCCCAGTCCATACAAGCGTTAAAAAGTGATGGGGCAAGGACTCACCCTTGCCTCACTCTGTATTAACAGGAAAGAAGCTGGATACACCTGCCCCACACTTCACAGCACCTCAGTCCCAGAATACAGACGATTATAAATTATCAAACCAATAGTCCTTGCAGGAATCCCGTGAAGCGGCAGAAAATCTCAAAATGACTCACAATGCACTGAGTTAAACACCTTCTTGAGATTAACATAGGCTGCAAGCATCCCCTGTCAAACTCACGTCGGCGTTCCACCAGGACACGAAGCGCTAGTTCAAGGTAACCATTAATTGATACACGCGTTTTGTGACCCTTGACTATGTTATACGTGGGGTTTGGGTTAGTTTGGAGTACTATTTTACCAACATCTTTCGATTTCTTCGATCGAGTTTGCCAAGCTTTAGAATTTTCCCCTTAGGATTTTTTTCTTCAAAACGTAAGGAATTTCCCCGTAGAATTTTTGAACACTTGTTTATAGGGTGATTTGGCTGTTTTCCGAGAAGTTATATGGTGATTTGAACTGATTTCCCCTGTGATTAGTGTGCTTTGGTTAGAGTACATCAGGTACAGGTAATTTTTTTCACTAGGACCATAATTCCCTACACAATTGTCTGTATAGTTTCTGTTTATCTTAATGGATTCTAGGAAACATTCTCTGAGTTTCCGTCGCAAATCACTATTTTCGGAGAAAAATTGATCTTTTTAATATAAATAAATTTCAATATCAAATGTTTTAATAGTTAGTGTATAGAACATATGAAAATTAACTAACCTAACCCCACGTTTTAACCTCCAAACTAAGGCCAAATCCGCATTAAAAAGTGTCCGCGGCAAGAACAGAGGCGATGCAGGTCACAAAAGGAAGAAGAGTGTGGCGGACGTAAACACTTGTCTCTCGCCTCCCTATCAACAACATGTCATATCTCCAAAGTAATGATTTGCGACGGAAGCTCATAGAGAATTTTTCTTTGAATGCAATAAAGTAAACAGAAACCACACTCCCAATAGCAGAGAACTGTAACTCAGTAAATGCCAGTGGTCGCTGGCAGTTTTAACTCAAGGTTGGTTTACTGTGTTTTCCGTCAGCGACTCGCATTTTCATAAATCAATTTAGTGATAAATATTGATGCACCGCATATGAATACCAAAAAATAAAGTTCTATTGTTGTTCTACTAATTGTATGGATGACATCATGCATTATGATTGAACGTTCTAAAATAGCAATTTAATGCAAATTACTCGCCTCAAAGTATCAAAGCTAAATATATTTTTTACATGTACAGGGAGGTCCCGAACATACGAGCAGTTAGGTTCCACCTGGCATACTCGTAAAGCGAAATCTCGTATAACGAAAACACATAACTAATGGTAAAATATAGGTTTGGTTCCAGGACCCCATCAATTATAAAAAAAAGAAAAAAAAAGACATGTTTTTCAAGCTAAAATAAACTATAGCAAACACAACAAACACACAGCGTCTATATTACCCACACTGTACTACCTATTCTGTAGAAAAAGCATTCTGAAAGAGAAAAATAGCACACAAAATAACATAACTGCACATTAATTAAACATAAAACATGCATAACAAGCAAAAAAGACGTTGTACTGTAGGGGACGCCACGTGATACAAGAGAAGGTAGTGTAGCGGTCCCAAGGTTAGGGCCACACACCTGCTAATTACCCCTAAAGGTCAGGCCGCGCCATATGCTTAATTACCCTTCAGGTCACGCCTTGCTAGGGGTGACCTCACTGGGGTCAACCAAATCCCCCTTTGTCCAACCCGGGAGTGGTAGGGCGCGCATTTTGAACTTGGTCATTTTACTCACCCCAGTTTGAATGTCGTATCATTGGATTTTTGATCTCGTATATTGAAAATAGACCCTAATTTACACATCTCGTATCATCGGATTCTCGTATACCGAATGCTCGTATAACGGGACCTCCCTGTATATTGTAGCATGTTTTACTGGGGGCAATGTTCACACTGTTTTCAAAGACAATATTGCTGCGTCTGGCAAACGCTTGTCAAAATACAAGAAGCAATGCTTTGAAAAGAAGAAGAATATAGAATGCCGAAATCGTACAGGGCGGCGACCATTTAGGTTATGAATGTGAAGGCGGCTGCGCTTTGTGGCCGGGGAGATTGAATCAAAACATTGCGACTTCACGCGTCGACTCATTGCACTTACAGGCTTTCTATCTAATTGATACACAATAATAATAGGAAAATATGACTGCCTAGGTCTACTTCACTACTAGGTTCACTTCTAAAAATTCGTTATTGACTATGTATATAGCATCATAGAGTACATTTCCATCGCCTCCTCAACTATAACCTTAACTATAACGGTTATTTGGTTATATACATGTTTTACAGAATTAGGCTTCTATACAATATAATACATATAGAAAAAAATTGTTCTTAATATTATACTTTTGTGTTTTAACCCTTTCACGCACGGTGACGCGATCGCGTCAAAACGGGCCCGTCTGCAATCTGAGCTTTTGACGCGAATTGCGTCAAAAAACAGTTAAAAATTCGCCAAAAATAAAGTATTTATCAGAATTGCGTCAACATTTTCTGCGTCAAAGATCCAACCTAGACCTATAAAATAAAATAATTGTCAACTCTCTCATGTGAGTGGATGTGAAATGATAAGGGTTTGTGTGTCAGTTTCCACTCAGCAGGCAGCCTGTGCACGCAGATTTTCGTCCCTTTAAAACGTGTCCCGAGCTGGCCATAATGGCCATATGAAAATTATAATGGTAGCATTGGAATCCTCATAAAAATCCACTTTTATTGGCATATAAACCATAAAAAGTTGACTCAGGAAGTTTTGAGCTACGAAGTGGTGAACATAAGTATTTCTTATTTCTCTTTATTCAATATTTTTTTCTGAGTCGGTAAATTCCGCTATTTATTTGCATTTCTTGTTATTTTTTTCTTTCATAAGGCAGAATAATCTCTTGCAAAACCAATGATATATAATAATGCCAGGAAAAAAGAATACATTGGTGAAATTGATAACATAAAAAATAATTCACCGCACAGTCTGGCCATTTCGCGGGGCCCTTAGGGAGCATAAGACGGATGTTGCAGTGGATGAAAAACTTATTAAACTTTCGTGCGTGAAAGGGTTAGTGCAGTGGAATAAGCCATATTTTTTTCCCCTTTATCACCTGTGTGT